>VWZI01004909.1:70123-85341 GCA_013396835.1 Psilopogon haemacephalus
TATAGGGATCGGCACCGGGCGTGTGCCCGCGGCACGCGTGTGCGCGACACCGGGAAGCCGAGACCAGGACACGGCAGTGCCCTAGAGATCGGCACCGGGCGGGTGCCCACGACACGCGTGTGCGCGACACCGGGAAGCCGAGACCAGGACACGGCAGTGCCCTAGAGATCGGCACCGGGCGGGTGCCCACGACACGCGTGTGCGCGACACCGGGAAGCCGAGACCAGGACACGGCAGTGCCCTAGAGATCGGCACCGGGCGGGTGCCCACGACACGCGTGTGCGCGACACCGGGAAGCCGAGACCAGGACACGGCAGTGCCCTAGAGATCGGCACCGGGCGGGTGCCCACGACACGCGTGTGCGCGACACCGGGAAGCCGAGACCAGGACACGGCAGTGCCCTAGAGATCGGCACCGGGCGGGTGCCCACGACACGCGTGTGCGCGACACCGGGAAGCCGAGACCAGGACACGGCAGTGCCCTAGAGATCGGCACCGGGCGGGTGCCCACGACACGCGTGTGCGCGACACCGGGAAGCCGAGACCAGGACACGGCAGTGCCCTAGAGATCGGCACCGGGCGGGTGCCCACGACACGCGTGTGCGCGACACCGGGAAGCCGAGACCAGGACACGGCAGTGCCCTAGAGATCGGCACCGGGCGGGTGCCCACGACACGCGTGTGCGCGACACCGGGAAGCGGGGACTGGGAGGAACACGGCAGTGCCCTATAGGGATCGGCACCGGGCGTGTGCCCGCGGCACGCATGTGCGCGACACCGGGAAGCCGGGACCAGGACACGGCAGTGCCCTAGAGATCGGCACCGGGCGTGTGCCCGCGGGACGCGTATGCGCGCTACCGGGGAGCAGAGACCGGGACACGGCAGTGCCCTATAGGGACCGGCACCGGGCGGCACGCGTGTGCGCGCTACGGGGGAGCCGGGACCGGGACACGGCAGTGCCCTAGAGACCAGGGATCGCCTTCTCCAGGGTGCTGCTGCGCGGTGCCCGGCGCATGGTGTAATTAAGTGTAATCAGTGCGATCGCTAATTAGCAGATTGAGAAACAAGCCCCGGAAGGTGCCTTCCCGGGACGGGAAACAGGGAACGGGGCGCGGGGAGGAAGCGCTGGGTGGGGCGGGAACGAAGTTGGGGTCCTGGAGGGGAGATCTCCCTGAAACTAGCTCGGGTCCTTGATTGACAGCAATTAGCGCCGGTAATTATTGGCCTCTCCCGGGCAGCCCCGCCGCGTGCTGATCACGGTGCCCTGCGACTCTCCCTGCGTTTCACCGCACCAGGACCCAGCGGTCTGCCCACTCCTGGTGCACCCTGAGGTCCTTCACAAGCTCCGCTAGGGCTGGAGGAGCCTTCTGCCATCCTCCTCCCCACCCCTTTCCCCACTTTCATCCCCTCTGCATCCCCGGCACAGGGCAGGGACGCGGTGACGTCGAGCGCCAAGTCCCGTGGGGAAAAGCTACCCCTCCAGAACCCCTTCCCGGCAAAACGGGGGCACCCCCCTGGGGCGGCGACTCGGAGAAGAGCTTTTAGTCTTCTGGGATTTTTTTAATTTGCCTCGCAAGGTAGAGAACATCCAGGGAATGTGCAATGTACAAGGAAAGTGCTGGGCAGGCGAGCGCGGGGGGAGGCGGGGGTGCCCCACGGGGCCCGGGACTCGGTAGCTAGCAGGTGGGCACGCTCAGTCGGAGGGCGCGTCGGGGGTGACGAAGGTCCCCTTCTGGTCCCACTGCATGTCCCGGATGCGGCGGATGGATTGGATCTGGGGTTGGAAGGCAGACCACTCGTTCCAGTGTCGGAAGTCTCCGGTCTCAAAGAGGTACTGGTAGCCTCTGTAGCCAGGGTACTGGTACCCGACCCAGCTGCAGGCAAAGCAGACAGGAGGGCACCTGAGTGGGGTTGGCTACTACGGGCAGCAGTGGCACCACCGGCATGCTCTTGGGGAGAGGGCCCCGTGTACCCACTGGCAGTTTCCCCATGAACCTGCTGGCTGTGTCCCTCATGTACCCACTGTCTGTGCCACTCGCATAGCCCCTGGCTGTGTCCCTCATGTACCCACTGACTGTGCCCCCTGTGAACCCACTGGCTGTGCCACTCATGTACCCACTGACTGTGCCCCCTGGGAACCCACTGGCTGTGCCACTCATGTACCCACTGACTGTGCCCCTCACCTACCTGCTGGCTGTGCCCCTCACCTACCCAGTGGTGTGCCCCTCATGTACCCACTGACTGTGCCCCTCACCTACCTGCTGGCTGTGCCCCTCACCTACCCAGTGGCTGTGCCCCTCATGTACCCACTGACTGTGCCCCTCACCTACCTGCTGGCTGTGCCCCTCACCTACCCAGTGGTGTGCCCCTCATGTACCCACTGACTGTGCCCCTCACCTACCTGCTGGCTGTGCCCCTCACCTACCCAGTGGCTGTGCCCCTCATGTACCCACTGACTGTGCCCCTCACCTACCTGCTGGCTGTGCCCCTCACTTACCCACTGACTGTGCCCCTCACCTACCCACTGGCTGTGCCTGCCGTGAACCCACAGACAATGCCCCTGTGTGCTGGGTGAGCCCCTCTGACCTCTGGGTTCGACCACGCATGTGGCACTTCGTAGCTGACCGAGCCCTGCGTGCAAGTGCTCGGGCTCAGCAAGCAATGAGCCTGGGCATGAGGGGACAGGACGGAGAGCCTGGCAGGGGACAGGATGGGGAGCCTGGCAGGGGACAGGACGGGGAACCTGGCAGGGGACAGGATGGGGAGCCTGGCAGGGGACAGCCACCTCCCCAGCCCGGCTTACGTTCCACTGGGCACCTGCACGCTGCCCACGCGGTCGCAGAAGCCGTAAGCCCAGAGGCTGGGCACATCGTCCTCCTGGATTTCCATCTTGTTGCCCTTGAAATCAGCAGACTCGTACAGGGAGATTTTGTGGTCCTCAGCCTCCTGCAGAAGACAGAGGGAGGGTGCTTGGCCGTGCGGGACAAAGCCTTGTTGGAGCCTCCTGGTGCCCAGCTCCAGGCAAGAGCCCGCTGGGTGCCTTCTGCTGCCGGCCCACTCACCATCTTGATGGGGCGCATGGACATGAAGCAGTCGCTCCGGTAGCTGCTAGACCAGGTGTCCCAGCGAGGGTACTCGCCCTTCTCCAGGATGAACATCTCCCCACGCATGTTAGCCTGCTCGTAGGCCACCCAGCTAGGGACAGGAGGGGTAGGACAAGGCAAGTCGGTCAGATGCCACCACGGCAGCTCCTTTCCTGCTCTGCCACCCTGTGGGGGTTGCTGGAGCTGGGCTTCCAGTACCCAAAAAAAGGCTGCGGGTGTCAGGACTGGCCCCACCATCCCACTGCCACCTTTCTCCCAGCCCAGGAGCTGATGTGAAGCACCAGGCTGACGCTGCCGAGTGCTGGCACATCCATCCAGCAGACACCAGTATGCCCACAGTGCCCCCTTCCTCATCGTGGGGAGCGGCAGGACACCAAGAAGCTGGCAAGCCCTGCATGGGGCACACCAGAGACTTGTCCTTGCCTTATCTCAGGACTTTGACTCTTCTCCCTCTTGCACTACCGAGCCTGGGCTGCTCAGGCTGTCTACTCCTGGCACGCTCCCACGCTCTGCTGCACCAGCTGCAGCCGGTCCTGGCATCCAGCCCATGACCACCATGTGGGTGCTGCAATGTCACCTCTTTAGTGGTGCCACGAGGTGCTGCTGTGCTCTGACTGTTACAGGCTCAGGGCTCCAAAAGCCCCCAGGCACCAGCCTGCTGCTTCCCCCGCAACCACCACCACCCAAAGGGGTCATTTTCTGCCCATGCCCACAGGTTTTTTCTCGCCAGTAGAAGACCACTGCAGGCAGTGCCACCTTGTGCTAGCTTCTAACTCTCAGCTTGGCTGATTCTCTTTTTCTCTTTCCCTAAGTAGGTTTTGGGGCAGAGACTCAGAAAACGCTGAGGACCTCGATGATGCTCAAATCCTCTGCTCCCCAACTTTCATCCTTTCTGCACCTGGTGCAGCTTCCTGAGCTCCTCAGGGCTGCCCCATCCGCTTCCTTTTCAAGACCAATCGGATGTTCTGTCTTCCCAATTAAAAAAACCAGAAAACAGAAGTTGTCATCGACGCTGCATGGCATCATTCCAGGTGACCACAAGTCACCTTGGCTAGTTCCTCAGAGCAAGCTGTGTCTGGTGCCCCCTCCCTGCAGCACTGCCAGAATCCCAGCACTGCCAGGCTGCATTCCAGCCAAGCATGGCTGCGCTGAGATCTCTTTCCACAGCCAGATCATCTCTCAGATCAGTTATCTCATTTGGCCATCACTTTGGTCCCTGCCTGTGTTGATGTTCCCATGGCTTTTGGACCTTCCCAGCCCCTTTGTCACTGGGAACCGTGAGGGGGGATGTGCTCCCTGCCTGCCCTCCCCTGCCAGCTTCAGCCTTGTCTCTGTGGTGGCTGCGGCCACCAGTCAGCTCCAAGGCTCCCACTTCATTTCACTTTGGCCTCTCTGAAATCTACAGGTCTTGCTTTTCATGGCCAGTTTCAGGTGGCAGGTCTGATGGGCACCTTTCCTTGGCTCTGCCCTGAGTGCCCTTTGCTTCCATCCTGCCCAGATCATCCTGCCTTCCTTGAAGGAGACCTGAGGTCCCCAGCTGCAGCTGCTGCTGTGATGCTCCTGCTCCTGCTTCTCTCTCTGTCCAGGCTTCAGGGAAGTGCCCTGCATGTCACACTGCTTCCCAGGACCATGTCCCCACCTCCCTGGGACATCCCCCAGAGACACGGTCCCCTCCGTGGCCAGGGTCACTTACGGTCCGGAGGTGACAATGACACTGCGCACCCGATCAAAGCCGCGGTCCCCCAGGTTCAGGCACTCGGTGGTGAACTCCATCTGCCTGCCCTGGAAGTTCTCCTGATCGAAGACAACGATCTAGGGGCAGAGGGAAAGGATTGGATTGGGACATGGATGCATGGGGATGACAAGGTGATGCTTCACATCCCTGCGGGGATCCCACTGCCCCCTGTGTCCCCCTTGGCTCTCCAAGGGTTCCTGCAGAATTGTGGGGCAAGCCAAGGTGGTGCATGAGCAGCTCCATTCCAACACCAGCTGAAAATGGGAAAGTCCCCTCCTGACAGCCACCCTCGCTCTGAGATGGCCTCATCCTGCCCCCACTTTTGGGGCTGCAGAGCCATGTCTCCCTGTGCTGGTGCTCACATCACATTCCAGCTGGACGGGCAAGGAGCTGCATTTCCAGGAGCTGCACCTGCTCTGTGGCCTTTGCTGCCTGGCATCTGCAGAAGTGTCACCAGAGTCCTCACCCCTTGTCCCCAGCCCTGCTGCAGCACCTTGGTGGCACTCTGTCATGTCACCAACAAGGCATTCTGGTGCTGGCCCTGTCACCTGCAGTCTCCTCCTTCACCCCCTCACAGTACCGTAAGATCTCCAGACATGGAGGTGACCAGAGGGAGTGGGTGGCAGAACCAAGACCTGTCACTGTGACCCACGGCAGAGCATTTCCAAAGCCCATGGTCCCCAGCGATCTGTCCCAGCCGTGGGGTATCTGGACCATCCCTCCTACAGCTGCCTGAATCCTGCTGCCCAGCAGGGGCACGGCAGGGAGGGATGACATCCTCTGTGCTCTTCTGCTCTCCAAGGAGGGTCCTTCTCCCTGCACCGCTTGTGCTCTGCTCCTGCCATCTGACCCAGGGCTGCTGGCACCATCCCTCACCCCTGGCTCACGTCCCTGCGTGTAGGGAGCAGCTGGGCTTACCCTGAAGGCTTCTGTGGAGGGTTCCTCGCCCTTGCTGTTTGCAACGGGAGCAGGGTCAAGGGATGGAGTTGGTGCTGGGGCTGCCTTCTCCTTCTCCTCTGCAGCCAGGCCGGGAGCAGCGGGTTTTGTGGTCTCAGACATCGCGGTGTTGGGCTCAAGTCTGGGACAGGGCACCCAGCAGAGATGTCAGCAGCAGGTTAGAGAGGAGGCACAGCAATGGGTACCCAGCCTGGCCCTCACACCACCCTGAGGACGGTCACATTGGGGTGGGAGGGCTGGAGGTGGGAGAGAAGCTGCCAGGAGGCACAGAGTGATGCCTTCACCAGAAGGACCACAGGAGGTTTTGGGTGCCCACGCTCCCTTTCTGTGGTCTGGAGAACCCTGAGCGTGGTGCCACCACTGCAGGGGGGCCCAGGGCAGCCCCAAACACCAGTTCTCAGCTACTGCCTTCCGTCCTCGGCCAGGCTGTGGCCTGATTCTGCAACCGGGTGCTGGGGCCACGGCAGATGCGGTGTGCCTGGGATCCCAGCTGAGCACCAGGGCAGGGTAGGAAGGCGTGAGAAGAGGACAACCCAGTCTCCATCACACCCTCTGGTGGGCACCCCATCAGTGGCCCGGCAGGTGACTCTCACCAGCAGCTACAAGGGCAGTGGGCTACCGGGTCCCTGGTGTGGTGGCCACGGTGGTGGTCACGGCTGACACCTTGCATCTCCTCTCTCTCTCTCTCTCTCTCTCAATCTCTCCCCCCCACCTCAAGTCCGGCTGCAGCCCAGTGCCTGGGGACTTTGTCCTCTTACCTGGGCAGCTGCTGCTTCTTGTTGGAGTGAGCGGGGCTTGTGTTTCGGGGCGCAGCGAGGCCCCCACTTTATAGCCTGGCAAGGGCAGACCCCCGGGCGGGCACACAAAGGAACTGCCAGCTCATCAGTGTCTGCGCGGCCGCCCAGTCATCACATCCTGCAAAGCGCCGGCCGAGCTGGAAGCCTCTCCCCGGCCCCGTGCCCAGCCGCTGAACCCAGCATTTTCCTTTGTGCCCGCGGCACAACAGAAAGGCCTGACCCTGCCACTTTGCAGCGCGCCCGCTGCCCGCTCCCGACCGCTCCGCCAGGGCATATATAGCCCTGGCATGGCCCTGCTGGCACCGCCGTGCCGACAGCCCCCCCCCTGCCCACCGGCCCGTCCGCTGGCGAGCTGCGGTGCCGCCGCAACCGCGATGCTGCACCGCTCCCGTGCCCGTTTCGCCCTTCTTAGGCAGGTTCGCGGATGGCACTGGGTTGGAAGTGGCCCTCGAAGCTCATCTTGTCCGCCTCCCCACCCCCCAAACGCTCCATCTCTCTTTGCCACCACCGCTCTGTGGCCGTGAGCTCCTCAGGGCGCTGCCCTGCAGGTGCCAGACCTGAGCGGTTTGAAACGCGTCAAGAGCGGAGCCTTTTTCCAGCTGAGGTGTAATCCAAGCTGACACTTTCCCAGCCGTCTCAGTCCCCGACAGTGGTGCTCTCTCTCTCTCCTCTGGGGATGTCCCAGCTTGCTGCGCCCACCAGCACCGCCCCGAGCTGGTTTTCAGCCCATTTAACCCTCTGCCGTGCTCGTTCTGCACCATCCCTGCTTTGCCATCGCCATGCAGGGAGCTGGAGCATTGCTGCTGTCTCAGATGGAGGACGGGCAGAGAGGCCTTGGGGGACTGGCTGGGGACACTTTGGACACAGTCTCTGTGGTGGCACATCCTGCACCCCGCTGCTGCTCTCTGCACCTGGGGGCACCTTGCAGGGAGCCTCCTCTGACTCCCACCGAGCCTGCAGCCATCTGCTCTCCCAGTTTGCCTGCTGGGATTCCATTCATACCAACACTCCTGTCTCCTCCTGATCCTTTCCCACTCTCCAGCCTCCTGCAGCAGCAGGTACCAGCCCTCCTGGGCCAGCTCTTCACCACCAGCAGCAGCTCATCACTCAGAGCTCTCCTTTTGCCATCATCCTTCGTTCCTTTCAAGTGTGAAGTGGGATCCAGCTGCACACTCTGGGCTAGTGCCCAAAATCCCCAACACAAAGTGTTTATGGATCAATTCTCCTTTCCCAGTGGCTTCACAGTGCCTGTGCCATGCCCACAGGCAGAGCTGGGCTCAAATGCTGCCCCCTCCTCCCCCAGGCACTTCCCATGCTCTGGTTTCCCCACCTTGACAGGGGGCAGATTCTTAAGACCCACAGATTTTAGTTTGCATTCATTTGCTTGTTTGTTAGATGTCTTTTCAGCTGCATTCTCCTCCTCTCAGAGCCAGGGTGGGATTCTTCAACTGTGTCCCCTCTCCTGTGGCTCTTGGGTGTTACCTCAGCAGGTCTCATCCATCCCTCAGCTCCCACTGCTCCTGACTCCATCTCACCTCCCAGCTCCCAACACTGCTGGACTCAGGCACTGGAAAGCCATGCTGGGAGGGACCAAGCTCTGCTCGTGATGTCTGCTTTGGTCCTTGCTCCGAGGACTCAACAGCCAGCTGGTTTTCCCTGGGACAATGCTGTGGGAGGGCTGGCAGCAGGAATTTGGCCCTTGGTGGTTCCTCAGCACACTCAGGCACAAAATCTCTGCCGTCCCCACTGAGCATCCGTGCCTTTGGCTGCAGGTGCTTTGGAAAGCCCTGGCAAGGAGAACTGCACAGCTCAGACACAGCAACAATCTGCCCAAGCCTCAGCCCTGGTGCAAGTGGCTGGAGCTGACCCAGATCAGCCCTGGCAGGCACAGACATGGGCACGTTGTTGCCTGGTGAGTCCTGCTGCACACAAAGCTCTGGCTCTGGCACCCCTGCTCGGTGCTGAGTGGCACTGTGGGGGGCACCCAGGCACAGCCCAGGCTCCACAAGGCTATGTCATGGTGCCAGGGCACAGCTGTGGTCACCTCACTGGTGGCTGGCAGCAAGCTGAGTTTAGCCCAGGCCACAGCGAGAGGCTGGGTGCAAGTTGTGCCAAGTGCATATTTGCTGGGGATGCAGATGTTTGGGGCACCAAGAACAGTCCCAATGCAGCCAGCACCCTCCCAGCTGCTATAATTTCCTGCTCTGCCTCCCCCACAGTGCCCAAGGCTGCCACTAGGAGGATGTCCCAGCTCAGCCACTTGGCAGTTCACCAGCAACTCCTGTCCCACAGCATGGCACTACCTGGGCATGTGGGTTTCCCCACCCATCCCAACAATCTCCTTTTGCTGCTTCTCCCTTGGGTGGGCAGGCTGAGTGGGTACCTCTGCAGGGTGCCCACCAGCCCTTGGAGGCCTAGCATGACCCCAGGATGATTCGGGGGNNNGCCCCCGGGGGGGTTGGGGGGGGGGGGGGGGATTGGTCTGCATCTTGATTCCCTCCCATGCCTTTGCAAAGCTGCCTCTTGCTTTCCTGCTCCCCCAGTCCCTGCTTCCACCATGCTGTGTGCTCAGCCTGCAGAAGAGCTGTTCTGACTTCCAGGGAGAGCTGCTCTGCCTGAGCAAGGGAGAGCAAATGCTGCAGTGAGCAGAGGCATCTGCCCTCCTGCTTCCCTGAAATCACAGAAGCACAGAACGTTAGGGGTGTGGAAGGGACCTCTAGAGATCATCAGGTCCAACCCTCCTGCCAAAGCAGGTTCACCTAGGGCAGGCCACACAGGAATATATCCAGATAGGTCTTGAAAGTCTCCAGGGAAGGAGACTCCATAACTGCTCTGAGTAACCTGCTCCAGGGCTCCAGCACCCTCACACCAAAGAAGTTCTTTCTGCTTCTGGGTTCCAGTTTATACCTTCTGCCCCTTGTGCTGTCACAGGACAACACTGAAAAGAGGCTGGCACCTCCCTGACGCTGAAATGCAGCTGAGAAAAACCTCCTTCTGTCCTCACACCAAAGAAGTTTCTCCTGCTTTTGGGTTCCAGTTTATACCCTCTGCCCCTTGTGCTGTCACAGGACACCACTGAAAAGAGGCTGGCACCTTCCTGACACTGAAATGCAGCTGAGAAAAACCTCCTTCTGTCCTCACACCAAAGAAGTTTCTCCTGCTTTTGGGTTCCAGTTTATACCTTCTGCCCCTTGTGCTGTCACAGGACAACACTGAAAAGAGGCTGGCACCTCCCTGATGCTGAAATGCAGCTGAGAAAAACCTCCTTCTGTCCTCACACCAAAGAAGTTTCTCCTGCTTTTGGGTTCCAGTTTATACCCTCTGCCCCTTGTGCTGTCACAGGACAGCACTGAAAAGAGGCTGGCACCTTCCTGACACTGAAATGCAGCTGAGAAAAACCTCCTCGTGTCCCCTGCCAAGGAATCAGAGAACCACAGGGACCTCTCTGATGATCGTTGAGTCCAACCTCTCCACCAAGGCAGATTCACCTGGAGAAGGTCTCACAGGGACACATCTGGGTGGGTTTTGAGTGTCTGCAGAGATGGAGACTCCAGCACCTCGCAGGGATGGGGCAGGAGGAGCACCGCCAGAGCACTGCCAGGCTGGGGCATGCTGCTAGCCCAGCCCCACGTCGGGCAGGAGCTCTGGCAGACCCTGGGGGCGATGCCCACGCCCGGAGGTGCGGGGCCGGGGGTCAGAGCCTGTGCCTGGTGGGTTTGGGGAGCGGGAGCTGCGGTGTCCCCGCTCGGCAGCTTCTCTGCCTGGTGGCTTTGTTCTGGCCAGTCCCTCCTCCCGCCATCTGCTGAGTTAGGGGTTTCAGGGACGCTCCCCCTGAGCTCGGGCTCGATCTGGAGCCTATAAAAACCCAGCGGGAGGGCAGTCGGCCATGTCACCTCCCCGGGCACCAGCACCTCACCCCAGGTAAGTGCAGGAGCCTGGTGGCACGCCCCTCCCTCTGCCCTCCACGGCTGGCTTTTGAGAGTTTAGCTGCCCTGTGCACACGTGGAAGAGGCTCTGGTGCCACTGGCTGGGGACAGCTGGGGGCTGCGGGGCTCTGCTGCCAGGGCACAGCACCAGGGCAGCTACTGGGGGTGGGTTGGGAAGGGGACAGGGGCAGAGGAAGCAGCAGGCAGTGGGGGCCGTGGCAGTAGAGCATCTGCTGCTTGGTGTGGGCGTGTGGCCACATCTGCAGTGCTCCTGGTTCAGTGCTGGCCCTGCCTGGCCGTGGTCAGCATGCCTGGCAACCTGCCCAGGGCTGTGGGCACTGGGGCTGCCTGCATGGAGGCTTTGGCTCAGGGAGCAGCAGCAGCAACAGCAGCAGCAGCAGCAGGAGGAGGCCTGGGCAGCCTCATGCATGGGCAAGGGTGCCTGGAATGCTGTGCCAGGCTGCCACGGTGGCTGCCAGGGCCATGGGTGCCGTGCCAGGCACCTGCTGCTCTTCGTGGTCTGTATGGCACAGCTGCATGGGCATGGCAGAGTGCTGGGAGAGCACTGGATGCACTGGGAGAGCACTGGGTGCACTGGGAGGGCACTGGGTGCACTGGGAAAGCCCCAGCCCCAGGATGGAACAACCTCATGACTGCCTCTTGCACCACTCGGCAAAGGGACCTATGTGGGCTCCTGAGGGCCATTTTCACCTGGGCAGAGCCTGGAGCATGCCCTGCAGAGCAAAGCAGCTGGCTGCAAAGCAAAGCAGCTGGCTGCAGGCTCCTGCTCCATCTGCCTGCAACTCATGGCCTGAAACCTGACCCGGGCCGTGGGAGCCCCAGGGAAGGGCCAAGTCCCCAGCACGCAGGGCTGGTGGATCTGGCCCAGCTTGCAAAGCACAGCGATGCACCAGCCCTGGGACAGGCAGTGATGGTCCTACTGCCTTGTGCCCTGCCAGAGCCACCATGAGCCAGCGCTGCAGGAGGTCCTCTGGTCTCTGGAAGGTAGGGGAGCCTGGGCAGCCCCCAGCCACGGGGCTGCAGTGTCTGTCGGGTATCTCTGCCCCCGTGGAGCACCCCCCCGACTCCCTCTGTCCTCCCCAGATCGTGGTGTGGGATGAGGCTTTCTTCCAGGGCAAGAGGCACGAGTTCACCGCCGACTGCTACAGCACCCCCGAGCACGGCTTCAGCACCGTCCGCTCCTGCAAGATCGAGAGTGGGGCGTGAGTGGGGGTCACGGGGTAAGGGGGGGTCGGGCTTCTCTGGGACCCCATGGTGCTGTGGGACCCCAGGGATGGAGAGAGCTTGGAGGATGGAGGCCTCCAGTGCCACCTAAGCCAGGCAGCTGCCTCCTCCAAGGAAGAGGCTCGTCTCTGCAGGGTGCAGTGGGCTCTGCCCTGGGTACTCTGTGTGTGTGTGGTCTCACCCCCACCTCCCACCCCTGGCAGATGGGCAGGCTTTGAGCACAGCGGCTTCCAGGGACAGCAGTTCGTGCTGGAACGCGGGGAGTACCCGTGCTGGGAGGCATGGAGTGGCAGCAACGCTTACCACGTGGAGAGGATGTGCTCCTTTCGCCCCATCGCCTGCGCCGTGAGTGCCCCCGTCCCGGCATCCCGACACGGGGCCGGCCCCCGGAGCCCGCCCCGCGGCTGGTTCCCGCAGCCCATCACCAGCCACCGGCCGGGGCAGCCGTGCCGACGCCGTGCCCATCTCGGCGGCAGGACCACGGGCACAGCAGGCTGATGCTCTTCGAGCAGGAGAACTTCCAGGGAAGGCGGGGGGAGCTGAGCGACGACTGCCCCTCGCTGCCGGCCCTGGGCTGGGGCGGCAGCTCCGTGGGCTCCTTCCTCGTCTGCTCCGGCGCGTAAGTACCGCGGCGGGCTCCACGCACCCTGCGCTAGGGGCATCCAGCGGAGCTATGCCGGCGGCTGGCACTCTGCCCGCTGCCCACTGCCTGCTGCCCCCTGCCCGCTGCCCCCTGCCCGCTGCCACCTGCCCGCTGCTCCCTGTCCGCTGCCACCTGCCTGCTGCCCGCTGCCCGCTGCCCCCTGCCCGCTGCCCGCAGCACAGGGCGCGGATGGCGCTGCCAGCCCCGAGCCGCCGCCGCTCTCTGCTCTGCTCTGCTCTGCTCTGCTCGCAGGTGGGTCTGCTCGCAGTACCCGGGCTACCGAGGCTTCCAGTACCTCCTGGAGAGCGACAGCTCCGCGGGCGAGTACAAGCACGTTCGGGAGTGGGGGTCCCACGCACAGACGGGCCAGGTGCAGTCCATCCGCAGGGTCCAGCAGTGAGCAGCGGCGGTGGAGCCGCACGCAAGCCCTGGGCTCCGTCTACTCCCGCGGGACGGGCGGGGACAAAGCTCAATAAAGGCTCAGTTGTCCAAGGTGGCAGAGTGGCGCTCGGGGGGAAGGGGGTGCCGTGGGGATGCTCGAGGGCGGAGCTGGGGCTGTGCCGGGGGTAAGGATGGAGGGGAGGGGAATGGGAGTCCTTTCCTGCTCCCACAGGCATCCACCTGGGGAGACCTTATGGCAGCCCTCGGGTCTGTAAGAAAGTTGGGGACGGGGTTCTGAGCGGGGCCCGTGGTGACAGGACGAGGGCTGATGGTTTGAGCTAAAAGAGGGAGATTCAGGCTGGGAGAAGGGAGAGATATTTGACACTGAGGGTGGTGAGAGCCTGGCCCAGGTTGCCCAGAGAGGTGGGAGATGTCTCATGCCTGGCACCATTGTTGTTTGGGCTCTAAGCAACTTGCCGTGGTTGCAGACGTCCCTGCTGAGCGCAGAGGGTTGGGCTGGACGAGCTGTAAAGGTGCCTTCCCACCCAAACCTGTCTGGGACTCTATGTCCCCATAACAGGTGGGCAAGGCCCCTGCCTAGCTCATGATTGGAGCTGCACTGTGGGGTGATGGCCCCTCTGGCAGCCCCTCATCTTGCTGTGGGTCCGGGGGCCAGGGCACAGTGGTCAGAATCAGTGCAGGGGAGCAGATGCAGGTGCTGAGCCAGCAAGAGCAGCAGTGCAGCCTGTGCACATCCCTGGACATCCCACCAGCAAGAACTACTGCCATCCTGTCTCTGTGCCAGCCTGGTTGCCAGCCTGGGGCCTTTGCAGGCCCCCCACATCCCCACCACCCCACAGACCCCATCTGCTCTGCCAGTAGCTTCCCAGGGCCATGCTGCAGCTCCAGCAAGGTGAGGAGAACAGCGTGTGGCTGCTGCTAAGGATCAGCCTTGTTCCAGAGCTGGAAGGAGCTGCAGGATTCAGCAAGCTGCAGCTGCAGGCTGGACACCTATCCCTGCACCCACCCCTCCACCTATCACCCCTACATTCATCACCCTCACGTATCCCTGCACCCACCCCACCACCCCTACATCCATCACCCTGACCTATCCCTGAACCCATCTCTTCACCCATCACCCCTGCATCCATCACCCTCACCCATCCCTGCACCCACCCCTTCACCCATCACCTCTGCATCCATCACCCTCACCTATCCCTGCACCCATCCCTTCACCCATCACCTCTGCATCCATCACCCTCACCCATCCCTGCACCTGTCACGCCTCCATCCATCACCCTCATCTATCCCTGCACCCATCCCTTCACCCATCACCCCTGTATCCATCACCCTCACCCATCCCTCCACCCATCACCCTTACACCCATTACCTCTGCACCCATGCCAACCCTGAAATCTACCCAACCCTTGCCCAGGGCAGGGTCATCCAAGCCCCTCACCAGTGCAGGGGACCATCCCCAGGACAGCGAGGTGGCACCACAGCTCAGTGTTTGCCCCTCCCTCTGGCACTGTGCTATGGCTGTGGGCAAACTAGGGCTTCGAGGGACCCCTCCTGAACCACCTTCATGAGGAAGCAGCAGTTCCTTCAAGCTGGAAATGGGGCAGGGAAAGGCTGGTTTGGACAAAATTCGTCATTTCAGAAGAGCTCTGGAAAAAAAGGTGATGAAAATGTCCTGGCCCTGGTGCTAATTGCAGCAGAAGGACCCCCCCGCTGCTGCCAGGCAAGGAGTTGTCTCCAAGGACATCCCAATTTAGAACACAGAATAGAAGAGGAAACAAAAAGTTTTGGGGTGGGCTGAGCAAACCCCTCCTGTCCCACTCACCCCAGGGCAAATCCAGCTGAGGCCAGCAGCTGGGGGAAGGAGAACTTCCCGATCCCTCCGTGGACACACCTGGCAGGGACTCCAGCCCCGGCTAGCCCCTCCCTCCCCAACCCCAGGGCTCTGGGGGTGGGATGCAGGGCAGGAGGCAGGCAAGAATGGGGCCAGCACATGGGAGGCCTGGTGGGCAGCTGGCAGTGGAACCAGCAGGTCCCCAGGGATCTGATGGGGATGCAGAGAACAATGCAAGGGTCCAGCAGCTGCAAAGCGCTGCGGAGGGCTCAGCTCCCCCCACCCCTGGCCCCTGGGATGGGCGTCAACCCCGGGGGGTATGGCTGGGCAGCGCTGGGCTCTCTGCTGTCCCTTTGTCCCCGCCAAGCATGACTGGGTCCTCACGCACCGTATCCCTAAATCCCTGCCCCACATGCCCTGTGCCACCCCCGTGCTGTTCATGCCCCTAAGAAAGGGAGCAGGGCTCAGGCTTCCCTCCTGTCCCCTTCCCCATCCTGGGACCCCCTTGGGACGTCTGCCTCGTGTGGGAATTATAACCAGGGAATGAGAACCAATTGGGAGGGGATGAAGGGTGGGGGGG
>VWZI01004909.1:86841-112531 GCA_013396835.1 Psilopogon haemacephalus
GCGATGATTTTAGGTAGGGGGTGAGAGGAGGGGCTGAGGGCAGCATCCCCCACCCCAGCTCGGCACAGCCTTTCCCTTGCGGAGAGAGGGAACCTGGCAGATGGTGCCCGGGCACATCTCCGGAGCCATTTTCTCTCCCTCATTGTCTCACCTCCCTTTGTGTGTGCAGCCAGGGCCACCCTGCCCAGGCAGCCAGCAGGGGCCCAGCCACAAGCTCGTTTCCAGCCCCTTCTAGGATTTCTGGGAGCAGTTCCCCCTCCTCCTTGTACTTTCTCCCAGTCCTCCAGAGCTGCAGACAAAGGGAATCAGCTCCGGCTGCTGCAGCAGCACCAGAGCCTGGGCTGGGTTGGGTTGGCACAGGGATGGGCAGCGCTGGCAGGGCAGAGGACAGGGATGCAGTGAGCATTCTGCCAGGATCTGGTGGGGGGAGTCAGGGCTGCCCAGATGCCACATCTTCAACATCACGGGGAGCAAGGCTGGGATGAGCCTTTGCTCTCACCTCCCTGCTTCCTTCCATCCTCCTCCTCACTTGGGGAAGTGGGGGCTGCCCCCATTTAATTTGGATACTCAGCCATCATCCTCCTCCTCCTCACTTGAGGGAGGTGAGGGTCTGGATCCCAGTTAATTTGGGTGCTCAGCCACCATCCTCCTCCTCACTCAAGGGAGGTGAGGGTCTGGATCCCAGTTAATTTGGGTGCTCAGCCATCATCCTCCTCCTCACTCAAGGGAGGTGAGGGTTTGGATCCCAGTTAATTTGGGTGCTCAGCCACCATCCTCCTCCTCACTTGAGGGAGGTGAAGGTTTGGATCCCAGTTAATTTGGGTGCTCAGCCACCATCCTCCTCCTCACTTGAGGGAGGTGAAGGTTTGGATCCCAGTTAATTTGGGTGCTCAGCCACCGTCCTCCTCCTCCTCACTCAAGGGAGCTGAGTTTGGCCCCCATTTAATTGGCCAAACCCAGCTCCCTTGAGCTGCCATTGCCCAGGGGGTGAGCCCCTTGGGTGCTCAGCCACAGGGACACTGTGCATGCCACCAGCCCAGTGTGGCATCACCAGCTCGAGCTGAGGGCTGGCACAAAGCAAGTGTTTGGTTCAGTGCTGCCCACATAAAGTTGTTTTTATCCCCACTTCTCCTTGGGGATGTGCTTCATTGCTGGGTGAGGTGAAGCCACCCTGCTGCACAGCCCCCCCCTTACAGCAGCCACTTCCCCTCTTGCCCCTACTGGGATGCAGGCAGGGACACCCATTTGCCAGATGCTAGGTGGCACCTCCAGGTGCCCAAGCCCAGCTCCTGCTGCCCAACTGGTTAGCAAGGGCTGCATTGGGTGTTCTGTTGCCACGGGAGGGACTGTCCTGGTCTGGTGACAATGAACCTCGGGAAGCAGCAGCAGCAGCAGCTGAACTGCAGAGTCATCATGGCCCAGCTCCCCCCGGGGACCTGCTGCTGTTGGGGCTGTGCCAGGGCAGGAGGAGGGCACAGGTTGGCTGCTGGTGCCAGCTGCGTGTGCACACATCCCTGCAGAGGTGGAGTGGGATCCACCAGAGAGTGGCCATGGCCACTGGTCACTTCTACAGGCAGTGAGGCGCCCAGTTTAGCCACAGGGCAGTGGCAGAGGTGGCAGTGGTAGAGGGGGCAGAGGCAGTGATGGAGGCAGTGGCACAGGCAGGGGCACTCAGCTGCTGTCCCCAGCGCAGGGAGTTCCAGCAGCACACGAGTTCTTTTGGGGCATTGCCACTGTCTCTGGTGTGGTCCTTCCCAGTGCCTCCCTCTGTGCTAGGTGGCACATCTGGCTTGCCCCTGCTCTGCAAGGGGACAGTGACAGGAGGGAGAGGTGGCATCTCCTTGGGCATTGGGTGTCCCTGAGCAGGCAGCAGGCAGCAGGCAGCTGAGCAGACCGGCACAGGGGCTGAGTGGGCAGCCTGGGCTGCAGCCTGCCTACCTCCACCCTGATGTCTCTGCCCGCTGCTGCCTGCAGCAGAGTCTGGCACCAGCTGCCTGAAGCTGCAGGAGCACCTGAGAGCTGAGGGGCTTTGGGGAGACACCCCCGGGGCAAGGGCTCACCCGCTGGGCAGTGCCATGCTGCCCTGAGGTCATGCCAGGACAGGGCTGTGTGGTTTGCCTGAGCTGGGAGGACACTTGGGTTGGTGCCCACTGCCTACTGGGCAGGCTTGGATGCTGGCACAGCATCTCCCCCTGCAGAGGTTTCGCATCCCCATCCCGCAGGATTTGGCTTCTTTCCTTTGCCCCCAGCTTTGAGCAGTGCCCAACCACACCCTGCAGGGACCAGGAGCGGTGCCAGCGGTGGTGGGGGGCTCAGAGCAGAGGATGCTCCCCGGGGGCTTTGGTCCTGCAAGGGGTGGGGAGAGGTAGGGATGGTGGGAGAAGCCTGGGGGGGGGCTCTGCCCTGCCATCCTGCCAGGCTCCAGGCAGCACGATGTACCCTGGCTGGGTTGTGCCCCGGGGGGGTGCTGGCACTGTTCTCTCCCTTGCTGCGTTGGTTGCTTTCTTTTGCAGCTGCTAATGACTGACCTGAGGTCTGTTCACACACAGTCCCCTGCGCAGGAGGAGCAGTCAGACAGGACAGGGTGGGGAGGGGACATTGCATGGCACCTGCGGAGCCGATGACCACAGGTAGGACCTCCAGGGAGGGGCACACGGATTGGTGCCAGCCCCTTGCTCTCCCTACCCCTCCTTTGGGCAGCCAGGAGCCAGCCTGCCTCCCCAGGGTGCCACCCCCTCACAGGCTCTGGCTGGCTCCGTGGGGGTCACACTGCCCCCAGGGACATCTGCATGAGAAGATTTGTTCCCCATGTGTGCCCGATGGTGGGGAGGGTGCGGCTGGCACTGCCCAGGGACTCACAGCTTCTCTGACCCTGCAGCTGGCACTGCCCAGGGACTCAGAGCTTCTCTGACCCTGCAGCTAGCACTGCCCAGGGACTCAGAGCTTCTCTGACCCTGCAGCTGGTACTGCTCAGGGACTCAGGGCTTCTCTGACCCTGTGGCTGGCACTGCCCAGGGACTCAGAGCTTCTCTGATCCTGCAGCTGGCACTGCCCAGGGACTCAGAGCTTCTCTGATCCTGCAGCTAGCACTGCCCAGGGACTCAGAGCTTCTCTGACCTTGTGGCTGGCACTGCCCAGGGTCTCACAGCTTCTCTGATCCTGCAGCTGGCACTGCCCAGGGACTCAGAGCTTCTCTGATCCTGTGGCTGGCACTGCCCAGGGTCTCACAGCTTCTCTGATCCTGCGGCTGGCACTGCCCAGGGTCTCACAGCTTCTCTGATCCTGCAGCTGGCACTGCCCAGGGTCTCACAGCTTCTCTGATCCACAGTGCCACCAGCCTCGGGGGGCACAGCCCCAGCTCCACGCCTGGAGAGGACCTGGGGCTCGGGGAGCTGCCATTGCCACCTACACGTGGATGCCATCACCAGGCTGGCTCCAGCAGAGCAACCCAGTGCCAGCTGCCATGGGCTGGAGCCACAGGCCTGGCCACTGAGGGGGACCTGGCCGAAGAGCTGGCAGTGGTGACAGCCGAGGACACGGCTCCGCGTGTGCCCGTGGTTTGCCACAAGGTGCTGGGGTCCCCTTCCCTCCTGCTGTCCCATCCCAGTCAGGCCCAGGCCGTGGGGCTTGCCACCTGCCCCACCCCACCCCCAGCGATGGGCAGGGCATGGGCAGGATGAGACCTGTGCCCTTCGCTGAGTGCGGTGAGGGAAGGAGAGGAGATGGGGGTGAAGATGGGGACAGGAGCAGAGCTGTGCCAGCTCCTTGAGGGGATGCGATGGCCAGAGCCCAGAGGGACCCTGCTTGACCCCGGGGATCCTGCCCAGCCCTCTGTCTGCCAGCAAAGCCCCAGTGCTTCCTGCTCTGGAAGTGCCCAGCACCATGGGTGCCACATCCCAGCAGGACCCAGCCTCTGGTTTGTGGAGCAGGCTGGGACACAGGGAGGGACACGCACAGAGGGCACAGGGAGGGACACGCACAGAGGGCACAGGGAAGGACACGCACAGAGGGCACAGGGAGGGACACGCACAGAGGGCACAGGGAAGGACACGCACAGAGGGCACAGGGAGGGACACGCACAGAGGGCACAGGGAAGGACACACACAGAGGGCACAGGGAAGGACACGCACAGAGGGCACAGGGAAGGACACGCACAGAGGGCAGAACGTCCAACCCACAGGGAGCCTGTAGTGTGGCTTCTGTGGGGCTGTTCGGGGCTGACAGTGGCCCTGTAACTTCCACCATCACTGGCAGTAACCCCCTGAGTGCCACCATCATCCCACTGCCTGCTCCAGCAGATGGGCAGATGGAAGGGCAGGGTGTGCAGCCAGCTGGAGTTAAGGGCAGGCACAGCTCCTGGCATTCCCAAATGCAGAAACATCTTTGTGGGGACCAGAGTGACCCAGTGCTGTGCAAGAAGGTGACCCAGGGGAACATAGGGCAGAAGGTGACCTGGGTGCCCCTCCCAGTTTTATTTCTGGGGTGCGTGGTGCAGAGATGCTGCTCCTGGCATCAGCCCTAAGGGGAGGCAGCTTCTGATGGGGGGGATAAACCACTGGCACTTTTCCTCTGTTCCAGGCCATGGTTCTCCCTGTCAGATCCTCCTCCCTCCACAGGTAGAGGCACCTCAGTGGAGCCCCAGTGCAGTTCTCCAGCCCTGCTCTTGCAGAGCTGCCCACAGCCTTGCCCTGGGCACTGCCAACCCTGCCCTCATCCCCTCTCTGCTTCCTCCAGCTCCATTATCACCCTGACCTTGTGGCGATGCTGAGGCACAGGCTGGCACTGCCAGGGCTGTCTCCTCCTCGTCTTCACCACTACCAGGGGTAGGAGATGTGTTGGGTGCGGGTACAGACTGCTCAGGTTGGTTTGGACCCCCCTGCCAGGGTCGTCAGGGCAGAGCTTTGCCAAGCATTATCCCAAGAAGCAGCTCACATTGGGTAAACTCTCAAAACCCTCCACTAACTCCTTCCCAAACCTCAACTGGGTGGGAAAGCCCCAAACCACCTCCTGCTCCCGTGAGCTGGAGCCCACTGCCTCCCCCCAGAGCCAGGCAGACCCCTCCTCAGGGTTCCTCTGTGGTGGGGGGTGGTGGGGATGGGTCTGACTGGGATGGGCTCTGCATGCTGCGCTGTGCTCCAGTATTAACCCACTAACCTGCTGGGCCCCTGCTGCCCACCGTGCCAGGGGTGCCAGGGCTGCCCCTGGCAAAGAGACTAACCCACTAACCCCCAGCTCCAGAGCATGCCCCTACTAACTGGCCTTGTCTGCCCCCCACTAACCGTGGGCAGCCCACGCTGCCCTTAAAGGGGAACAGAAAAGCTGGGTAAGTACCTCTGGAAGTGCCAGGGCTCGGTGCCAGGTTGCATGGGCAGAGCTCAAGCCCCTCAGAGGGCAGGGGAGGTGGCTGGCAGCCCCTCCCCGGGCGGGCAGCCCACCCTGGGCAGCAGGAAGAGGGGAGGGGATTCTCCCTGCCTGCCGTGCCCCGGGGGCTGCCCCTGGAGCCTGTTGCTGACTAGGAGCCTAAAAACGGTTTTATCAGCAGAAGCTTTTCAGTTCCTTTTTAAGCCTGGGGATCTCTAACACATTCCTGAACTGAATTAAACCAACTAACCCTGGCTGCTTTTCTCTTCCATTTCTCTTCCAGCGGGTCTGCCCTCTCAGCCAGAGGGGTTGTGCCATGCTTCTGCTACTAACCAACCTCTACTAACCACTCCTGACTTGTCTCCTTGCTACTAACCAGTCCTCTCTGCACTTTAACTCTGTGGGTGCTGCCTGCCATGACCACGAACAGGGGCTTCCCCTGGGGCTCTGGGCTGTTAACCCTCAGCAGATCACAGAATTGGCTGGCAAAGGCCTCTGAGATCATTTGAGTCCAACCCTCTTCAACCCTGCTGAGCATCTTCATCTCCCATGCACTGTGATGGGAAGGAAGATGCTTAGAGGCCTCTGAGATCATTGAGTCTGACCCTCTTCAGCCCTTCTGAGCATCTTCCTCTCCCATCCGCTGTGATGGAAAGGAAGATGCTTAGAGGCCTCTGAGATCATTGAGTCTGACCCTCTTCAGCCCTTCTGAGCATCTTCCTCTCCCATCCGCTGTGATGGAAAGGAAGATGCTTAGAGGCCTCTGAGATCATTGAGTCTGACCCTCTTCAGCCCTTCTGAGCATCTTCCTCTCCCATCTGCTGTGATGGAAAGGAAGATGCTTAGAGACCTCTGAGATCATTTAGTCTGACCCTCTTCAGCCCTTCTGAGCGTCTTCCTCTCCCATCCGCTGCAATGAGAAGAAAGATGCTGAGAGGCTTTGAAAGTCCCTATTGGCTTTCTGTTTTCCAAGGAATTTTGGTGTGGCTGATGAGGAAAAGAGGCTTCCCCTGGGGCTCTGGGTTGTTAACCCTCAGCAGATCACAGAACTGGCTGGCAAAAGCCTCTGGGATCATTGAGTCCAACCCTCTTCAGCCCTACTGAGCATCTTCCTCTCCCATCCGCTGCGATGGGAAGGAAGATGCTGAGAGGCTTTGAAAGTTTTCCCTATTGGCCTTCCATTTTCCGAGGAATTTCGGTGTGGCTGATGAAGAAAAGGGGCTGAGAGGAAGCAGGGCAAGGATCAGTGGAAAAAATCAGTGGCAACAATTGGCAATGGCTGCAAAGGTCCAAGCAAACCCAGATCCCACCCTAAAGCGATGCTGCTGCCACGAGCTCCCACTTGCAGCCAGAGCCTCAAATTCTCCTGGAGGCCCCCAGTTCACCCACCATGGGCAATGGTCTGGTGCAGAGCGCTCCTGGGCTTCTCTCTTCACCCCTTTTGTCTCTCCACAGTGCGTGGTGTTGTCTCTGGTGCATGCAGGAGCCGCAACGTGACCCCGACTAACCGCACGGCACCCAGGGCTGCCTCTAACCGCCGGGTGGGGGCTTGCAGGGTGGGTGTCCCCCTCCAACACTGATCCCCCCAGGCAGGAAGGGGCAGCAGGCACTGGAGGTGCTGGGGCACAGCCTGTGCTTGGGTTTCTGTCCAGCTGTTGGCTGGATGAACATCAGCAGTCCCTCCACGGGGTCTGCCGGGGCTGAGGCTCCAGGATCTGGCTCATCTCTCTGGGTTTGGGGTGCGGGCTCGTGGTCCATGGTAAGAGCCCTCACCAGAAAGTGCTGCCTGGCCCCCAGTAACCATGCCGTGATGACCAGTGGGGCAGAGCCAAGCTCTGGGCACCAGGAGAGGGTGGTGGCCCTGTGCTGCTGGCTGGGACTGGGGCTGGCTCATGAGGACATCACAGGCTGCTGGCGGGGAGGTGACAGCAGTGGCGTTGCCTCCACCAAGGGTCAGGGCACCTCCATCCGGGGGTTGTGTGCATCCAGCCAGCATCTAGCTCCAACTCCTCTCTTTTCTTCTGTCCTCGGTGGCTCTGGCTTGTGCTCACTCACCCCGTGGTGAGGACCTCCTCAGATAACTTCATGTCACTGGATGGATTCAGTCATCTGCTCTGCTGCCTGCTGTTGGAAGGCAGAGCTGGAGTGGGGTCTGCTGGGTTCATCAGATTCATCTAGTGCTGCTGTCCACCTCCCCTTGGCATTCTGGTCCTCATGGGACACAGCCTGAGATCCTTCAGCTGGGGCAGGTCTCCCTGAACCCTCAGTTGCTGGAGCTTCTCTTTCCACCCAGCCCAGTGGTTGCCCAACCTCCACCCTAAGCCACTGACCACGATTCCCCCTTTGGGCTACACTGCTGGGACCCTTTGGTGGGGCCAGGTCCTGAGCAGAGAGGCTGAGGGGTGAGAGGGACTTCACCAAACAACCAGGTTGCTCCTTTACCCTGGCACCTCGAGGCTACTCACTTCCCATTTCCCTCAGCTGGGAGAGGAGTCTGTCTGTCCATCTGTCCATCTTCCTGGTGCCCCCAGAGCTGTCACAAGCAGGGTGAGATGTGCAGACCTTCCCTTTACCAACAGTCATCCCACCAGTGATGGAGGCAGAGGTTCTGAGGTGGTGCCTAGCCCTGGTGTGCACCATCCTGCCCAGGACATGCCAGCCCAGGCTTACCCAGGGTGGCCTCTACCCTGCCAGGACCCTGCTGCCACCTCAGGCCCAGGGCAGTGGCAGTGGGCAGGGCTGTGCTGGGACTGGGCACAGGAGCTGGGCCAGGATGCTGTGGGGAAGGGGATCCTGGGGCTGCCTCAGGTGGTCCAAAGGGGAGTCCCACGGGTCCTCAGGGCCCCCAGGACATCCCCACTGCCTGTACTGTCTGCTGTGAACATGGCAAGTGTGCAACCACCCTGCTGTCTGGTGTCTTTGTGGGGTGTGGTGGGGAGGATGTGTGGGGGTGCCCCCTGTCATGGGGCATGTTGGTGGGCTGGAGAGGAGAAGGCTCCCAGGTGACCTTATTGTGGCCTTTCAGCATCTTATGGGGCCTACAAGGAAGCTGGGGAGGGACATTTTAGGCTGTCAGGTAGTGATAGAACTGGGGGCAATGGAACAAAACAAGAAATGAGGAGATTCAGCATGGATGTTTTAGGAAGAAGTTCTTCAGCAGGAGGGTGGTGAGAGCTTGGAAGGGGTTGCCCAGGGAGGTGGTGGAAGCCTCATCCTTGGAGGTGTTTAAGGCCAGGCTGGATGAGGCTGTGGACAGCCTGATGTAGTGTGAGGTGTCCCTGGGCATGGCAGGGGGGTTGGAACTGGCTGATCTTTGTGGCCCCTGCCAGCCTTGAGCAAGCAACTCTGACAGCCATCAGCCTCCCACTGAGCAGCCAGAGCCACCCGATGAGGTGCCAGGACGGGAAGGAAGAGAAGTGTCTACAGAGACCTTGGGTACCTGGTGGGGAGAAGGAGCTTTGGCTTTTTTGGTGGGGGCACACAGGGGCAGTGTCACCTCTCTGGGCACTGTCCCAGACTGGGGAGGTGGCATCCACCCAGCGCAGGGAATGCATTGCCGGCACAGTCCCCAAACTTCGCTAAGCTCAGGGATCCACCGCGGGGCGTGGGGACACGACAGGACGACATGGGACACGACGACACACCGAGGGGTCCTGGGGGACACCCGCTGAGGGGGCGGCGGATGGGGGTCGGGGCAGGGGTGAGTGGCAGCAGAAGGATGCGGGGATGCGGCTCCGAGCAAGGGGGGTCGGATGGGCTGCAGGGGGCTGTCGGGGCTCGCTTTGGGACGCTGGGGACCCCCCGCCCCTCCCTCGGTAGCAGCCCGGAACGGGAGAGCGGCAGGTGGAGCTCGTGCTCCAGGAAAAGCCTGCCCGCATCCCTGTCCGCATCCCTGCATCCCTGCCTGCATCCCGGCTGGAGATGGTCCAGAGGAGAGCAATGAAGCTGGTGAAAAGTCTGGAGAGGAGAAGCTGAGAGACCTGGGGGTGTGCAGCCTGGAGAAGAGGAGGCTGAGAGGAGACCTCACTGCTCTCTACAGCTCCTTGAAAGGAGGTTGGAGCCAGGTGAGGATTGATCTCTACTCCTGAGGAACAAGTGAGAGGGGAAGAGGAAACAGCCATTGCCATCCTGGGCGAGCTGCTGTGGGCACTGCTGCTTGAGCAAGGAGGTTGGACTGGATGATCTACAAAAAAAAGCTGGGGAGGAACTTTTTAGGCTCTCAGGGAGTGACAGGACTAGGGGGAATGGAGCAAAGCTGTTGGTGGGGAGATTGAGATTGGATGTGAGGAGGAAGTTGTTCAGCATGAGAGTGGTGAGAGCCTGGACTGGGTTGCCCAGGGGGATGGTTGGGGCCTCCCACTAGCCCAGATTGCTCAAAGCCTCATCCAGCCTTGGCCTAGGACACCCCTCAGGGATGGGGACTCCACCACCTCCCTGGGCAGCCTCTTCCAATCCCTGACCACTCTTGCAGCAAAGAAATTTTCTCTAATCTCCAACCTAACCCTTCCTTGTCACAACTTCCCATCCCATTCTATCACCTGCTACTAGGAGGAGACACATTCATCCTGGTGCCCAAAGCAAAGTTGCAGCCACTGCCTGGTGCTGCCAAGGTGGCAGAAGAAAGGCTGTTGGCTTTGCAGGGACAGAAGTTTGTAACTGATATTTTAATTGCTTCAAGATGTGCCAGGATCTCCTGTCTTCAGCTTCAGCTTTCCTCATTATTCCACACATGGCTTTCAGCTCTGCTTTGCTGCGAGGATATGAAATAGTCATCACCATCTGGGGAGCAAGTGGGACCCAGCTGGTTGGCATGGATCTCATGGAAGGAGACTCTCAGGCTACTCAGGACAGCAAGGAACCTGCTTGAACTTTCCCCACGAGGACTCCTAGAATGGAGCCAGCATGGTGGAGATTGGAAAGGACCTCTGGAGCTCATAGAATCATAGACTCACAGAATCAGGCAGGGTTGGAAGGGACCACAAGTTCCAATCCCCCTGCCATGGGCAGGGACACCCTACCCTAGTTCAGGCTGCCCACAGCCTCTGCCAGCCTGGCTGCAAACACTTCCAGTGATGTGGCCCCAACCAACTCATTGGGCAACCCATTCCAGGCTCTCACCACTCTCATGCTCAACAACTTCCTCCTCACATCCAGTCTGAATTTCCCCACCTCCAGCTTTGCTCCATTCCCCCTAGTCCGGTCACTCCCTAAGAGCCTAAAAAGTCCCTCCCCAGCTTTCTTGTAGCCCCCTTCAGATCCTGGAAGGCCAGGCTGGATGAAGCTGTGGACAGCCTGACCTAGGGTATGGTGTCCCTGGGCATGGCAGGGGTTTGGAACTGGATGATCCTTGTGGTCCCTTCCAACCCTGCCTGATTCTATGATCCTAAGGTCTCTACCAACCAACCCAACTCTACGATTCCGTATGGGCATCCTCAGCATCTTGGAAGTGATCTCTGGTGCCCAGGCTTGGTCAGCCACGCCACGAGGTCCCCTGCCCCATGGCCTTGGAGCCTCCAGGAGCCACTCTGGAGCTCTCCCCCGCGCCGAGGGCGAGCTCCTGGCCCGTCCTGCCGCCCGCTCTCATTAACGCGTTGGGGCTGCCAGGCGATCCATAATGAGATGCTAACTGAGTTTTCTCCAAGTTGGGTGGAGGGAAGGTCACCAAGGTAGGACTGGAGTCAGCTTATTGTTATTATCAATCAATAACCTATTTATTTTCCACCGTTCCTATTAACCTCTGCGAGCCGCTCGCCAGCTCCCCCCCCCCTCAAAAGGCCTCCGTGGTGGCTTTGCTGAGTGGACAACTCTGATGGAAACCGTAGCAGCAAGCCCGACCCTGAAGGCAGAATCCAATTAAAAGCATTTTCATTCACAGATTAATTTTTTTTTTTTTTTTTAGCCTCTCCTGCACCCCCTCGCTTCAGCGTTTGGCAGCCCAGCTGCTGCCTCCTTCCGCGGGCAGCTCCTATCCACGGTGCCAGGAGGAGGTAATTAGCATCAATTAGAGGGGGAGAGATAATAGGATGGACCTTTTATGGGGGGAGAGAGGGACTGCAGTCGAGAGGTGGCAGGGATTGGGGTGCTCGTGGCTGGGGCAGAGCTGCTCCTGCAGGAGGAGAGGGATGGGGGTGGGCTCGTCGGGGTGAGTGGATGCACCTCAAAGCTTGGGTTCAGATTTGGGTGCCTTGATCATGGAAGCATGGAATCATGGAATCATAGAATCATGGAATAATGGAATCATGGAATAATGGAATCATGGAATAATGGAATCAGAATCATGGAATAATGGAACCATAGAGTTGTATAATCATAGAATCATGGAATCATAGAATCATGGAATCATAGAGTTGTGGAATCATGGAATCATAGAATCATGGAATCATGGAATTGTAGAATCACAGAATTATAGAATCATGGAATCATAGAATCATGGAATCAGAATCATGGAATCATAGAATCATAAAATTACAGAATCATGGAACCATAGAATAATAGAATTATAGAATCACAGAATCATAGAATCATAGAATTGTGGAATCATGGAATCATAGAATGGTTTAGTTTGGAAGGGATCTCAAAGCTCAGCCAGTTCCAACCCCCCTGTGCCACAGGCAGGGACACCTCCCACCAGAACAGGTCACTCAAGGCCTCATCCATCCTGGCTTTGAACACCTCCAGAGAGGGAGCAGCCACAGCCTCCCTGGGCAACCTGTGCCAGTGTCTCACCATCCTCACCGCAAAGAACTTTCTCCTAACATCCAGTTTGAATCTCCCCTCTGCCACTTTAAATCCATTGCTCCCAGTCCTGTCATTACAAGACCTTGTCAATAGTCAATTCTTTGACAGGGAACAATTTCTTTGTTGCAAGAGTGGTCGGGGATAGGAACAGGCTGCCCAGGGAGGTGGTGGAGTCCCCATCCCTGGGGGGTGTCCAAGGCCAAGGCTAGATGAGGCTTTGAGCAACCTGGGCTAGTGGGAGGTGTCCCTGCCCATGGCAGGGGACTTGGAACTGGATGATCTTAGAGGTCCCTTCCAACCTAATCCATTCTGTCATTTGGTGACCTCTGCAGAGCCTGGTGCTGAGCACTAGTGGGGAACAGTAGGTGGTGGAGGAAGCCTTCACCACCAGGCTGCTATTCATGAGGTGCTTTTGCTAATAAAGAGACTAAGATGGAGTTTATGGTTTGCTGAGTGCCCTTTCCAGCTGGAATTCATCCATATTCATGAGCCCCTCATTAGTAACCGATGCTTGCCAGGGGGCTGAGCACCCAACCCACCCAGCGGCCGCCACCACCTCCTCAGCTGCTCAATCTGCAAATTAACTCCTCAGCACCCTTCTCAGCAGCTTCTTGGTGGTCTCCAAGGGGCTCCAGAAACAAAAATCCTACCCCTGCCAATATTCTTGCCCTTGGGTAATGCAGCAGGCTGCTGCTGCTGTCCACTCACTGCCCCACAGAGTAGGTGCTGGTTCCCTGAGGGTGCAGTGCCAGAGTGCAGGTTGCAATGCCAGGGTGCAGCCCACAGTGCCTGGGTGCAGGATGCACTGCCAGTGTGACCTCTGCAGTGCCAGAGTGCAGGTTGTAATGCCAGGGTGCAGCCCACAGTGCCTGGGTGCAAGATGCAATGCCAGCGTGACCTCTGCAGTGCCAGAGTGCAGGTTGTAATGCCAGGGTGCACCCCACAGTTCCTGGGCTCTGGATACAATGCCAGTGTGACCCCTGCAGTGGCAGGGTGCACCCCACAGTGCTTGGGTGCAGGATGCAATGCCAGCGTGACCCCTGCAGTGCCAGAGTTCAGAGCTCAGTGCCAGGGTGCAGGTTACATTTCCAGGGTTCAGGGTGCAATGCCAGGGTTCACTGCCCAGTACGAAGGTACAGGTACACCACCAGGGTGCACTGGCAGGGTGCAATGGCAAGTTGCAGGCTGCAGTAGCAGGCTGCACCCTGCAGCGCCAGCCCTGGGGCACAAGGAGCTGCTCTCCTGCAGCCCACCTGCTGTGCCCAGCCCTGGTCTCCTGGCCCAACAGAATCTTTTCCCTCAGCACCCTGAATGAGAGGAGCTCTGTGTATGAGTGTGTGTGTGTGATGGTGCTGCCAGCTGCCACCCCCCACCCAACACCCACTCAGCCCCACGGTGCTCCCCACCCGACCTCAACCCTTCAGTAGACGCTTCCAAGTCTTAATTTGCCTGTTTGATGGCTCAGGGGCTGGAGCAGCAGCAGGATAAATAGGAGAACAATGAAGAACGACCTTTCCTTTTAATTACTTCTTTGAGACGTGGGAAATCCATCTGCGGCGTGAGGAGCTTGGGTGGCATTTAGGAGGAGCAGGGGAGCAGCTCGCTGATGCTTTGCCACCACAGAGGAGCCTGACCCCAGTCTGAGCCAGGTCTGGGGAGGGGGTGCCAGGACTCCCCACACCTCACCGTGCCACGGAGGGCAAGCCCTGCCCCGGGGGGTGACACTGTGGCAGCTGCCAGGCCCAGCGCAGAGCCTGGGGGGTGGCTTCCAATTAGCTCTGATCAACATTTCGGTGGCAGGCTTCAGCGTGGCCGTGGCCATACCTTGGAATGCTTGAGCTGAGCATCGCAGGAAGAGCAGGGGAACCTGCCTCACTCATTGCCATGGCAACGGAGAGGCTGGAGAGCCGGGAAGGGCACGGTGGGGGGGCTGCATCCCCCAGGCTAGACAGAGATGCTACCCCCAAAAATCCCTCCGTGGAAAGAGATGGTATCCAGATCCCCTCCAACCCATCTGGGGCTTGGGGACCCCTGCACACACCCAGACCACTCCATCTCGTGGGGGTGGGAGGGGGTTGCAGTGGTGGTCACTCCCACGGGGCAACAGGCAGCACCCAGGAGAGGCTGTGGGTGGGCAAGGTGGGGGTCTCCCTGCTCGGTTTAATTCATGGACTCGATGACCTTAAAGGTCTCTCCCAAGCAGAACCATTCTATGAGGCTGAGCCCCCAGCCCCCTGCCCCCCTCCCAGCCTCTGGCCCCCCAGCACGGGAGCCTCCCAGCCAGCCCTGCCCAGTGCTGCTGGAGCCAGGGGGCTGCAGATTCCCCCACCCAGCAGATATTTTTTGCATGCTGGGGAGTGCTCTGCAGTGAGGCAGCGACAGCAGAGATTTAGTGGGTGGGAGGAGGAGGATTTGTCGATCTGCTCCCTGCTTTACGACACCAGAGTCAAGGAGCTGGAGGCAGGCAGCAGACAGCAGTGTGGTCCCCATGCTGCATGGCCTGGAGCCCTCACTGTGATGAGGGACAGGGACCCACAGCTCAATCCCAAGCCCTGGGACCCCCAGGACTTTGGGGTTAACTCATCTGGGGCTAATGTCCTTGGAACCATGAGCATCCCTCTGCAGAGGGGTCATGGACCATGCTACACACACCCAGCTCTTACCCCAGGATGGTCAGAGGATGCTGCAGAGTTGCTGCAGTCATCTTTGCCCCACACCATCCCTACCCCAGGCATCCTAGCTCCCCATCATCCCAGCTCCACACCATCCCTGCCCCAGCCATCCCAGCCCCACACCATCCTTTCCCCACCACCTCACCTCCACACCCTCCCTGCCTCAGCCATCCCAGCCCCACACCATCCCAGCCTCATGCCATCCCTTCCCCATCATCTCAGCTCCACACCCTGCCTGCCTCAGCCATCCCAGCCCCATACCCTCCCTGCCCCACACCGATCCCCATGAGCTCATCTCATCCCCACTCCCAGCAGAGAGGCCCCCAGAGCCCCAGCAGCAGCCCTTCACCACCGTGCAGGCAGGAGGGGCAGGGGGACAATGCCACCAGCATTTGGACAGGTGAGGACGACGGAGACCCTCAACCTTCTGCCCAGCCAGATGAGACCTTCCTGACCCTAGGGCTGGGTCACCTTGGACAGGGAGAAGCTGCTCTGTGCTGTAACCTGCTCCTTTTGCTCCTCAAGCTTTGCCCGTCCCCATCCCATTCCCCCTCCCCCTTTTTTTCCCTCCCACCTCTCTGCATATCCACCCCAGAACCCAGGCTGGAGCCGATATTAATAACGCCTCATTGCAAAGCTTTCAGCCCACTTTGCTCCAAGAAAATATTTACGCCGAGCTCCCATTTTCCATTTCTTTTCAATTACCGCCGTGTCTGATCACCTCCCCACAACTCTCCTCTTTAGCCATAAACACAAATCCTATTACCTTTCCTCTTTCTCCGCGCCTTTGCCCTTTGATTTAAGCTGCCTTTTCGCCTCTTTTCATCAGTCCTGGAACCTCTCCCGCTGTATATCTCCCTGTTTATCTACTTCCCCGAGCCCTCCTCCTCTTATTTCCCCAGCCCCTGATCAATACAGCTGCGGAGCTGCCTGGCAGCTCCTCTCCGCTGCTGCCGGCAGTTTTTCTTGGGGGGCTTGCTCAGTATTTCTTGTTAAGCCTTTCTGTCTCGGCTTGTTCCATTTCTCATTAGGTTTTAGCCCTGGCATCGTAGTATTTCTTGTAGTTCCAGGCTGCCCAGGAGGAGCTCTTGTAATGCTGAACGCTGAGGCTTAAAAAAAAAAATAAATAAAAGCTGGGGAGGGACTTTTTAGGCTATCAAGGAGTGACAGGACTAAGGGGGGATGGAGCAAAGCTGGAGGTGGTCCCCAAAGCGAGCATGAGGTGTCACCTGGAAATCGTTTTCATTTCCTTAGTGAGAAGATGATGTGTTCTGAGGCACCTGGGAGAACCCAGGAACAGAAGGGTCAGCTTGAAGCCACCATCAGGTAGTGACAGGACTAGGGGGAATGGAGCAAAGCTGGAGGTGGTCCCCAAAGCGAGCATGAGGTCTCACCTGGAAATCGTTTTCATTTCTTTAGTGAGAAGATGATGTGTTCTGAGTCACCTGGAAGAGCCCAGAAATAGAAGGGTCAGCTTGAAGTCACCATCAGGTAGTGGCAGGACTAGGGGGAATGGAGTAAAGCTGGAGGTGGAGAGATTCAGATTGGATGTGAGGAGGAAGTTGTTGAGCATGAGAGTGGTGAGAGCCTGGAATGGGTTGCCCAGGGAGGTGGTTGAGGCCAGGCTGGATGAGGCTGTGGGCAGCTTGATCTAGCGTGAGGTGCCCCTGCCTATGGTAGGATGGATGGAAATAGATGATCCTTGTGGTCCCTTCCAACCCTGACTGATTCGATGGTTCTATGATTCGATGGTTCAATGATTCTATGATTCAATGATTCGATGACTCTCTGAATCTATGATTCTAAGATTCAATGACTCTATGATTCTATGATTCAATGATTTGATGACTCCATGAATCTATGATTCTAAGATTCAATGATTCAATGACTCTATGATTCTATGATTCAATGATTCGATGACTCTATGATTCTATAATGCAATGATTTGATGATTAGGTGATTTGATGATTCTATGATTCGATTATTTGATGATTCTATGATTCGATGATTCTATGATTCTTTAGTGGGCCCCTGGGGTCCTTTCTTGGCAGCAACCACAACCTCCCTGGGCAACCTGTGCCAGTGTCTCACCACCCTCACGGCAAAGAACTTTCTCCTAACATCCAGTTTGAATCTCCACTCTTCCAATTTAAACCCATTGCTCCTCAATCTCTCATTACAAGACCTTGTGAATAGTCCCTCCTCAGCCCTCCTGTAGCCCCTTTCAGATACTGGAAGGTCACTCCAAGGTCTCCTGGAAGCCTTCTCTTCTCCAGGCTGCAGAGCCCCAACTCTCTCAGCCTGTCCTCATAGCAGAGCTGCTGCAGCCCTCTCAGCATCTTGGTGGCCTCCTCTGGACTGGCTCCAACAGTTCCACCTCCTTCTTGCGTTGGGGGCTGCAGAACAGCACACGTTTTTTCATCCCTCTCATTTTAATTTTTTAAAATTTTTTTTTTCTTCCTTGGGAGAGAGAAGAGCTGCTTTGCAAATCCAACCCCAGCTTCCCAGCTGTCAGGAGGCAGCAGACAGATTGCTCTCCCCGGCTGCATTTCTGAGCAGCGACCGCGGGGCGCAGTCGCCGCCACGCAGTATTTCCTGCCGTGATGCTGCGCCCTGGGAGCTCAGCACTGTCCTTTTAAAATCAAACCAATTTTTCCTGTCTCCTCCACAGAATAGATTTATTTATTACCCCCCCCGCCATCCCCACCCGACACACACAGCTGGCACTACAGGTTAGCCTCACCTGGAGTGCTGTGTGCAGTTCTGGAGCCCCCAGCACAAGAAGGACATGGAACTGCTGGAGAGGGTCCAGAGGAGGACCACGAAGATGGTCAGAGGGATGGAGCAGCTCTGCTGTGAGGACAGGCTGAGAGAATTGGGGCTTTTCAGCCTGGAGAAGAGAAGGCTTCCAGGAGACCTTATAGCAGCCTTCCAATATCTGAAATGGGCATACAGGAGGGCTGGGGAGGGACTGTTCACAAGGTCTTGTAATGACAGGATGAGGGGGAATGGGTTCAAACTGGCAAAGGGGAGATTTGAACAGGATGTTAGGAAGAAATTCTTCACAGTGATGGTGGCAAAGCACTGGCACAGGTTGCCCAGGGAGGTTGTGGCTGCTCCCTCCCTGGAGGNGGATGATCTTTGAGGTCTCTTCCAACCTAAACCATTCTGTGATTCTATGAAAAAAACATTTCTCAAATGCCCTCACCCTCATGGAATCACAGGAACACTGCAGGTTGGGAAAGACCCTCCAGGATCACAGAGGATCACAGGGTCACAGGATGGCAGGGGTTGGAAGGGACACAAAGAGATCATTGAGTCCAACCCCTCCTGCCAGAGCAGGACCAGACAATCTAGCTCAGGTCACACAGGAACACATCCAGACAGGCCTGGAAAGGCTCCCAACAAGAAGACTCCACAACCTCTCTGGGCAGCCTGTGCCAGTGCTCTGGGACACTTACAGTAAAGAAGTTTCCTCTTGTGTTGAGCTGGAGCCTCCTGTGCTGCTCCTTCCATCCATTGCTCCTTGGCCTATTGCAGGGAGCAAGTGAGCAGAGCCTGTTCCCTCCACTCCCCCAGCAGCACCATGCAGCTGCTCTATGCCCTGGAGGAGGGATGGAGATTTCCATGGAATTTCAGTCACATTATCACAGAATTTTTTTGGTTGGGTCCAACCATCAACCCAACAGCCCCGTGGACAGCAAACCATGTCCCAAAGTGCCATGGCCACTCATTTCTTCAACACCTCCAGGGTTGGGGACTCCATCACCTCCCTGGACAGCCTGTCCCACTGCTGTTGCTGATGGGGATGTCAAGAAAGACATGGATCTGTTGGAGCAGGCCCAGAGGAGCACACAACAATGATCCAAGGGCTGGAACCCTTCTGCTGTGAGGCCGGGCTGAGAGATTTGGGGTTGTGCAGCCTGCAGAAGGGAAGGCTTCAGGGAGCCCTTGTTGTAGCCCTTCAATTATTAACCTGGGTTGAAGAGCAAGCTGGGGGGCAGAATTTTGAGCATGGCTTGCAGTGGCTGCAGGGGGGTCGGACTAGATGGACCTTTCGAGGTCCCTTCCCACTCAAACCACTCTGTGACTCTGTAATGCGCCGTGCAAAGCAGAGCTGTGAAATCCCATCTGATCCAATCCAGTCTGATCCAATCCAATCTGACCCAATCCAGTCTGATCCAATCCAATCTGACCCAATCCAGTCTAATCCAATCCAGTCTAATCCAATCCAATCCAATCCGTTCACAATCCATTCCAATCCAATCAACCTAACCCGGTCCAGCCCAATCAATTCCAATCCAGTTTAATCCAATCCAATCCAATCCACTCCAATCTCCTCTCAGCCTCCTCCTTCCCTCCCCCCAGCCCCTCGCACAGCAGCTGGGATGGGCACAGCAGTGATGTGTCCCTTCCCTTCCCCTCAGCATCATCTCTTTCTCCTCTGTCAGCCCTTTGGCTGATGTCCCCAAGTGTCACTCACCCACACAGCAGTGGGACAACTGTCCCTGGCTGTCCCCACTCCTGCACCTGGCTGTTTGTCAGGGCCAGCACTGCTCAGGTGGCAGATGAGCGATGGTGTCCTCCTCCCTCACCCCCAGAAGGCCATTTCTATGCAGATGAAGGAGGGGCAGTGGGGGGAAAGCTGAGGCTGATGGAATCCAATCTCCTCCTGGCTCTGATGGTTGATAATTTGCAACGAGAGAGAGAAGGAAAAGTGAATTATTATTAAATGCAAATAAAAGTTGACTAATGCTGGTTGGGAGCTGCTCTGTACACGGGGGAGGGTTTAACCTGGGGTGATGCTGTCACCACAGGGACTTGCCACCACTAAATACCTCGTGTGGGTCTAGAGCTGCTCTAACACCAGCCCTCCCCTCCAACCCTCACCCTCCAAATTACCTTCCCCTTAACTGAGGGTGGGGATTACACTGCTGAGGACCAGCACAGCAGCTGCTGGAGCGTGGCTGGGCACAGGAACAGGGAATTTAAGCAGGGACCTTGAACACAAAAGGGATGTGGACCTGCTGGAGTGGGTCCAGAGGAGGCCATGAAGACAATCAGAGAGATGGAGCACCTCCCTTATGGGGACAAACTGGGAGCATTGGGGATGTTCACCTTGGAGAAGAAAAGGCTCTGGGCATACCTTAGAGCCTGAAGGCTGTGGATGGACTGTTTAGAAGGGCCTGTGGTGAGAGGATGAGGGTCAATGGTTTGAAACTGGAGCAAGGGAGATTTAGGTTGGACATCAGGAGGTCATTCTTCATAGTGAGGGTGGTGAGGCACTGGCACAGGTTGCTCAGGGATGTGGTAGAGACCCCACCCCTGGAGACATTCAAAATCAGACTTTCTGTGGCCCTGGGCAGCCTGCTCTAGGTGGAGATGTCCCTGCTGACTGCAGGAGGGCATGGACGAGATGACCTTTGAGGGTCCCTTCCAGCCTGATGCAATCTGTGAACCTGGTTGTGATGGTTTGGGAGTTACCTGCCCCCACCCCTCCATCCCTCCCCAATTAATTCACCCAGACACAGACAGACTCCAACAGAGAGACTCACTCTGTCCTATCTATGTGTCCTTGCTTTTATACACCTCAGGTCCCTTCCAACCTCAACCATGCTGTGGTTCTGTGATTCTGCCATAGAACAGGTATCATAGGAGGTGATGTGGAGAAGGTTTGTTACTTACAAGCAGAGTTTGGGATATTTCAACCTGAGTGACCCTGCTTTAGCAGAGGGGGTTGGATGAGATGATCTCCAGAGGTCTCTTCCAACCTCAACCCTTCTGTGTCATAGGAGGTGATGTGGAGAAGGTTTGTTACTTACAAGCAGAGTATGGGATGTATGATAGAATCATAGAATCAATCATAGAATCAGTCAGGGTTGGAAAGGACCACAAGGATCATCCAGTTCCAACCCTCCTTCCATGCCCAGGGACACCCTACCCTAGAGCAGGCTGCCCACAACCTCAGCCAGCCTGGCTGCAAACACCTCCAGGGATGTGGCCCCAAACACCTCCCTGGGCAACCCATTCCAGGCTCTCACCACTCTCATGCTCAACAACTTCCTCCTCACATCCAATCTGAATCTCCCCACCTCCAGCTTTGTTCCATTCCCCCTAGTCCTGTCACTCCCTGAGAGCCTAAAAAGTCCCTCCCCAGCTTTCTTGTAGCCCCCTTCAGATCCTGGAAGGCCACAAGAAGGTCACCTGGGAGCCTCCTCTTCTCCAGCCTGCACAGTCCCAACTCTTTCAGTCTGTCACAGTAGAGGTGCTGCAGCCCTCTGAGCATCCTCATGGCCCTTCTCTGGACATGCTCCAGCATGTCCACATCAACCTGGGTGACCCTGCTTTAGCAGTGGGGCTTGGATGAGCCAATCTCCAGAGGTCCCTTCCAGCCTAAACCATTCTGTGATTCCATGACCGTGGCTCCACAGAGCACCCTCACAAAACCCAACCCCCACCTAACGGAGCCCCATTAGGTCCCTGCGATCCATCCAGCAAGCCAGGAGCTGACAGAGATGCATCTCTTTAGCTGCTGCAGCACAATTAAGTCTTCTTGTTAGTCTCAGAAGGAGGAGGAGGAGGAGGAGGCTGTTGGTTTACTTGCAAATGCTCGAGGTAATTCTCTAATGGCTCCTCCACCATTACCCAGGCGCTGTTTTCCATCCTCTTATCATATGTAATCCCTAATGATCCCTCCGTGATGTCCTGTTTTATTAAAGCACCATTGAACTATAGCCTATTGATTTAGATTTCACAGACAATTGAAATTTAAATTGACTCCAAATTGAATGTCTCCCTGCAATCTGTGCTCCCCGCTAAAAAGGCAGAGGGAAGGCTTCTGCTCCTGATGCCAGCTTGCAGCGGAGGCGCACGGTTTAATTTGGGAGAGGGAAGGGGAGATGGCAGCGTCAGGGTTTCCATGGCAGTGCCAGGAGGTCGGGGTGGAGGGGCAGGTTTCTGGGCAGTGGGGATTTGACATCACCCGAGGGCTTGGTGGGAGCTGCAGGTGAGCCTGCCCTGGAGTTTTATTGAGGGAAAGAGGAGAGGATGGCTGAGAGGAGATCTCATCCCTCTATGCAACTCCCTGAAAGAGAAGAGGAGGCTAAAAAGAGATCTCATCCTTCTCTGCAGCTCTCTGAAAGAGAAGACGAGGCTGAGAGCAGATCTCATCCCTCTCTGCAGCTCTCTGAAAGAGGAGGCTGAGAGGAGATCTCATCCCTCTCTGCAGCTCTCTGAAAGAGAAGATGAGGCTGAGAGCAGATCTCATCCCTCTCTGTAACTCCCTGAAAGAGAAGAGGAGGCTAAGAGATCTCATCCCTCTCTGCAGCTCCCTGAAAGAGAGGAGAACAGGAGAACCTGCAGCTTTCTGTCTCCCCCTCCCCCGAGTACTCACTTTGCTGCCTGTGTGCCCTCAGAGAGGCTCAAGAAGGAGGTCCCAGCTCCTCTTCCTCTATGTCACACTCAGTGGCCCCACGATGCCAAGGTGTCCCCAGGCTGCAGCCACCCTCACATCAGTTCCACAAGCTTTGGTGGAGGGTCAAACACCTGACTGGAGCTGGAGCTGGAGCTGGCTCAGTCCCCTGGCAACAATCTGCATTAAGAACCTCATTAGGCTTTTATTAGAGAGAAAGGAGTAGGAAAGCAGTTAAAGCATCTTAACTCTTGAGTACTGAGCAAGGCTCTCAATTAACAAACTGTTTATTTCCTCCCCTCTTGGCAAGAGGCAGGCTTTAAAAAGGGGAAAACCAACATCTCTCAGCCAGAGCAGGAGATGGAGGCACCACAAGTGGGGCATTAGCTGGGGGCTGGCTGCTGCTGCTGGAGCTGATCTCATCTCCGTAGAGACAAAAAAAAAGAGAACACATAAAAAGCAGACAAACAGTGAAGAGAGAAACCTGCCTCTGTGGTGTGTGACACCCAGCACTGCACTCTGCCCCGGGCAGCATAGGGGGAACAGCACAAGGATTTGTCCCCCAAAAAATCAGTGGTACCAGTAAGGCAGCCCCTGGGCATCCTACCCCAGACAGACATAGCATCAGCAGATCACAGAGTGGGTTGGGTGGGAAAGGACCTTTAAAGTTCATCTGGTCCAATCCCCAGCAGGCAGCAGGGACATCTGCAGACTGCAGCAGGTTGCTCAGAGCCCCAAGCAGCCTGACCTGCAGTGATTCCACGGACTGGGGCATCAGCCACCTCTCTGGGCAACCCGGGCCAGGCTCTCACCACCCTCAGTGTCAAACATTTCTTCCTTCTCTCCAGTCTGAATCTCCCTCTTTTAGTTCAAACCCTCACCCCTTGTCCTGTCCCAACAGGCCCTGCTCAAAAGTCTGTCCCCAGCTTTCTCTTAATTCCAGGTTAATTATCAAAGGGCTGCAATGAACTCTCCTTGGAACCTTCTCTTCTCCAGGCTGAACAGCCCCAGCTCTTTTAGCCTGTCTCCTCCAGCCCTCTGATCTTTGTGGCTGTAAAAGTTCAACCCCTCCTGGGGGGTGGTCAGAACCTGATCCCAGGTCATCCTGACTCCTCCCTTGGGGTTGGTGTGACCTGATCCCAGGTGCAGTGGTTAGCCCATTCCCACTGCCTGTCTGGAGCCCCTGTAGAGGCAAGGAACTTCCTTTTTCTTTCTCTTCTCTTCTCTTCTCTTCTCTTCTCTTCTCTTCTCTTCTCTTCTCTTCTCTTCTCTTCTCTTCTCTTCGCTTCTCTTCGCTTCTCTTCGCTTCTCTTCGCTTCTCTTCGCTTCTCTTCGCTTCTCTCCTCTTCCTCTTCTCTTCCTCTTCTCTTCTCTTCCTCTTCTCTTCTCTTCCTCTTCTCTTCTCTCCCCTCCCATCTCTGCCTAACCAGCAGCAGCATTCCTGGTTCCTGCTGCTCCTGCTTTGCCATGTGGTGGGACCATCCACCTCCATCCACTGGTTGCATACATATATTTTGTATCATGTTTTCCCTTCCCTATATTTTTGTAACTCCCCTTACCTCAAACACCTTTTTATTGATGGTTAAAGTTTTCTTTTAACTTCCAAATCAAATCAAGGCTTTTCTTTGGGCTTTTGGGCTCTGGGAAGCTTAACCAGAGCCAATACAGAGGCCTCCTCTGAACCCCTTCCAGCAGGTCTGTGCCCTTGCTGTGCTGGAGGGTCCCAGAGCTGGACCCAGCACTCCAGGAGAGGTCTCCCCACAGCAGAGCATCAGGGCAGAATCACCTCCCTGGGTCTGCTGGCCACGCTTCTTTTGAGGCAACCCAGGATGCCACTTGGCCTGGAGGAGATTCTCTGCCTTATTCCATCCTTAAAACCAAGCAAGCAAAGTGGCTTCGGGCTCCTCAGCTTCCCCACCAGGAACATTATCCCTTAATTGCTGCATTTATTCAGCCCCTCTCTGTATATCTAACAATAATGAGTGTATTAGATATGTAATTATTACTGTCATAAACGTAATAGTGACAAAACAATAATTGAAATAGTGTCTATGAGGATAATTCACCGTGGCAATTAATGCTGCCCTGCTTAGTTAATATGTCACGGCTTAAAATAAATGCTGTCATTACCCCATTACTGATACTGGGTGATAATAATTATGGGGGGGGGGAGTGATAATTAAGTGTCTGCAGCGATCGTGGATTTGCCAGAGATGGGAGTAAAAAAAGTCACTGTAAATAACCCTGCAGAAATGGCCACGGCAGGAGGTAAGTGAGTTCAGCTGAGGTGGACGTGGGGATGCTCTTTGTCTGCACCAGGAGGCTGAGAGAAGCCTCTTTGGGTTGGAGGAGCCCTCTGAGATCATCAAGTCCAAGCATCAAGCCAACCCCACCATGGCCTTTAAACTATATCCCAAAGTTCCATGTCCACACATTTCTTCAGTGCTCCAGGGATGGTGTTGGGTTGACAGCTCTAACATCTCCAGGTGACAGAAAGAAAATCATGGAATCATAGAATAATTTAAGATGGAAGGGAGCTCAAAGCTCAGCCAGTTCCAACCCCCCCTGTGATGTTGCATGGCTGCAGGGCTGAACGCTTCACACTGCTGCTTGGCTGCCACATTCAGGGCTACAACACTGCACAGCTGCAAGATGTACAGCTGCAGTGTAGAATCAATCAATCTGGCTTATTCTATTCTATTCTATTCTATTCTATTCTATTCTATTCTATTCTATTCTATTCTATTCTATTCTATTCTATTCTATTCTATTCTATTCTATTCTATTCTATTCTATTCTATTCTATTCTATTCTATTCTATTCTATTCTATTCTATTCTATTCTATTCTATTCTATTCTATTCTATTCTATTCTATTCTATTCTATTCTATTCTATTCTATTCTATTCTATTCTATTCTATTCTATTCTATTCTATTCTATTCTATTCTATTCTATTCTATTCTATTCTATTCTATTCTATTCTATTCTATTCTATTCTATTCTATTCTATTCTATTCTATTCTATTCTATTCTATTCTATTCTATTCTATTCTATTCTATTCTATTCTATTCTATTCTATTCTATTCTATTCTATTCTATTCTATTCTATTCTATTCTATTCTATTCTATTCTATTCTATTCTATTCTATTCTATTCTATTCTATTCTATTCTATTCTATTCTATTCTATTCTATTCTATTCTATTCTATTCTATTCTATTCTATTCTATTCTATTCTATTCTATTCTATTCTATTCTATTCTATTCTATTCTATTCTATTCTATTCTATTCTATTCTATTCTATTCTATTCTATTCTATTCTATTCTATTCTATTCTATTCTATTCTATTCCATTGCATTCCTTTCCATTCTATTCTATTCTATCCTATCCTATCCTATCCTATCCTGTCCTGTCCTGTCCTGTCCTGTCCTGTCCTACCCTGTATAATCACAGAATCACAGAATGGTTTGGGTTGGAAGGGAACTCAAAGCTCATCCAGTTCCAA
>VWZI01004910.1:5818-37251 GCA_013396835.1 Psilopogon haemacephalus
GGCTAAGGGGCGGCGGGGCTCCGGGGTGGCTGTCCGAGGCTTACCTGAGCAAGGCCACGTATCGCGGGTCCCGGGCTAGGCTGGCGTCGAGGGTGAGCGAGAGGAACGCGGGGCTGACCTCCCTCAGCGGGCTGCCCTTCAGCCCCAGGTGCAGCACCGCCGCCCGCTGCCCTCCCGACAGCACCGTCAGCAGCAGGAGAAGCCAGAGCAGAAGAAGCAGCTGCATCCTGCGCTCCCGGCTCGCCGCCGCTGTCAAGACCCCGCGGAGGGCGGGCCCGGACGCGCCCCCGCCGCAGCCTCCGCCCGGGCGCGGCCTCTGGGCGGAGCTCCTCTGCAGAGGAGGAGGAGGAGGAAGGCAGAGGTGCAACAGCTGCGTGCACAGGGGCCCAGAGGGGCAGCGGCAGCTTGGCCCGGGTCGGTGGTTGTGTGGGCGGCAGGAGCCCGGCCCGGGTCGGTGGTTGTGTGGGCGGCAGGAGCCCGGCCCGGGTCGGTCGCTGTGTGGGTGGCAGGAGCCCGGCCCGGGTCGGTCGCTGTGTGGGCGGCAGGAGCCTGGCCCGGGTCGGTCGCTGTGTGGGTGGCAGGAGCCCGGCCCGGGTCGGTGGTTGTGTGGGCGGCAGGAGCCCGGCCCGGGTCGGTCGCTGTGAGCCTGTCCCCAGTGCTTGAGGGCTGGGTTGGGTTTGGGTTCTGGTCTCTCAAGATCAGAAGGACACGGAGGGGCTGGAGAAGGTGCAGAGAAGGGCAAGGAAGGTGTGGGAGGGTGTGGAGAGAGCAGCTGAGGGAGGTGGGGCTGTGCAGTGTGGAGCAGAGGAGGCTGAGGGCAGAACTCAGTGCTCTCTGCAGCTCCCTGCAAGCAGGCTGCAGTCAGGGTAGATTTGGGCTCTGCTCCTTGGTAGCAGGTGACAGGAGGAGAAATGTCTCTGAAATTGTGCCAGGGGAGGAAAATACGTCTTTGGTGCAAGAATGGTCAGGGATTGGAAGTGATTGCCCAGGGCAGGTGGTGGAGTCACAGCTGTAAGGTGTTCAAAAAACTAACTAGCTGTGGCCCTCTGGGTTGTGGTCTGGTGGTGATGGAGGCATTGGCTGGAAGGTTTGGCTGGGTGATCCTAGTGGAAAAATGTCTTTGGTGCAAGAGTGGTCAGGGATTGGAAGTGGCTCTTGAGGGCAAGTGGTGGAGTCACAGCTCTAAGGTGTTAAAAAAATTAATTAGCTATGGCACTTTGTGGCATGGTCTGGTGGTGATGGAGGCGTTGGGTAGAAGGTTGGGCTGGGTGATCTTAGTGGAAAAATCTCTCTGCTGCAACAGTGGTCAGGGATTGGCACAGGCTACCCAGGGGAGGTTGATGGGGTCACAGCTGCAAGGTGTTAAAAAAAAAAAATCAATTAGCTGTGGCACTTTGGGACATGGTCTGGTGGTGATGGAGGCGTTGGGTAGAAGGTTGGGCTGGGGGATCTTAGTGGAAAAATGTCTTTGGTGCAAGAGCAGGCAGGGATCTGAAGTGGCTGTTGAGGGCAAGGGGTTGAGTCACAGCCGCAAGGTGTTCAAAAAACCAATTAGCTGTGGCAATTTGGGTTGTGGTCTGGTGGTGATGGAGGCATTGGGTAGAAGGTTTGGCTGAGATGATCTTAGTGGAGAAATGTCTTTGGTGCAAGAGCAGGCAGGGATCTGAAGTGGCTGTTGAGGGCAAGTGGTTGAGTCACAGCCGCAAGGTGTTCAAAAAACCAATTAGCTGTGGCAATTTGGGTTGTGGTCTGGTGGTGATGGAGGCGTTGGGTAGAAGGTTGGGCTGGGTGATCTTAGTGGAAAAATGTCTTTGGTGCAAGGGTGGTCAGGGATTGGAAGATGCTGCCCAGGGGAGGTTGATGGGGTCACAGCTGCAAGGTGTTCAAAGGTGGCACTTTGTGACATGGTCTGGTGGTGATGGAGGCGTTGAGTAGAAGGTTGGGCTGGGTGATCTTAGTGGAAAAATGTCTTTGGTGCAAGAGTGGTCAGGGATTGGAAGAGGCTGTCCAGGGCAGGTGGTGGAGTCCCCCTGCCTGGAGGTATTCCAGAAAGGTGTGGCTGTGGCTGTGCTGAGTCTGTCGTGGCAGTGAGGACAGAGGGAAAATTGTCCAGCCCTTATCTGTCGCTTTGTTTGGGTGCAGCCCTGCCCACGCCTGCCAGAGCTGGGCCATTAACCAGCACGGCTCAAGCCCTCCCCTGCCTGGCCCTTCCTGTTCCTGCTTGCCGCTGCATTTCTGCGAAGTAACTCACCCCAGAAGGAGAAGGAGGAGAGCAAACGCCTCTGGGGTTGATAAACACATCCACGGCTGGGCCAGAAAGGAAACCCCAGCAACATTCCTGGCTGGCTCACTATCTTTAGTCCAGTGGAAGGCTTCCTGCTTAGGGGGGGTGAGGGGACACCCCACCCAGTAGGGCATGGAGCTGCTGGAGTGGGTCCAGAGGAGGCCACGAAGATGACTCACAGGATGGCAGGGGTTGGAAGGGACCCAAAGAGATCATCGAGTCCAACCTCCCTGCTGTGCCAGAGCAGGACCAGACAATCTAGCTCAGAGCACACAGCAACCGTGGGCTGCCAGCTCACCTTGCTGCCTCCTCACCCAGCACCCCCAGCTCCTTCTCCTCAGCTCTACTCCCTGCCCATTCTCCACCCAGCCTGGGTCTGTGCTTGGCATTGCCCTAAGCCAGCTGCAGAACCTCACTGAACTTCATGGGGCTGGTTTGGGGCCAGCTCGGCAGCCTGGATCTGTGTTTGGGATTGCCCTGTCAAGAAGTTTCTTCTGATGTCCAATCTAAACCTTCCCTGGGGCCATTTCTGCAGCCTCCTTTCAGGGAGGTGTTTGGAACCAGACAATCAAAGTGGTAAAGAAAGGCTCTGAACTCAGACCTGAGGCATACAAAAGACAAGAAATGTTTATTCAGAGGGCAGCAGCTCCACACAGCAAAGCTGCACATTTAAAACACCTCTCCAGGTTTGGGTTCAGGAGTTTCCTTCAGCCTGACAGCTCCCCGGGGATATCTGTAGGTACCTTGAGGAGTTCTTCAACTTCTTCCTGTAAAGCCTCAGCTTTTTCACTCAGCAACATCTATAATGGGGGGAGAAAAAAAAACCAAAGAAAAACCATCAGGAAACGACCCCAATCCTGGCACAGCTTCCCCCACTCCCCACAGCTGTCAGAGGACTTCAGCTTTGGCTGTCCCTGGCACGACTCGAGGAGCTCTTAGGGTCCCTTCCAACCCCTGACATCCTGTGAGGCTGTGACTTCAGCTTTGCCTGTCCCTGAGGGGCAGGAAGGTCAGCAGCTGCTGCAGGCACCACTCTCAACTCAGCCACAGCTCTGCAGGAGCCAGCAGTGTGCTCTCAGAGGGCTCTGCTCAGTGGTGCCCAGTGACAGGGCAAGGACCAGTGGGCACAAACTGGCAGCCAGGAGAGTCCATCTGAACAGGAGGAGAAAATTCTTTGGCGTGAGGGTGTTGCAGGCCTGGAGCAGGCTGCTCAGAGAGGTTGTGGAGCCTCCTTCTCTGGAGAACTTCCAAACCCTCCATGCTTCCCAGGCTGCTTTGACTTAATTCCAACCCCACTTTGACAGCCCAGCCCTGCAGCAGGCTTTGGGGGTCCTTCTTCTCCCTTACCTTGGCAGAGGAGACAATCTGCCAGGCTTGCCGGCGTGACAGGCGCTCCACTGTCCTCACCAGGACTTCTGGCTGGGCGTTAGCCAAGTGGGCCAAGGTCCTGTACCCTGCTTTGTAAAGCTGCTTGGCTCGGGCCTGCAAGCCAAAGTGGTGTCAAGACTGTTAGAACAGGCTCTAAGGACCACCAGCAAGTGCCAACCCCTGCCCTGGCCCCAAACCCTTTGCCCGCTTCTCTCCGCTTTAGCTCCAGGCATGAGCCTTCACTCCCTCCCCTGCATGATGCCAAGCACAAAAAAAATATTGACCTGGGCACCCAGCTGCCCTCAGAAGGCACAAGGGACATGTAGCAGCCAAGGGGACACTGCAGAGCCTCCCTCAGTCAGGGTCACTGACCTCCTGAACCCCTGCCACCTCCATCAGGGGGATGAGCTCTGCCTGCACGCAGTAGGTCAGCTGCTTGGTGAGCTCTGCCAGCAGAGCTCTGTACACCCAGAATTCATCCAGCTCCTGCAGAGAGAAAAAAAAAAAAGAGTACTGAAATAAACAAAAAACTCAGCTCCTGGGGCTGCTGGGGGCCCTGCAGCTTCCAGCTGGAGAGAGAGAGGCACCACTACTCTTTGCAGTCACCCCCTGAAGCTGCTGGCAGAGCTGCAGCCAGCGCCCTTCAGCTGAGCATCCCAACGCTGGGGCCACTTCTCCAGAACAAACGATGCAGTGGGTGGCCAGGCCCAGAGCGTGGGGAGGAGTGAGAATGGACTTGGTGCCCAGTGGGCAGCTGCTGCTCACCAGTGGTGTTCCTCAGGGCAGTTCTCATTAAAATCTTGATATCTGAGCCTGCAGTGTGAGTGCAGCCCAGAGAGCAACCCTGTGCTGGGCTGCAGCAAGAGCAGCTGTGGGCAGCAGGGCAAGGGAGGGGATTCTGCCCCTTTGCTCTGCTCTCCTCACACCCCACCTGCAGCACTGTCTGCAGCTCTGCAGCCCCCAGCACAAGCAGGACATGGAACTGTTGGAGCCAGTCCAGAGGAGGCCACCAAGATGCTAAGAGGGCTGCAGCAGCTCTGCTCTGAGGACAGGCTGAGAGAGTTGGGGCTGTGCAGCCTGGCAAAGACAAGGCTGCCAGGAGACCTTGGAGTGGACTTCCAGGATCTGAAGTGGGCTCCAAGAAGCCCAGAGAGGGACTACTGACAAGGTCTGGTAATGAGAGGAGGAGGAGGAATGGGTTTGAAGTGGCAGAGGGGAGATTGAAACTGGATGGTAAGAGGAAGTTGTTTGGATTGAGGGTGGTGAGAGACTGGCACCGGTTGCCCAGGGAGGTTGTGGAGTCTCCTTCCCTGGAGCCTTTCCAGGCCTGTCTGGATGTGTTGCTGTGTGACCTGAGCTAAATTGTCTGCTCCTGCTCTGGCAGGGGGGATGGACTCGATGAGCTCTTTGGATCCCTTCCAACCCCTGACATCCTGTGAGCCTGTGAAGTCTTGTCTCAGTGCTGAGTGCCCTGCACAGCCTGGATGTTGTCACAGTGCCAGGGCAGAGAGATGAGCTTCAGCCACAGAAAACAGCCCTGGCCAGGCCTGCTTTTGGCAGGCTAGGCAAGAGGGAAGGTGACAAACCAGGCTGGCACAGGAAGAGTGCAGCATGAGCCCTGCCTTCAGTGGCGAGGTCAAGAAACAACCAGCCAGGCTTGCCCATGGTCAGGAAACAACCAGCCAGGCCTGCCCGTGCCAGCCCAAGGCATTCCTTGGAGTTAATGTAGCAGAGCACCTCACAGAAATGCAGGACACAGGAGGAGAAGGAGGCAGCAGAGCTGAGCAGGTTCTGCACATGGCCTCGGGACATGCTGAACTTCTCTGCAACACTCCAGACGTTGGTGTCCTTCAGCAGGCTGTAAAGGACAAAGGTCAGGTAGAGTCTGTTCACCACAGCAGTGTCCACGTTCTAGGAATGAAGCAAGGGAGAATTCAGGGCCAGGATCACACTGAAACTGCTCTGTTACTGCTGCAAGGAGCTTCTCCTCAGCTTTGCATGTCTCCAAACCATGGCTCTGCTACATGCAAAGATATTAAACCTGGTGCAAAGCCTCTGCCACTGCCCTCCAGGACATCCTGGTCACCAAACTGGAAAGCAGGACACTGGGGTTTAAGTGCAGGGCAAGAGTGAGTGGAGAGGGCACTTTTAAACAAGATGATTTTAAAAACTGATGTGGTTGGGAAGCTGTTTGGAGGAAAAAGAGCACAATAAAAAGGTTCTCTTCCAGCTCAGGCTGTCAGAGGAACGTTTGCAGCCCCCGTGCAGGTTGTGCTCTGTGAGAAAGGAGAAGCAGAGCAGAACTGAGGAGGAGGAAAAGAGCCTGCAGAAGAGAAGGCTGCAGGGAGACCTCAGAGCAGCCTGCCAGGACCTGAAGGGGCTCCAAGGGAGCTAGGAAGGGACTTTGGACAAGGGCTGGGAGTGCCAGGAGGAGAGACAATGGCTTTGAGCTGGGAGAGGGGAGATGAAGGTCAGGAAGAAATGCTTGAGAGTGAGGGTGGGGAGACACTGGCACAGGTTGCCCAGGGAGGTTGTCGCTGCTCCCTCCCTGGAGATGTTCAAGGCCAGGCTGGATGAGGCCTTGAGTGACCTATTCTAGTGGGAGGTGTCCCTGCCTATGGCACGGGGGGGTTGGAACTGGATGAGCTTTGAGCTCCCTTCCAACCTAAACCATTCTATGATTCTATGAGAGTGAGGGTAGTGAGACACTGGCACAGGTTGCCCAGGGAGGCTGTGGCTGCTCCCTGCCTGGAGCTGTTCAAGGCCAGGCTGGATGAGGCCTTGATCAGGCTGGGCTGGTGGGAGGTGTCCCTGCCCATGGCAGAGAGTTGGCTCTGGCTGAGCTTTAGAGTCCCTTCCAACCCAACCCATTCTGTGAAAACCAATCCATGAGGTTAAAAGAGGCTTGCTGAGTGGAACAGTAATAAAGGAAAGCAGCAGAAAAATGATCTGGACTTGAGAAGGCCCCCAAGTGAAATGAGAGCAGGAGAGCTCTTCAGCCCTACCTTTCTGATGGCTTGGCCAGAGGCCTTCCTGATAATGAAGCTTTCAGGCACTCCCAGGCTGTCCAACAGCTTCTGCTCTGCTGCACTTAACCGGGTGAACTGTAGGAGGATTTCAGAAAGGCTTTTTCAGACATTAACCTCTTAGCAGGAGAGAAAACACCACCCTGGTGCCCAGAGCAGTGGGTGTCCCCATCTCTGGGAGGCTGTGGATGCTCCCTCCCTGTAGGCCTTGATCTCAGGCTGGTCCAGGGGGATATGTCCCAGCTCACAGCAGGAGGTTTGAACTGGGTGACCTTTAGTGTCCCTTCCAAGCCACTGTGTGATCAAGAGGGAAGTGTTTGTGTGACACAGGCAAGCTCTGCTGCCTTGCAGCTCACACCAAGCAGCCTCCTTCCTCCCCAGATCATTTCCTGCACCTCTCAGGTGAGTGACAACAGCTCAGGCAGGGGCCCCCCATGCCCCAAAAGCTGCTTTGCCCCCTTAAATTCTCACCTGTCTCAAGTAGATCATCCAGTTGGGGCTGCAGCTGGAAACCATATCATAAGGAGTTGCCAGGTAGAGGAGATGGAGGCTGCTCTCCAGCAGCAGCCCCTCCAAGCCTTTCCTCAGCTCTCTGTACAGCTGACTGCAGTAGGCCAGGTCTATAGAGCCTGCAAGGAGCACAATGGCACAGAGCAGCTTGAAGCAGGGCAGGGGGAAGAGGCAGGGCACAGGCAAGGAGTTCTTCAGGGAATGACAGAGTGGTTTTCCTGGGAAAAGCCTTTGAGGCTCACCCAGTCCAGCTGACAGCTCCAGGGTTGTCAGAGACCTTGCCGAGGGTGCCTCCACCCCACTGCCCCTGTCACCAAAGGTGTCCCACAGGCAGCATGAGGACACAGCAGCCTCACCTTTGTATGCAGCTCTGCCCAGGGGTGTGACGCTGAGGGTGCCCTGGCACTTGTGGTTCTTCTCAGATCTTCTCTCCTGGAGGAGTCCTCTCTCTATCAGATTGTCCAGGCCATCCTTAGTTATCTCTTCCAGGCTCTTCTCCTTAGGCAGCAGCTGCTGCTGCTGCACGCCCAGCAACGTCCCACACATGAAGTGGTTGACTTCCTCCTGGGTCACTGCTATCTGTAGGTTCAAAGGGCTCAGGTCACACAAGACCTTTCAGGAGCTGTATGAGAAAACTCAGCTGCCCAGGGAGGCACCTGGGGGTCTCTGGTGTGCTGGGGAGAGTCCAGAAGAGGCTAGGAGGGTGCTGAAAGGCCTGGAGTAGCTGTGTGAGGAGCAAAGGCTGAGAGCCCTGGGGCTGGTTAGCCTGGAGAGGAGAAGGCTGAGAGGGGATCTGAGCAATGTCTATCAATAGCTGAAGGGTGGGGGGCAAGAAGCAGAGAGAGGGCAGCCACAACCTCCTTGGGCAACCTGTGCCAGTGTCTCCCCCCACCCTCGCTGCCAAGAATTTCTTCCTCATCTCCAGCCTCAGTCTCCCTCTCCCAGCCCAAAGCCACTGCCCCTCACCTGCCACAACCACCTCACTAAGCTGCCAGCTGTTTAAGAACCCTGGCTCTGCTCTGGAGCCAAGAGCCAAGCTTCTCTTTGCTCTCCCAAGCACTCCCACAGAGAGAGAAGCTAAGTGATACCTTCAGTCCCACCAGAGACAGCAGCAGGCTCTGCATGCCCTTGGTCATCTCCAGCAGAAGGTTGCTGTAGCAGTTCTCCAAAGGACTGGAAACTAAACCCTGCACCTAGAAAGAGCAAGAAATGTGTTAGTCAGTGCAGGGCAAACATTTCGGCTTTTCTTTTTGTGCTTGGGGAAACACTGGCAGGCAGCAATCAGCTTTTAGAGGAAGCTAAGCTGAAGCCTGCAGCCTCACCTGAGAGCAAAAGCAGGGAGAGGCAGTTCAGAGCTGTCCTTTTGTGCATGAAATATTTCATTGAAGCACAGGCTGCAAGTGACCTCAGAGCTCATCTTCTTCCAACCCCCTGCCATAGGCAGGGACTCCTCTCACCTAGCCCAGCTTGCTCAAGGCTTCATCCAGCCTGGCCTTGCACACCCCCAGGCAAGAGGCAGCCACAGCCTGCCTGGGTAACCTGTGCCAGTCTCACCACCTTCTACTGAAGAGCTTCTTCCTCAGCTCCAGACTAACCTTCCTCTGCCTTAACTTCAAATCATTCCCTCTTGGCCTGGCTCTAACCACCCTCAGCAAAAGTCCCTTTGCAGCTTTCCTCCACATCAGCCTTGAAATCAGAATCTTCCAGACCAGGAGGAGGTCTGTGAGATAGTTCACAGGGTCACAGGATGTTAGGGGCCAGAAGGGACATCTGGAGATCTTCAGCTCCAACCTCCCCCTGCCAGAGCAGGAGCAGAAAATCCAGCTTGGGTGGCACAGGAACACATCCAGACAGGCCTGGAAAGGCTCCAGGGAAGGAGACTCTACAACCTCTCTGGGCAGCCTGTGCCAGTGCTCTGGGACCCTTCCAGACAAGAAGTTGCCCCTCGTGTTGAGCTGCAACCTCCTGTGCTGCAGCTTCCACCCATTGCTCCTTGGCTTGTCTCAGGGAGCAGTGAGCAGAGCCTGTCCCCCTCCTCCTGACCCCCAGCCCTCAAAGACTGACAAACAGCAGCTCAACCCAAGGCCCCCAGCAGCTCAACTCAAGACCTCCACCCCTAGCAGCTCAACCCAAGGCCCCCCTAGCAGCTGCCTGCAGGTTACCAGGTGCTTGTCCTTCTCCTGCACGATGAGGATGCTTTCTCCAGCACTGTCGATGCCAGCCCGACCAGCTCTGCCAATCATCTGCTTGTACTGGGTCTTCTTCAGGAAGTCATTCCCAACATAAGGAGCCCTGAGGATAACCCTGGGAGGAAGGCTTGAGTAAGCTCTGCAGCACAGGAGATTTCCTGCAGCAGCAAGAAAGATCACATTGGGTGCTTCTGTGCTCCACAACCTCCCTGGAGGTGTTCAGCACCAGCCTGGAGTGATCTGTTCTAGCGGGAGGTGTCCCTGCCTATGGCACAGCGGGGTTGGAACTGGATAAGCTTTGAGGTCCCTTCCAACCTCAACCATTCTATGATCTTTGAGGTCCCTTCCAACCTCAACCATTCTATGATCTTTGAGGTCCCTTCCAACCTCAACCATTCTATGATCTTTGAGGTCCCTTCCAACCTCAACCATTCTATGATCTTTGAGGTCCCTTCCAACCTCAACCATTCTATGATTCTATGATCTTTGAGGTCCCTTCCAACCTAAACCATTCTATGATTCCGTGACCTAGAGGCAGACTGGGGAGGGACTGTTCAGAAGGGTCTGTGAGGATAGGGCTGAGGACAATGGTTTGAAACTGGAGCAGGGCAGAGTTAGGTTGGACATCAGGAGGAAGTTCTGCACTGTGAGAGTGGGGAGAGACTGGCAGAGGGCTGCGGTTGAGGCCTCACCCCTGGAGACATTCCAGGTTAGGCTTGATGTGGCGCTGGGCAGCCTGCTCTAGCTGGAGGTGTCCCTGCTGCCTGCAGGGGAGGGTTGGCCAAGATGCCTTGGGAAGGTCCCTTCCAGCCCAATGCAGCCTGACTCCATGATCCCTGAGCTGAATGCAGAGCTCACAGGATGTCAGGGGTGGGAAGGGAGCCAAGGAGATGATGGAGTCCAACCTTCCCCCTCCTTGGCTCTCCCCCATTTGCTGCCCCCAGCAGCACCCTCCCCAGTGCCGCTCTCCACCTCCCACCTCTGCCCCAGTTCTCCTTCCACCCAGGCACACCCAAGGCCCTGGCGGGTGCCAGCCACTCACCTTCTGGCTGGCAGGTTGACCCCAGCAGCCAAAGTGGCCGTGCAAGCCAGCAGGCAGAGGACCCCTGCAGCATAGGCCTCCTCGATGCTCCTCCTCTCCTCGCTGGTCAGCCCGCTGTGGTGGTAGGCGATGCCCAGGGGGATGGTCTGCTTCAGCACAGGGCACACACTCCCACTGCCAAGGGCCTGCAGGCTCTGCAGCAGCTCCTGCTTCTCCTGCTCCCTGTGGCCTCGAAATTCTCTTGCAGGGGGAAAAGTGCTTCTTTACTCTTTGATCGCCTCAGAGGCTGAGGGCAGAACTCATTTGCTGCCTCTACGGCTCCCTTGAAGGGAGGCTGCAGTGAGGTGGGGGTGGGTCCTCAGATAGATAGAGAGGAGAGGAAACGGCCTCAACCTTTGCCCAGGTTGTCCAGGGAGATGAGGGAAAAATTGTTTGCTGCCAAAGTGGTCAGGGATGGGCAGAGGCCGCCCAGGGAGGTGGTGGAGTCCCCATCCCTGGAGGTGTTCAAAGGAGGCTTCATGAGGCATTCAGTGCCATGGGTTAGTTAATTATGAAGGGTTAGGTGACGTTGGACTCAATGATCCTAGAGGGCTCTTCCAACCTGGTTGATTCTGTGGTTCTGAGGCACTTAATGCCCTGGGTTAGTTAATTAGAAGGTGTTAGGTGAGAGGTTGGACTTGGTGGTCCTAGGTCTCTTCCTAGGAGGTCTCTTCCAATCTGCTTAACTCTGTGATTCTAACTTGGAGAAGAGGAGGCTGAGGGCAGACCTCATTTGCTCCCTCTACATCTCCCTTGAAGGGAGGCTGCAGTGAGGTGGAAGTTGGTCCTTAGATAGAAAGGAGAGGGAATGCCCTCAACCTGTGCCCAGCTTGCCAGGGAGGATTAGGTTGGAGATGAGGGAAAATTTGTTTGCTGCCAGAGTTGTCAGGGATTGGCAGAGGCTGCCCGGGGACGTGGTGGAGGCCCCATCCCTGGAGGTGTTCAGAAACCTATGGGACTTGGGGACATGATTTAGTGGCCATAGTGGTGCTGGGTTGATGGTTGGACTGGAATGACCTCAAAGGGCTCTTGCAACCCAAACAATTCCATGATTCTAAGTCCAAACTCCCAAGTTCTGCTGATGAACAGAGAAAGTGCCCTGCAAAGCAGTGCCAGCTCTGCCCAGCCCTCCCACACAGCACTCAAAGGCTGGCCCAACTTACTTCTTGAGGTACTTGCTGACCATCACAGCCACATTCTCACAGTTCTTCTTGGTGGGACAGAAGACCAGGCAGGAGTATTGGGGGATCACTTCAGTCACCAGCGCGAGGATGTGGTCAGGATCTGCTTTCTCCAGGCTACTGGAATACTGCCAGAGAGACAGACTGACAAACACTGCACCTGCCACGTGCCCTCAGCACCTAAGCAGCCCAGAAACCTTCTCAGCCCCTCCTGCAGACTCTTCTTGGCTTGGATGGGACAGCACTGGAAGCTGTAGAAGAAGCTTTTTTGCCAGTTCTCACTTGTGGGAGTTTAACTCTCTCGCTCTGCTGAGACCTCACCTCCAATCCTGCCTCCAGTTATGGTGACCTCAGCAGAAGAAGGGCACAGAGCTGCTGGAGTGAGGCCAGAGGAGGCCACAAAGATAATCCAAGGGCTGGAGCAGCTCTGCTATGACAGGCTGAAGGTGTGCAGCCTGGAGAAGACAATACTCCAGCAGGACCTTAGAGTTGCTGAAGGGATCCTGCAGGAACGCTGCAAAGGGACCTTTCCTGAGGCTGTCTAGAGACAGAAGTGTTTGAAGCTGAGGGAGAGCAGGCTTAGACTGGAGCTGAGGAAGAAATTCTTCAGTGTGAGGGTGGTGAGAATCTGGAACATGCTGTCCAGGGAGGCTGTGGCTGCCTCCTGCCTGGGGGTGTTCAAGGCCAGGCTGGACGAAGCCTTGAGCAAGCTGAGCTAGTTAAAAGGTGTCCCTGCCTATGGCAGGGGTCTGGAAGTAGATGGTTGAAGTCCCAACCCAAAGCATTCTGTGATTTCATGTGTAAGTCATGCCACTGGTGAAAGCAAAATTCTCCATTTCACCACTCGTGCAAAGAAACCTTAGGAGTGTTCAGTAACATCTAAGGAGTGGGGGGCAAGAAGCCTTCTTCCCACCTCTGCTCTGCCCTGGTGAGGCCACATCTGGAGCAGTGTCCAGATCTGGGCTAGAAGGGCAGGGACTTGTGGGGAGGGGACAGCAAAGAGTTACCAAGATGCTGAGGGCACTGGAAGAGCTCTCTGAGGAGAGGCTGAGAGAGAGCTGTGGCTGTTAACCTGGAGAAGAGCAGCCTGAGGGGGATCTCACCAGTGCTGATCAATACTTCAAGGGTGGATGTCAGGAGGATGGGGCCAGGCTGTGCTCAGTGGTGCCCAGTGACAGGACATGGGGCAGTGGGCACCAACTGGAACATCAGAAGCTCCGTCTGAACATGAGGAGGAACTTCTGTAATTTAAGAGTGAATGAGCCCTGGAGCAGGCTGCCAAGAGAGATGGTGGAGCCTCCCTCTCTGGAGACATTCAGAACCCACCTGGATGTGGTTTTGGGTGACCTTCTCTGGGTGACCCTGCTCTGGCAAGGGGAGTTGGACTGGATCATCTCCAGAGGTCTCTCCCAACCCCTCTGTTCTGTGACCCTGCTCTGGCAAGAGGGGTTTTGGACTGGATCATCTCCAGAGGTCTCTCCCAACCCCTCTGTTCTGTGACCCTGCTCTGGCAAGAGGGGTTTTGGACTGGATCATCTCCAGAGGTCTCTCCCAACCCCTCTGTTCTGTGACCCTGCTCTGGCAGGAGGGGTTGGACTGGACGATCTCCACAGGTCCCTTCCAACCTCACCCTTGTGTCATTCTGCTCCCAGGCTCTCCAGCCTTACCTTGAAGCTGAGGAGCCGTGCAAAAGTGAAGCCTCCTTCTGCCTTGCTGTCCACCCTGTAGATGGTGTCCCGGACCTTCACGTATTCTTTTAGCTCCACCTAGGGAGATCCAAGCCATCAACAGAGAACTCCACTTCAATCACCAAAGCTCTCTCAGAGATGAAGCTCCTGCTTGGTTTTGGCCAAGCAGCACTTTCCACAGGCACACCTGCATGCCCTTGCCCACCAGCTTCACGGGGAGCTCTGAAAGCTCTCTGCTGGAAGTTCATTCTTTGCTCAGATTTAATTGTTCTCTCAGCCCCAACTCTCCCAGCCTGTCCCCAGAGCAGAGCTGCTGCAGCCCTCTGATCATCTTTGTGACCTCCTCTGGACCTGCTCTAACAGTTCCATGTCCTTCTTGTTCTGGGGGCTCCAGAGCTGACCCCCAGCACTGCAGGTTGTGGTCTCAGCAGAGCGGAGCAGAGGGGCAGAATCCCCTCCCTGCCCCTGCTGCCCACACTGCTGGGGCTCAGCCCAGCACAGGGTTGGTTTCTGGGCTGCCAGCTCACCTTGCTGCCTCCTCACCCAGCACCCCCAGCTCCTCCTCAGCTCTGCTCCCTGCCCATTCTCCACCCAGCCTGGGTCTGTGCTTGGCGTTGCCCCAAGCCAGCTGCAGGAGCTTGCGCTTGGCCTTGTTGAGCTTCACTGGGCTGGCTCAGGCCCAGCTCTCTAACACCTCCAGGGCCCTCACACAAATCACACCCTGAGCTGAAGCCCAAAATCTGTGAGAAGAAGAGATTTGCCCTGGTGTCAAAGGCCAATCTCTGCTGCAGTGCTGTGTGCTGGCCCCTACAGACCGGTCTGAAGTCGCTGCTGTAGCAGTCTGCCCGCAGGAACCTCTGCAGGTCTCCAACGTTGTTCAGGGTTGCACTCATGCCAATGATTTGGGTGTTCTCTGCAAAACAGAAGGGCAGGGGAACTCGTTGCCAGCCTCACCACACTGAACACTTCCTCCTCTCTAACTGACTCCCAAGCCTGCCTCTTCTTTATCCTTCAGGTGGCCAAAGCAGGAGGATCACAGTGGAATAGAGCCAAGAGAGACAATCAGAGATCTGAGCACCGAAAAGGAATCCCAGAATGGCTCAGGTTGGAAAAGATCTTAGAGATCATCTACACCAACCTCCTGCCATGGGCAGGGACACCTCTCAGACTTGGTTGCCCAAAGCCTCATCCAACCTGGCCTTCTCCAGGGAGGAGGCAGCCACAACCTCCCTGGGCAGCCTGTGCCAGTCTCTCCCCACCCTCACTTCCAACAGTATCTTCCTCATTTCCACTCTCAGTCTCCACTCTCCCAGCTCAAAGCCATTGTCCCTCATCCTGGCACTCCCAGACCTTGTCCAAAGTCCTCCTCCAGCTCCCCTGGAGTCCTTTCAGGCACTGGCAGGCTGTTCTAAGCTCTTCCTGCAGCCTTCTCTTCTCCAGGCTGAGGAGCCCCAACCCTCAGCCTGTCCCCACAGGGGAGGTTCCGCAGCCCCCTGATCATTTTTGTGGCCTCCTCCAGACCCTCTCCAGCAGCTCCAGGTCCTTCTTGTGCTGGCTCCCCAGAGCTGGAGTCAGTGCTGCAGATGTGGTCTGCGCAGAACAGAGAGGCAGCATCCCCTCCCTGTGCTGCTCCTCTCCCTGCTCTGGTTGCAGCCAGCACACAGCTGCCTCTGGGCTGCCAGTGACCAATGCTGGCTCCTGGGCACTTTGGCACCAACTGACACCCCCAAGGACTTCACCTCAAGCTGCCCTGGAGCCCCTCCTGAGCCAGCCTGGATTTGTGGTGCCCATTTACTTGACTTACCCCTAAAAGCTTACTCCTAGTGTGAAGCCTTGCCAGGACTTACTGCTAGTGTAGAGAACCTTGGCCAGAGCCATCTCCAGCGTCGCTCCTCGGCTGCCCTCCCCCAGCATGTGCAGCTGTGCCCAGAAAAGAGAAATGCAGGAGTGTGACTGACCCTGGGCTGGTTCTACAGCAGAAAACCCAGCCAAAGTGTGCAGGGATGGCCCTAGTGGGCTTCCTCCTGCTGTCCCCTCTGGGACCTTGGTGGTCCTTTCCAACCATAGCGATTCACAGTGATTAGAGGTTGTGCTGAGGCATTTGGTTTGGTCAAGGAGTTGTCAGTGTCAAACTAAGGACTGGACTCAATGTTATCTTGAAGGTCTTTTCCAATCAAAGAAATTCTGAGATTCTGGGAAGTTCTGACTGCTGAGCTGCTTGCAAGCAACATTTGAACAGCCACAGAGCAAGAGGCAAGAGCAGATGCAGAGAACAAGATTTGCCTTCCCCTGATTTGCCTCCTCATCCCCAGAGGTGTTTGCAGCCAGGCTGGCAGAGGCTGTGGGCAGCCTGCTCTAGGGTAGGGTGTCCCTGGTCATGACAGGGGGGTTGGAACTGGCTGATCCTTGTGGTCCCTTCCAGCCCTGACTGATTCTATGATTCCAATTCCACAAGGAAGCCAAGACAGGAGGTCAGAGATCTGCTCTTTGCTATCAGCTGGGGATGAGAATGACCGATTGGCTTCTCCAACAGGAGCCCCTCCAGTGGCCTACCTCATCCACCACCAGCAGCCCCAGCTCGTCCACTCTGTCTGTTTCAATCAAGGAGTTCACCAGGGTGTGCCCTTTCTCTATGGTAGCTATGTAAAGAGACTTCTTTCTTCTCCTCTTGATGGGTGGGAATCTTCCTTTGCTCCCAGCGTATTCTTCAACCAGGAAATCCAGCTCCACCCCAAAACTTGACAAACCTCTCACCTGTGAGGGGAAAAAACCCAAAAACCAATCAATCAGCTGGAGAATAAACTCATGGTCATGCTGAATTTCAGAGCTGCCTCAAGAACTCAACACAGAATCACAGAATCAGTCAGGGTTGGAAGGGGCCACAAGGATCAGCCAGTTCCAACCCCCCTGCCATGCCCAGGGACACCGAACCCTAGAGCAGGCTGAGGGTTGGCAGGGGGACAGGCTCTGCTCACTGCTTCCTGGGATAGGCCAAGGAGCAATGGATGGAAGCTGCAGCACAGGAGGTTGCAGCTCAACACAAGGGGCAACTTCTGGACTGGAAGGGTCCCAGAGCACTGGCACAGGCTGTCCAGAGAGGTTGTGGAGTCTTCCTTCCCTGGAGCCTTTCCAGGCCTGTCTGGATGTGTTGCTGTGTGCCCTGAACTAGATTGTCTGGTCCTACTCTGACAGAGGGCAGTTGAACAGGATGAGCTCTTTGGGTCCTTTCCAGCACCAACTCACTGACCTTTTCTTGCACGATAGCAACATAGGGCAGGATCATCAGCACATCTTTCTGCCTGCAGAGCAGCTCCTGGAGGAGGAGGATCTCAGCCACCAGTGTTTTCCCACCACTGGTGGGCAACGAGTAGATCAAATTCTTTCTCTGCTGCAGGGACTCTAAGGTCAGGCAGTCGTGCTGCCAGGCTGCACCAGGAGAAAGGGCAGGGTGAGTTAACCAACTGCAAGTTCAAGCCCTGGGTTTGAGAGCTTACCTTCAGTAAACTCCTAAAAGTGTTCAGGCACCCTAGGAGCCACATAAAGCTTCCCCAGCAATCGGGATACAAGCCCAGCTCCAGCCCTTCCACAAGCTCAGCCCCAGCCCCTCCAACGAGTCCATCCCTCTCCCCACAAGTCCAGCCCCTCAGCCTCNCAAACCTCATCCCCTTCAGAACCCAAACCTCCTTTTTATGAACCAACCTCCAGCCTCCTTCACAAACCAGTCCCCTCTCCCCCCTTTTCCAGCCTGCTCTCTGTAAGGTCTTGCAGTAAGTTAAATGTTTTTGCAGTGGAATGAGCCCAAAGGGATCGACAGAGGTTGGCAGAGTCCTCTAAGGGCCATCAGGGCTGCACCTTCCATGCCCACACCTCAGCAGCAGGCTGTTAAGCAGCACTGGGGGTTGGAACTGGATGATCTTCGAGATCCCTTCCAACCTAAACCATTCTACGATGATTGTATTACCATAAAGGCTTTGGATCCCTCGAAGCTGCCTGAAGAGCTCTTTCACTCTGCTGGGTAAGCCATAAAAAGGTCCTCTGTCAAGGGCAGAAGAGTCGTCCATGGCTTTCCTAGCCACACAGATCTCTTCAGACAGAGCAGCCTCTTGAAGCTGCTTGGTCCTGGAGACCTGCAGAGCCTGGGCTGTGGCGTTTCCAGTCATGGCACTTTTCAGGTGGGCTTTCAGACTGTGGGTTTTAACAGGAGGAGCCCTAGGGGCTGAGGGAGAGTCAGGAGGTTTGGTGCCGATGCCTTCGGCGTCGGGGCAGGTCCTGGTTCTGTCCGAGGAACAATTCCTGCATTCTGAGAGCGGAGGTGTCCTAGCAGGGGAAGGAAGCTCGCTGATTTTCTCCTCGAAATATAAAAGCTGTGACGACGGCAACTCGTCCAAGCCGGCTGCGGTGGCCTCCAGGCTGCCAGCCACCAGGGGACCCTCAACCACTGGCAAAGCCTCCTCTTCGCCAGCTTGAAGCACAGGCGCGGTTCTTGTCCTCCGGGAATGGTCCTCCTGCCGGGCTGCCGACTGCAGGAGGACTTCTCCAGCTGTTTTAAACCCCATGTCCTCATCCTGCAGGCACCTGTGCTCCAGATCGTCCAGATGAGCTAGCAAAGAGTGGTCTCCAAACGAGCCATCGTAGTCGCCAAAAAGATCCTCGGTGCTGTCGTTGCTGCACTGTTGAAAGGGTAACAGAGAGGGTGAGAGGTGCCAGGGAGCAGAACAGGGCAGCACCCACAGCACCGTAAAATGGTAACAGTGAGGTGCCAGAGAGCATCAGAACAGAGCAGAACCCACAGAACTATAAAAGAGTAACAGAGAGGGTAAGAGGTGCCAGGGAGCAGAACAGGGCAGCACCCACAGCATTGTCATAGGGTAACAGAAAGGGTGAGAGGTGCCAGGGAGCAGAACAGGGCAGCACCCACAGCATTGTCATAGGGTAACAGAAAGGGTGAGAGGTGCCAGGGAGCAGAACAGGGCAGAACCCACAGCACTATAAAAGGGTAACAGAGAGGTGCCAGGGAGCAGCAGAGCAGGGGCAGAAGGCAGGCAGCAGAGCAGGACACAGGGCAGGCAGCACTCCCAGCACCTGGGGGTGACTTAAATCCTCCCCAGCGTCACAAGCAAGCGGAGAGGGTTTCCGAGACCTAACTTGACTCGTAAGTGACTTCAGCCTAGCGAAAGAGCCCCGAGGCTCAGTGACTTCAGCCTAGCGCCAGAGCCCCGAGGCTCAGACGGTGCCTCCGTGGGCACGGACGGCAGTGTGGCAGCGCAGGCCAAACCCCAGCCCCTCCGTCTCACAGTAACAAGGCCTCCGCCACGGCCGCGCCACCCTCCCCGACGGAGCTCCCCCCGATTCGACACCCAGACCTGGCAGCCATTCCCTTACCGGGAGCTCCGCCGGGGGCTCCTCGCCACCGGTGCTCGGCCTCTTGCGAGCCACGGGCGAGCTGGTAGCGTCAGGCGGCCCCGGAGCCCGGCTCCGCTTGCGGCCGGCGCCGAGGCGGCTCCTCCTCCGCACGGCCAGACGATCCTCCGCCATCACCGGTACCCCGCAGAGCCCAGGGCAGCCGCCGGTCCCCGGGAGCCCAAGAGGGGTCCAGCGGAGGAGCGGAGCGGGGCCGCGCAAGGGAACATCGCTGCCACCGGCCCGGCTGCCACCGGCCGAGCTGCCACCGGCCGCCGCCAGCGCCCCGCCCGCCAATCAGCGCGAAGAATGAAGGCGCCGTCACCGGGCGCAGGCCAATCGCCTGCACGAAGCGGGCCAGGCCGCCGCCCCATTGGCCAGCGAGCGCAGCAGGCACGGGCAGCGGGAGGGGCTCACGTCGCGGGCGGACGTGACGCTATGGGAGGGCGCCGCTGTGACCCGCGGCATGGCGGCGGGGACCGTGCTGGCGGGCAGGCCCTGGCCGAGGCTGCTGCCCGGTGAGACCCTTCCCCTCCTTCCTTCTTTCCCCCTTCCCCTCCTTCCTTCTTCCCCCTTAGTGCCATTGACTAGGGCTGGGTGCTAGGGTGGACTGGATGATCTTGGAGGTTTCTTCCGACCTGGCCTATTCCATTCCATTCCATTCCATTCCATTCCATTCCATTCCATTCCATTCCATTCCATTCCATTCCATTCCATTCCATTCCATTCCATTCCATTCATCTCCCTTCCCCTCCTTGTCCCTCCCCTCTTCTCCCCTTCGCTTTCTTCCCCGGGCCCCCCGCGGGCGGGAGGCGTCGGTGGAGGCGGCAGAGGAGCTGGGGGCGCTGCTGTTGCCGCTGTCCCCGCTCCCGGTCGCCGCTAACCCTGCAGCCCTTCCCTTGCAGCGGCTCCGTGGGCGCGGCCGTGGCGCCTCCAGCCCCAGCGGAGGGAAAGCTCGGACCAGGTGAGGGTCCCCTCCGTGAGCCCCAGCGTGCCCTGCCACCCTCAGCTCTCCGGCAGGGACTCCTCTGGGGCTGCCCTTGGCTCTGAATAGCAGCTTTGAGGCACGGAGCAGCTCGCTGTGAGACAGCAGAGACCTAGGGCTGAGGGAGCTTGCCAGCTGCTGAAGCTAAGGTGCCACTGGCCATAGAATCACAGAACGGGTTGAGTTGGAAGGGACCTTCAAGATTGTCCTGTTCCAACCTCCTGCCATGGAGGAGGATGCCTCCTGCTAGCCCAGAGTGCTCAAGGTCCCCATCCAGCTGCCAGCCTGCCTTTTAACACTTCCAGCCTGGGGTTGTGCATAGCCAGTGCCTCACCACCTTCACCACTTTCATTCCTCCTCTCTAGATCTTCCCTACTTGGGTTTAAAACTCCTGCTTTTGTCACTACACTCCCTTAATAAAAAAAGTTCCTCCCCAGGTCTCCTCTAGTCCCTTTCAGGTGCTGGAAGGCTGCTCTAAAGTCTCCTTGCAGACATCCAGGCTGAACAGCCCCAACTCTCCCAGCCTGTCCTCGTAGCAGGAGCTGTAGCTCTCTGCTCATGTTCGTGGCCCTTCTGTGGACACCTTCCAGCAGCTCCAGATCTTTCCTGTCCCAGGGGCTGCAGAACTGAGCTCAGTGCTGTGGGTGGGGTCTCAGCAGAGTGGAGCAGAGGGGCAGCATCCCCTCCCTCACCCTGCTGCAGCCCAGGCTCTGCTTGGCTCTCTGGGCTGCAGGTGCACACTGCTGGCTCACACTGAGCTTCTCAACCACCAGCACCCCCAAGGGCTGCTCTCAAGCCAGGCACTGCCCAGCCTCTATCAGTGTCTGGGCTTGCCCCAGCTCACCCCCAGTCCCCTCCTTGTGAAGCTGACAGCTGCTGCCAATTCTAATTTCAGCCCATCCAGATGGAGAACCCCTATAAAGAACCTCCTCAGAGATGTGTCTTGTGTGGCATAGACGTGGACTACAAGAACGTGCAGGTGAGGCTGAGAATTCCTGTCCTCAGGTGACAGTAAGGAGGTTATTCTCTCACCTGGGTGTGTGTAGGAAGCCTACAAGGGTGAAAACTCAAAGCCAACCCTCTCTGATAGAGATCTGAAGGGGAAGGATATGTGGAGGTAAGGGGACAGATCATGGAGCTGTGCACTGTTGGTTCTCCAGGTGCTGTCTGCAGCTCTGCTAACTCCATCCCTCAGTTCTAACTCCAGCCACACAGCTTCCAATGTGCTGGCTCCAAACTGCTCCTTTGCCCCAGCCCCAGGTAGAGCTTCCATGGGGAATAATTTTTTTCTAATATCACAGAATGGTTTAGGTTGGAAGGGAGCTCAAAGCTCAGGCAGTCCCAACCCCCCTGTGCCATAGCCAGGGACACCTACCACTAGAATAGGTCGCTCAAGGCCTCATCCAGCCTGATCCTGAACACCTCCAGGGAGGTTGTGGAGCACAGAAGCACAGAATGGGATCTTCAGATGGGTAGTCTGTGCCAGTGTCTCACCACCCTCACTGCAAAGAGCTTTCTCCTAACATCCAGTTTCAATCTCCCCTCTGCCACTTCAAACCCATTCCTCCTCTTCCTGTCATCACAAGACCTTGTCAATAGTCCCTCCTCAGCCTTCCTGGAGCCCCCTTCAGATCCTGCAAGGCCACTCCAAGGTCTCCTGGAAGCCTTCTGTTGTCCAGGCTGCAGAGCCCCAACTCTCTCAGCCTGTCCTCAGAGCAGAGCTGCTGCAGCCCTCTCAGCACCTTGGTGGCCTCCTCTGGACTGGCTCCAACAGTTCCACGTCCTGCTTGTGTTGGGGGCTCCAGAACTGCTGCTCCCAGGTCTCCTGGAAGCCTTCACTTCTCCCACCTAATCCTCCCCTGGAGCACCTTGAGGCCATCTCCCTTTGTTCCCAAACCCTACCTTACTCCAGCCTTCTTCAAGGAGCTGTAGAGTAGCTCTGCCCTGAGGCCCTGCAGGCAGGGAAGTGAAGTGAAGCTCTGTCAGGAAAGCAGTTACTGAGCTGCCTTTGTCTGATCTCTGTCCCACAGCTGCTGTCCCAGTTCGTGTCTCCTCAGACTGGCCGCATTTTCGGCAGGCACATCACAGGTATGGGAAGTGTTTCACATCGTTTTTTCGGCTGCCTGATGCTCCTCCTCTTCCTGGCAGCCTTGGCAGCTCTTCAGCAGCTCCAGCAGCAAGTGCAGGTCCTTGAATTCCTCTTGGATGCTTCCAGTCCTCGGTGAGGTCACCTTGGATGGGGTGGGAGTGGATGTCACAGAATCCAGGAATTGCTTGGGTTGGAAAGGATCACAGTGTGCAACCATTAACCCAGTGCCACCATGGCCGCCAAAACATAGCTCCAAGTGCCATGGCCAAAGCTTGCTTGCTTGCAGCAAAGAAATTTTTCCTCCTCTCCAACATGACCCTCCCAGTTTCAGGCCATTTCCTCTCCTTCTGTCGCCTGAGACTTAAGGAGCAGAGCCCAAGCCCCAGCTCACTGCAGCCTCCTCTCAGGGAGCTGCAGAGAGGAATGAACTCTGCCCTCAGCCTCCTCTGCTCCACACTAAACACCCCCAGCTCCCTCAGCTGCTCTTGCCCAGCCCTCTTCCTTAGCTTCCTTGCCCTTCTCTGCACCTGCTCCAGACCCTCAACGTCCTTCTTGCACTGAAGGCCTCAAAACTGAACCCAGCACTCAAGCTGTGGCCTCCCCAGTGCTAAGTCCAAGGGCACAATCCGTGCCCTAGTCCTGCTGCCCACACCAGTGCTGCTCCAGGCCAGGCTGCTGGTGCCCTTCTTGGCCAGCTGGACACAGCCTGGCTCACCTCCAGCTGCTGGCACCCAGCACCCTCAGGCCTTTCTCTGCTGGGCACTTCCCAGCTCCTCTGCCCCAAGCCTGCAGCATTCTTGGGCTGGTTGTAGGAGCCAGCACTTGGCCTTGGTGACCCTCACACAATTCACAACAGAAGCAGGAGGTTTGTTTTTTTTTTTTAAGAAGCCTCAGAGGGAATTGTGAGGGTGACCCTGTGCTGAGACTGAAGATGCTGTTCCCCCTCCAGGTTTGTGCAACAAGAAGCAGAAGGAAATCTCCAAAGCCATTAAGAGAGCTCAAGTGCTTGGTAAGGATTCCTGCTCTGGGGGGTTTTGTCACTCAGGTCTCTTTTCCCTCTTTGAACTAACTCCCAACTCTCCACCTTCTCTTGGTTTGTTTTTTTTTTTTTTCCTTTTTGGTTGCAGGATTCATGCCAGTAATGTACAAGAATCCCTCCTTTCTCACAGACCCCAAGATCTGTGATGTCAAGTATCCTGAATAGCATGAGACAAAGGAAGGCACAATAAAACCCTCTGATGGTGACTGCAAGTGTGGTTTAATGCCTCACAGGCCCATGAGTGCCTGTCAGCTGCTGGCTTGTGAAGTCTCAAGCCTCAAATTCTCTGGAGGAAGGAGGAGAAGATGCCAAATCCTCATCCCACTTCTCCCCAGTTTTGCTTCCCCCCCCACCTTGGATTTTGAAGCAGAAATCAGCTGGGTGGGGGTCCCACATCTTCTGCTCCTAAGTGGTGCAAATCCCAATCCATCCCTTCCACTCTTACCAAGTATCTCCCCTTGATGAGAGTGAAATAACCAGAAAAAAATAGTAAATCAAAACTTAAACTTGTGGCATTGCTTTTGGAGGCAGGCAGTGGTCCAGAGCATGCTCCTTGCCCTCCTTTGGCAGCCCTGTGTGGCCCTGGGGGCACTGTCAGGTGGTTTGCTGCCATCCTACCCAGCGGAGGCTGAACCCTGAGAGTGAAGAGGTTCAAGCTTTGGATGGCCCAAGGAGGGAACGTCCCCTGGGCTGGGCTGTACCATGCCCTGGAAGAAGGACCAGCCCCCAGCCTGCCTTGCCTGTGAGCTTCCCCCACCACCCTGCAGGTGGTTTGCTGCCATCCTGCCCAGCAGAGGCTGAACCCTGAGAGTGAAGAGGTTTAAGCTTTGGATGGCCCAAGGAGGGAATGTCCCCTGGGCTGGGCTGTACCATGCCCTGGAAGAAGGACCAGCCCCCAGCCTGCCTTGCCTGTGAGCTTCCCCCACACCCTGCAGGTGGTTTGCTGCCATCAAGAGGCTGAACCCTGAGAGTGAAGAGATTTGAGCTCTGGAAGGCCAAAGGAAAGAATGTCCCCTGGGCTGGGCGGTTTCATGCCCTGGAAGAAGGACCAGCCCCCAGCCTGCCTTGCCTGTGAGTTTCCCCTCCCCTGCACCTTGTACCGGGTGGAGCTGCTGCTGTAAGGCAGCCCAGGTCAGAAGGTAGGCGACTGTGAGGGTTCATTTGTGACCATCCCTCTGTCCAGCAACTCCTCATCTGTTTCAGTGCTGCTCAGGACCAGCCTCCTCTCCTGGTTGCTGTCCTCCTGCTCTGGAAGCAGCCTGTGCTGGAGCTGCAGGGACCTGCATTTCTTGGCTGCCTTGGGTGCTGCTGCGGCGCTGCTGCCTCTGCCTTTGCGCTTGGGAAGCTGCCTGGGCTGGGCTTCAGGGCAGCCTCTTGGCTCCACCATGAGGGTCAGCTGCTCCCTGACATCGATGTTGTGGTCTGTGGTGCAGCATCTGTTGGCCAGCTGTTGGCCTTGGAAGGAAACCAGGCACGTCTGAAGGCCAGAGTTGGGGAAGAAGGTTTGCAGGGCCTGGCAAAGCAGAATGTTCTCCACTGGCTCTCCTGGGTCCTCTCTGTCTTCTCCTGGGTTGAGGAGGGGAAAGGAAAAACAAGCTGGAGCTGCAGTCCCTCTTACACAGTTAGTTCAGAGGATGGGTTGGAAGGGATCCTCAAAGATCATCCAGTTTCAACCCCCTGCCATGGGATACCTCCCACCAGCCCAGCTCGCTCAAGGCCTCATCCAGCTTGGCCTTCAACACTTCCAGGGAGGTTGTGGAGCACAGAAGCTCCACAACCTCCCTGGGCAGCCTGTGCCAGTGTCCCCCTGACTCTCACACTCACCAAATCCTTCCTCATCTCCACTCTTCATCTCCCCTCTCCCAGCTCAAAGCCATTGTCCCTCATCCTGGCACTCCCAGCCCTTGTCCAAACTCCCTCCCCAGCACCCCTGAGGCCCCTTCAGGTCCTGGCAGGTTGTTCTAAGGTCTCCCTGCAGCCTTCTAAGCAGCCCCAAGTCTCCTAGTTCAACCTCTTCTACCACCACTGAGTTGGCTGCTGAACTTTAGAAGTGTTTTGTGCTAGTGCCAAGGGAATGCCCTCTGCAAGCCCCCACCCCAGGCCTGCCACTGCATTTATTGATCTTACCTGGACACCTCTGCTGCTTTCTCTTCTTGATTTCTTCTTTTAAGTGGCTCACCTCTGCCAGGAGCCTCTCTACAGCTCTCTCACTGGCTTCTACCGTTGAGCACAATTTCTGCAACAAGGAGAAGCACAAAGAGGCTCCTGGGCAGCGCATTCTCTGCTTCTGTGCTCCACAACCTCCCTGGGCAACCTGGGCCAGTGTCTCACCACCCTCACTGCAAACAACTTCCTCCTAACATCCAGTTTCAATCTCCCTTCTGCCAGTTCAAACCCATTCCTCCTCTTCCTCCTGGCATTACAAGCCCTTGTCAATAGTCCCTCCCCAGCCCTCCTGTCCAACCTAACCCTCCCCTGGCACAATTCTAGGCCATTTCCTCTCCTCCTATCACTTGTTCCCAGGGAGCAGAACCCAACCCTCACCTCACTGCAGCCTCCTCTCAGGGAGCTGCAGAGAGCAATGAGCCTCTGTCCTCAGCTTCCTCTTCTCCACACTGCACACCTCCATCTTCCTCACCTGCTCCTCCCCAGCCCTCTTCTCCAGATCCTTCCCCACCTTCCTTGCCCTTCTCTGCACCTGCCCCAGCCTCTCAATGTCCTTGCACTGAGTGCCCCAAAACTGAACCAAGGGCTGACCCTAGCTGCCTTCCTCATGCAGTGCAGGTTGCTCTTCCCTTTGCTTCACTTGGGTTTTGTGCCTGACTTACTTTCAGCTCCTCCTGCAAGGTGCCATACATCTGGTTGATCTTGTGAACCTCTTGCAAGGATCCATCTTCACAGAAGAATTCTGACCTATGGAGGAAGGACATAGCTGCAAGTGGTCCCCAGTGCTCCCCTGGGGGATGTGACATTCTGAGCTGCAACATCAGACAGCTGAGGCTGAGACTGTTGCTCTCAGAGACACTGTCTCAAGGACATGGGCCTCTTAGAGCAGATTCAGAGAAGGCCACCAAGATGCTCAAGAGCTGAAGCAGCTCTCGTGAGGATAGGCTGGGAGAATTGGGGTTGTTCAGCCTGGAGAAGAGAAGGCTGCAGGGAGAGCTTAGAGCAGCCTGCCAGGATTTGAAGGGGCTACAGCAGAGCTGGGGAGGGACTCTTGACAAAGGTTGGGAGTGACAGGAGGAGAAGTGATGGTTTCAGACTGGAAGAAGTTGGATTGAGATGAGACCTGAGGAAGGAATTCTTGCAATGAGGGTGGTGAGGCACTGGCACAGGTTGCCCAGAGATGCTGTGGAAGCTCCAAGCTTGAAGGCGTTCAAAGCCAGGCTGGATGAGGCCTTGAGCAAACTGGGCCAGGTGAAGGTGTCACTGCCCATGGCAGGGGGATTGGAATTAGATGACTCCCAACACAAACCTCTTACTGTGTTTTTCTGGCAGGGTTTTGGGCTCCAGGGAGCTTAAACTGGAACCAATGCACTCAGGGCACTGGGCAGCCCAAACACTCATGTCTGGATACTGTGGACAGGTCAATAAGGGGCAGGCAGCAGGCCCCTGAGTGAGCAGAGTGTGGCTGCAGCAGCTGCAGAAGAACTTGGCTAGCAGAAGAGTTCTCGTCAGCCTCAGCTCTCAGCAGGGAGGGGCATGCACTGTACCTGTGCTGTCTCACTGCTCTCACGAATCCAGAGGACACGCAGGACCCCGACACTGTTCTGTACCCCTGCTGCTCTGCCATGCCCAAGTTGGTCACCACCAGAGGAACTTTCTGGAAGAGACTTTGAAAAGCAGAAATCTGAGAACCTGCTTTAGCAACACCCAGAGGCCTGAAAACTGAAGGCTCTCAACCGTGCAGCAGCGTCCCAGAAGGAGGTGGTGCAGTGTGGTTAGGTGTGGGTGAGATTGAGACTGGGGAAGAAGAAGCCTTTGAGCCCCCAGCACCAGAAGGACATGGAATTGTTGGAGAGGAGCCAGAGAAGGCCACAGAGATGATCTGAGAGTTGGGAGAACCTCTGCTGTGGGGACAGGCTGGGAGAGTAGGGGCTGTTCAGCTCGGAAGAAGAGAAGGCTGCAGGGAGAGCTCAGAGCAGCTTTCGAGCACCTGAAGGTGCTACAGGAGAGCTGGGGAAGGACTTTGGACAAGGGCTGGGAGTGACAGGAGGAGGGACAACAGCTTTGAGCTCGCAGAGGGGAGAGTGAGAGTGGAGATGAGGAAGAAATGCTTGAGTGAGGGTGGGGAGACACTGGCACAGGTTGCCCAGGGAGGTTGTGGAGCACAGAAGGGGATTTTTGAGGTATTCAAGGCCAGGCTGGACGAGGCCTTGAGCAAGCTGGGCTGGTGGGAGGTGACCCTGCCTACATCAGGAGGGTTGGAACTGGCTGATCTTTGGGGTCCCTTCCCACCCCAACCATTCCATGCTTCTATCAAGCCATGAATTGCCTTTCTTAAGATAAAGGTGGGGGAAATAAAACCACCCGCCCCCGTTGAGGTGCCAGCAGCGATGCTGCACTCCTGCTGCAAGGGCAGGACAAAGCCATTACCCTTCCTGGGGCCTGTGCAAGGCATGCTCCAGTCTGTAGGTCGAGCAGCTCTCTGTCATCACGCTGGAGGTCAGCAAGAGGAAGACCAGGCCCTGGTTGGCAAGGTGAGACTGCAGGTTCTTGTGCAGAAGCCTCTCCCGGAAGGTCATGGCCTGGTCTGTGTTCCTCCTGAACTTGTACCAGCCTATCACGTTCTGCAGCAGAAGGAGAGGTCTTGTCACTGCTTGGGACATCCCAGCCCTGGCTGGGACACCAAAAGGGGATTAGGAACAGAGTTCTCAGCCTGCATTCTCTGAGGTGCAGTTGTTCAACAGGAAGTTAGAGAACTTTAAGGCCTGGCTGGATGTGGCTCTGAGCAAGCTGTGCCTGGGAAGGGGTTTCCCAGGGAGGTGGTGGAAGCCTCATCCCTGGAGGTGTTTAAGGCCAGGCTGGATGAGGCTCTGGCCAACCTGTTCTAGTGGGAGGTGTCCCTGCCTATGCCAGGGGCGTTGGAACTGGATGATCCCTGAGGTCCCTTCCAGCCCTGACAATGCTGTGATCTAACACTGATCCCAGCCTACCCTCTCTTCTCTTCTCTCTGCAGCCATGGGTTGAACTGGGCTGTTTGCTGAGCTTCTGCTCAACCCCAAACTCTGCTGACTTGCTTCTGCCACCCTGCTGCTCTCCAAATTCCACTTTCCCCTTGTGCAGCTGTCTGCTGTAAACTCTCAACTCTCTTCCTTCACAGAATCACAGAACTGTCAGGGCTGGAAGGGACCTCGAAGTTCAGCCAGTTCCAACCCCCCTGCCATGGGCCAGGACACCACCCACTAGATCTGTAGACTCCAAATTCTCTTCCTTCTGTAAGCTGAGTTCTTCCTGGTGGTGTGGTGCTGAGCCACTTGAGTGAGCTGACCTCAAGTGATCTTAAAACTCTGGCACAGGTTGCCCAGGGAGGTTGTGTAGCACAGGAGATCACAGATCAAAGATCTCATTCTGCGGTTCTGTGCTCCACAACCTCCCTGGAGGTGTTGAAAGCCAGGCTGGATGAGGCCTTGAGCAAGCTGGGCTGGTGGGACATGGTCCCAGCCCATGGCAGAGGCTTGATCTTTAAAGATCCCTTCCAACTCATTCTACTAATCAGGAGAATTCCTTTGCAGTATTTGTCCTGCCGACTTGAGAGATGAGTTAAGGAAAAATAAAGTCAGGCCACAGCTATAGGTAAACCCTAATAAAAAAACCCAAAACAACAAAAGAACAAACCAAACAAAACAACAAAAGCACAAACCAACCAAACCCTAAACTGTTTTTTGGTTTTTTTTTCTTTTCAGTCACAAATAAAATACAAATGTGAGCAGGGCTGTAAGAAACCCAAAACCTGAGCAAGTTCCTGGCTCAGCCACTGAAACCTGAGCGAGTTCCTTGGCACGGTTCAGAGGTTGGAGACTTGAAATACCTTCTTACAGCCTGAGAGGATTCTCTTCAGAGCAGGTTCATCCAGCTCGCCTGCAGAGTTATAAAAGCTGGAAGCAAAGGAGGACAATTAGACCAAACCACAGGATGGGATGGGTTGGAAAGGGACCTCCAAAGCTCATCCAGTCCCACCCCTCTGCGGTCAGCAGGGACATCTTCAACTAGATCAGGTTGCCCACAGCCCTCTCCAGCCTGGCATGGGTTGCCCAGAGAAGTTGTGGAGGCTCCAAGCCTGGAAGTGTTGCAATCCAGGCTGGAGAGGGCCTTGAGCAAGCTGGGCTAGTGGTGCCAGTGGCCCTGCCCATGGCAGGGATCATAGAATGGGTTAGGCTGGAAGGGATCTCAAAGCACAGCCAGTTCCAACCCCCCTGTGCCATAGGCAAGGACACCTCCCACTAGAACAGGTCGCTCAAGGCCTCATCCAACCTGGTCCTGAACACCCCCCTGGGCAACCCATTCCAGTGTCTCACCAGCCTCAATGGAAAGAACTTCCTCCTAACATGCCTCCCAGTAGAACAGGTCTTGAGGTGTCCCTATGGCAGGGGGTTGAAACTGGCTGAGCTCTGAGGTCCCTTCCAGCCTAAACCATTCTATGATGTTGGACTGGATGAGCTTTAGAGGTCCCTTCCTACCCAGACCCACTGCAGGATCCTAAGCTAGGGTTAGTTTTCAACTTCTGCAGATGCTTAAGGTTTTTACCTGAACAACTGGTAGCAAGGGACATGCTTCTGTATATCTGCAAAGAGAAGGAAACATCACTGGCATCACCAGTTTCAGCTGTAAATCCCTCTGGGTGCCACACTCAGAACCCAGCGAGCAGGAGAGCCAAGAAAAAACTCCAAAGAATGAAACCAAAGATCCCATTCTGTGATTCTGTCCTCCGCAACCTCCCTGGGCAACCTGTGCCAGCATCTCCCCACCCTCACTCTCGACAATTTCTTCCTCATCTCCACACTCAGCCTCCCCTCTTGCAGCTCCTCACCCTGTCACCCCCAGCCCTTGTCAAAGGTCCCAGTAAGAAGGAGCCCAGGCCCTAGCAGCTTTGCTCCTGCTGCAAGGTGTTGTCTGCCCTCACTGATTGCTCTAAGCCTCAAGGCAAGCAAGGCATGAACAAGGTCTGCAGCCTCACCTATGGTGTAGACAACTTCCACATCGTCCATCTGGGAGTCTGTAATGCTGTTCTTGGCTTCACCTTTCACATCTCCAAGGAGAAAACCCTCCTTTAAAACAGGGAGTGGGAAAAAAAAAGAAAAGGTCGCATTAGCAGCAGCACTGATCAGAATTCCTCCCTCTGCCTGTCCTGAGAGGCAGAAACAGGGGAAAAGCTGTCAGTGAGCTGTTAGTTTTGGTTTTTTTTCACCAGAGCAGATTCTAATTTGTCAACACCTGCCCCTGTTTTAAGAAAAAAAAAAGCAAAAACCAAGAAGCTGGAACATGTAGTGGAGCAGCACTGGTGTGGGCAGCAGGGGCAGGGCGGGGACTGTGCCCCTGGGCTCTGCACTGCTGAAACCACAGCTTGAGTGCTGGGCTCAGTTTTGGGGTCCTCACTGCCAGGAGGACATTGAGAGGCTGGAGAAGGTCCACAGAAGGGCAAGGAAGGTGGCTAAGGGTCTGGAGAAGAGGGCTGGGGAGGAGCAGCTGAGGGAGCTGGGGGTGGTTAGCATAGAGCAGAGGAGGCTGAGGGCAGAGCTCATTGCTCTCCGCAGCTCCCTAAAAGGAGACTGCAGGGAGCTGGGGTTGGTCCTCTCTCTAGGAACAGGTAACAGAAGGAAAGGAACTGGCCTGAAACTGTGCCAGGGGAGGGTTAGGTTGGAAACGTGAAAAAATGTCTTCGCTGCCAGAGGGGTCAGGGATTGGCAGAGACTGCCCAGGGAGGCGGCAGAGTCCCTGTCCCTGGAGATGTTCCAGAAACCTGTGGCCATGGCACCTGGGCCACGCTGGTGCTGGGAACATCTTGGAGGTCTCTTGCAACCCAAAGCATTCTACCATTCTTTGCTCCTCTTCCCATTCCTCAAGTTCACATTCAGGAGTGAACAGGCTGTCCTAGAATCACAAGAATGCTTCGGGCTGCACAAGACCTCCAAAGCCATGAAGATCATCAACTCCTCAGACCATTTCCTCTCCTATCACCTGAGACAGGGGAGCAGAGCCCAACCTTGCTGCCGCCTCACAGGGCACCAGGGGATGGAAGGAACACAAAGAGCTCATCCAGTCCAACCTCCCCTGCCAGAGCAGGAGCAGACGACCTAGCTCAGGGCACACAGCAACACATCCAGACAGGCCTGCAAAGGCTCCAGAGAAGGAGACTCCACAGCCTCGTCCCGGTGCTCGGGGGCCCTTCCAGCCAAGAAGCTGTCCCTCGTGTTGAGCCGCAGTTTAGCCACACTGCAGCTCTCCAGCAGCTGCAGAGCGCAATGAGCTCTGCCCTCGGCCTCCTCCACCCTGCCCCAGCCCCGGCTCGCCCAGCCCCGCGGGGTGCGCAGGCGAGGCCGCGGCCGCTACGAGGCCCGCCCCTCTCTCTCTCGGAAGGCGCACCCCCGCCAAC
>VWZI01004911.1:0-19668 GCA_013396835.1 Psilopogon haemacephalus
CTGGGAGAAGCCCCAGCCACATGCACAGCAACAGGCAGCGAGGCATGGCAGCTTTCTTCTACGTGGCAAGGCTGACCCCTTTCTCTCCTTTCCCAGTTTCTCTCCCTCTTTCTAATCCCTCTTTTATTTTCTTTAAATCGGTTTCCCTCCTTCTGTGGTCCCCCCCTCGGTTCGGGAAGGAGCACGTTTTACCCCTTCCTTGCGTTCCGCGGGCATTTCATAGGCGCGTCGGGATTTATTCTGTGTATAGCTTCTCTGTTCTCCCAAGCTCTAGTTGTTAAACTGTTGTACCTGACATTTGAGCGATATTTGTGTCTTTTCTGCCGACCGAAAACCCAAAAGAACCGGCGAGGCGAGCACTAAGACCGCCACCCGCTGCGAGATATTGCATCTAATTAGTGCTATCTCATCACAACTGGAACAGGTTGCCCAGGGAGGTTGTGTCTGCTCCCTCCCTGGATGTGTTCAAGGCCAGGCTGGATGAGGTCTTGAGTGACCTGATCTAGTGGGACGTGTCCCTGCCTGTGGCGGGGGGTTGGAACTGGATAATCTTTGAGGTCTCTTCCAACCTAAACCATTCTATGATCCTATGATTCTACACTGACTTGTGGATGGTGGCCAATGCCCTATGGCGGTGGCTGAAGGAGTGGAAGGCAAATGACTGGCACAGGAAAGGCAAACCTATCTTGGCTGCTGACCTCTGGCAGGACATTTCTGCCTACCTGGACAAGCTGCCCGTGAAGATCCGGCACATCAGCGCTCATGTCCCAAAGGGCAGAGCCAATGAAGAGCAACACCACAACCACCAAGCTGACCTAGCTGCCGAGATATCCTAGATCAACTTGGACTGAAAGCACAAAGGTGAACTGTTCCTAGCACGGAGGGCCCATGACTCTTCAGGTCACCAGGGGAGAGATGGTACGTACCAGTGGGGTAGGGACAGGTTGGTGGACATTCCCATGGATGCCATAGCACAGGTCATCCATGAGTATGACACCTGTGCGGCCATAAAACAGGCCAAGCACATGAAGCCTTTGTGGTATGGAGGGAGGTACAGGTTTGGGGAGGCCTGGCAGATAGATTACATCACTCTGCCTCGCTCACGTACTGGCAAACAGTATGTGCTGACCANCTCTGCCTCGCTCTCGTACTGGCAAGCAGTATGTGCTGACCATGGTAGAGGCAAGCACTGGGTGGCTGGAAACCTACCCAGTACCCCATGCCACGGCCCATCACACCATTCTGGGCCTGGAGATGCATATTCTGTGGAGACATGGTACCCCAGAGAGAACTGAGTCAGACAATGGGACCTATTTCAAGAATAACCTGGGCAAGTGGGCAAAGGAGCATGGGATTGAGTGGGTATTCCATATCCCATACCATGCCCAAGCTGCAGGGAAGGTTGAGCGCCACAATGGCCTACTTAAAACTACCCTGAAAGCTATGGGAGGTGGCACCTTCAGGAACTGGGAGAAACACCTAGATGAAGCCTCCTGGCTGGTGAACACCAGGGAATCAATCAACTGGGCTGGTCCTGCCCGGTCTGCCTATTGCCTACAGTTGAGGGGGATAGGGTTCCTGTAGTTTGTGAGAGGAATCTCTTGGGGAAAACCACGTGGGTTACTCCTGCTCCTGGTGGGGGGAAACCCATAAGAGGTGTAGTCTCTGCAGAAGGCCCTGGTCACACATATTGGGTCATGCTTAAGAGTGGTGACATTCAGTGTGTTCCCCAGAGAAACCTCACTCTGGCAGAGAAAGGTTAAGAAGCCAGTCAGAAAGGCAGTTCCTTATAATATAGTTAGTGTATAATAGTTTCTTAGTTGTTTTTGCAGCTACCCCAGCACCCACAGGCATCCAGCACAACCCACAGCTACTGCGGAAATCTGGAGGAAAGACCACATCAGCTCACCTGCACCTGTTTCCCTGATGCCACACACTGAGAAGATTGTTCCTATGATTTCCTGAAGAACTGTTCCAGTTCCCTGATTTCCTTCCGCCATGGTTCCTGCTCTGCTTACACCAACCTGCCCTGGAGAAACCCATTGCTCTGGAGTATTGCCGGGACTTAAACCAAGGACTTTCTATACACATCACACACCATGGGCACATCCAAAGAAGAAGATCTGTTTGCAGGAAAGTGGTAGTGGTCTAACCAAGTGGTGGAATGTAGAGAGTTAAGCCCACCCGGGACTCCCTGCCTCCTCCCAAGGGATGGTCTGACCCTTTTCTCAGGTGTCATGGTTAGCCACTCCCACTTCCTGCCAGGATCTTGGCTATAAAAATGGATGAGAGCCCATTTGCTCTCTCTCTTCTAGTCCTGGCTGCTGGAGCCACTGCTTGCTGTTCCCTGCTGCCAGACCACATGCTCCCTGCCACCACGTGGAGACCACCATTATCTTTTGTCCAGAACTGAGACTAATTCTTTGCAACATAAAATTCCTGCATCCTTCTCTCCTTCAGCACCACCAACCACTGAATCTCAGCTTTGGGACTCAATCACCTGCCACGGTTGTATTTCTCCCTTTCCCCCCTCTCCCCGGTTTCTGTATCTTTTCCCTCATTTCCCGTATCCTGCCTTTTGTTTTTCCCCTGTCTCCCACCTTCTGTAAAAAAAAAAAAAAACCTTTCTCTTCTATTTATTGTTAAAAGCTTTATACCCTTTTCACTTCCAAATCGCATTGAGTTTTTTATTGGGCTTTTGGGCTCAGGGTAGCTGGCCTTAACCCGACATGCCCAGGTGCAGCCAAATCATGAAGCCCCTTTTCAATGTAATGAGAAAGAGAAATAACTCTGTGTGGGGACCTGAACAACAGGTGGCATTTGACCAGATAAAACAAGAAGTGGTCCATACCATGGCCTTGGGACCAGTTTGAACTAACCCAGAGATTAAGAACATCCTCTACACTGCAGTTGGTGAAAATGGACCCAGCTGGAGCTTATGGCAAAGAGCTCCAGGAGAAACACGAGGCCACCCACTCAGGTTTTGGAGCAAAGTGTACAAAGGATCAGAGGCTAACTACACCATCACTGAAAAGGAGATTCTGGGTGCCTATGAGGGAGCCATATTCTGTGGAGACATGGTATGCCAGAGAGAACTGAGTCACATTAAGGGACCCTTTTCAAAAACAATCTTTTAAACAACTGGGCAAAACAGCATGGGATTGAGTGGGTTTACCATATCCTGGACCATGCACAAGTGGCAGGGAAGGTTGAACACCACAATGGCTTGCTAAAAACCACCCTGATAGCCATGGGGAGTTGTGGGAATGAATGTTAGAGGTAGATCACCAAGCACCGTGCAACTAATGGAGGGCGATGTTTTAGCCCTTGTGGGACATAAGCCTTGGAAACAGACTGCAAGTGTTAAGGGGAAAAATACTGACAGAACTCTTAAAAAGTCACAATGACCTTGCAGAAGGTGCTTGGGGAATTGAAAACAGGAACTGAGCGATGACTGCAACATCAAGGCCCTTTTTTTTGTCTTCAGCTCTGGTTGAGATGTGGGTTCATGTGGGTTTTGCATGACTGTATCTGTTTGACCAATTCTACTGTTGAGAGTGTCACGTGGACAATTTAAAGACTGGCTGGAGGTTGCCACCAAAGTTCTACCAATTGACCCAGATGGGGAGGTGGTGAGTGCGAGTCTGGCAGGGTTAGAGTTTCTGAACTCCATGGCTGCTGAGGACTTTGCTGCCTACACCACCCTCTTGGAAGAGAAATTGAAGGTATTGCTGGAGATGTATAAGGAGCCTGCCTCACCGCCTCGTGAGACTGCTGTCCAAGATCTGAGCACAGACACAAGCAGAACTGAGGATATGGACTTTCTTCACTCCGAGCTCTACAGACCAACTTTTGTTGCTTTCTGCATCATTTGCGCTGGAAGCTGCAGCAGACATCTCACCTGGTACTCCAGTAGTAAAGATGCCTGACAATAATCCAGCTTGTCCATGCTGTGACACTCGGGTCAGGAAGCTGATGAGACTAATTGAACATTTAAAGAGAGCCCATGGGAAAAAGATCACCTTCCAATGTTCCCATTTTGGGAAGACAAATGAGAAACATCATAGCATGTCCTGCCATCTACCAAAATGCAAAGGGGCCCAAGAACTTACCTAGAGGGTTTGTGTGTGAGGACTGTAACAGAACTTTTGGAACTACAATTGGACTAGACAACATAAAAGACTGGCCCACCCAGCCCTGAGAAACACAAGAAGAATTGCTGGCTGCTAACTGGTAAAATTCCCAACATTGTCAGGGGATGTGGAACCATCTTGATACCTAAATTATCAGTGCCCCAGCGCCAAAAGGGCATCAACAATTGGTGGCAAATTACTATTGGGTCCATCATTCTGAGACTCTATTTGAAAATACTAAGGGCCAGGCTAGCAAAGGTGTGCCACATCAGGCCCAGACAAAGAGGTCTTATCAGTGCCCCTGGGTGTGCAGAGAACTTGAAACTGTTACAGCTATTAATCAAGAATGCAAAGAAACATCACAGACCCCTCGGGGTTATCTTTGTCAACCTGGCCAAAGCCTTTGAATCAGTAAGCCACGCCCACATCCTAGAGGTTCTAAAACAAAAGGGAGTAGATGATCATATAATTGGCCTAATTAAAGATTTCCATGAAAACAACACATGCATTAAAACTGAGGAGGAGACACTAAACCTATAGGGATAAGAAACAGGGTAAACCAGGGTGACCCCATGTCACCATTACTATTCAATCTATGCACTGACCCCCTGATAAGGAAGCTGCAATTGTCTGGGCAGGGATACCAACAGGAAGGGGCAGAAGTAATAACAATGGCCTTGGCAGATGATCTGGTATTGCTAAGTGGCTCTTGGTCTGGGATGGAGAAAAACATTGAAATTGTAGAGGCCTTTTGTGAACTAACAGGGTGAAAAGTGCCATGGTTTATTCATATAACCTAAAAAGGACTCTTATACCATCAATGATTGTCCTCCATGGCTGGTTAGTGGCACTCCCTTAAATATGATACAGCCAGGCCAGTCAGAAAAATACCTAGGCCTGAAAATTGATCCATGGGTGGGGACAGCTAAACCGGAGCTTTGCCCAGGTGGTTGGCAGCTCCAATAACTTCCTGAGAGCCACAGAGGATTTACCTTGTGCCTGTGGATCCTCTCAGACAACGTGCTCAATTTGAACTACACGAGCAGCAAAGCAGACACACACACACCCCGACATGGAAAGGCCTCGATCAGGCTGGCCAGTGTCTCATCCAGCCTGGCCTTAAACACCTCCAGGGATGGGACCTCAACCACCCCCTGGGCAACCCATTCCAGGCTCTCACCACTCTCATGCTGAAGAACTTCCTCCTCACTTCCAGTCTCAATCTACCCACCTCCAGATTTGCTCCATTCCCCCATGTCCTGTCACTACCTGATTGCCTAAAAAGTCCCTCCCCAGCTCTTTTGGTAAGTCCTCTTCAGATACTGGAACGCCACAATAAGGTCACCTGGGAGCCTCCTCTTCTCCAGACTGAACAGCTCCAACTCTTTCACTCTCTCTTCATATCAGAGATGCTCCAGCCCTCTGATTATCCTTGTGGCCCTTCTCTGGACATTCTCCAGCATGTCCACATCCCTCTTGTAATAGGAGCTCCAGAACTGGACACAGTACTCTAGGTGGGGTCTCACCTAGCAGAGTAGAGGAAGAGAATCACCTCCCTGGTCCTGCTGGCCACATTGCTCCTGATGCAGCCCAGGATCTGGTTGGCTTTCTGGGCTGCAAATGCACACTGCCGGCTCATGTTGAGCTTTTCATCCACCAGCACTCCCAAGTCCCTCTCCTCAGTGCTGCTCTCCAGCCCGTCACTGCCTAGCTTTGTGCTTGGTATTGCCTCAACCCAGATGCAGGACCTTGTACTTGATCTTGTTGAACATCATGAGGCTGGCTTGTGTGGTGGAACACCCCCATTATGACTGCAAATTATACATTAGATACATGCCCAAATATCCACCTTGCACCCCGCCACCTGCCCACCTTTCTCCTTTTTCCCGGGCTGACAAGAGGTGGGAGATTGACAAAGAAACCCCTTTGACCCCTCTCTGTCTGCAAAACAGATACCATTTAAGGCCTTGTTTTGCACCTTCATTTTTTGGGGGTTAAACAACATCAAGGGCAGAGATGGTACATCTCCCTTTTTAGGTGGTATAATTTTGGATTGGTTCCAGAGATTTTTTTTTCTTTTTCCTGTTACTATTGGTCAAAACTGCTCACCGAAGTGCTTAAAAACCCTTGCAAATCTGTTTGTTTATCCCGTTGCCAACTTTGCTACCTGCTATCTGTGTGCCTGACCGTGCTATGAGAGCATGAGGCATTCACTCCCCGGTGAAAAGGCAGCTAATCCCAGAGAAATGGCTTAGCAACTGCACTGCCAGCTCACTACCCCAGCCAGAGCCTACCCTTGCCGTGCTGCATCCCGACAAACTGTTCCAGCCTGCAAACGAACACTCTACTTCATCCAAAAGGTTGGCCACTTCAACGATTCCTGACAGCAACAGAGAATTCATCTCGTGTCTGTGGAACCTTCAGACAGCTCCAACCACAAGCAGCAAACCCAGCTTCAACATGTGAGAAGCCACCATGTGGCAGAACGATTAATCTCCTGTTTATGTCCCTGCATATACCTTTCAGATCGTAAATATTAAGGCTTAAGCAGTGAGTAAACCTTATTCTCTTCCAAAGTTTATAGAGTTTATAAAGTTCAGGTTTAATTGTTAAGCGGCAAGTTTCCTTTAAATTCTTCCTTTGTATTAAATCTCCTAAAACTTTTCCTAAATTCATTTAGTTAAATTAAACTGTATATGTACAGTTCTGCAAATAGTTCCACCGACTGCATAACTGAACCAGTGCCGGTAAATTGTAAATAAACTTGGGGGCATTTTCTTTGTACATATGTTAATAAACATTTAATAATTTTATATTGGCCTCATTGCAATTAAATATTAGCCCAAATTCAGTTCCTACATACAGCTTGTCCTCACCTCTCCAGCCTGGCAGATCCCTCTGGATAGCATCCCTGCCCTCCAGTGTGTCTGCTGCACCACACAGCTTGGTGTCATCAGCAAATTTGCTGAGGGTGCACTCAATGCCTTTGTCCATGTCACTCACAAAGATGTTGAACAAGACTGGTCCTAGGACTGATTCCTGAGGGACTCCGCTTGTCACTGGTCTCCACTTGGACATGGACCCATTGACAGCCACTCTTTGGGTTCAGCCATGAAGCCAGTTCTTTATCCATCTGGTGGTCCACCCATCAAACCCATGTTTTCACCAGCTTGGACACCAGGATGTGGTGTGGAACAGTGTCAAAGGCTTTGCTCAGGTCCAGGTAAATGACACCCCTCATCTATTAATGTTGTGACCTGTTCATAGAAGGCCACCAGGTTTGTCAGGCGGGATCTGCCCAATAATAAACTGGGATGATACTGGGCCCAGAAAAGGAAAAACAAAAGAAAAATTTATAAGATATTGTATGGAGATATGGCCAGGAGAATCTCTAAGGCCACATGTATTTTGGCCGGTTTTTGGCTCAGCAGAGGATTGAGTATGCCAAGCCTTAAATAGTTATGTAAACTCAAAAGAGCCCTTCAAACAGGAAGAAAGTGATTATGCGGCTCTATGGTTACCTGGAGGAACTTCAGGTACGAATGATCTTGGAGGGTCAGTTCCCCAAGAAGTCTAGTAAAATTGAGAAGTTTTGGTAAAGTGTGTCTTCTTGGAGAGTCAGCTCCCCAAGAAGTTGAATAAAATTAAGAAGCTTTGGTAAAGTGGGTCCTCTTGGAGGGTCAGTTCCCCAAGAAGCTTGGTGAAATTGAAAAGTTTTTGTTTTTAACTGTGTGTCCTCTTGGGGGAAGTAGCGTGACTGCTGCCCCCCAAGAAGCCCCTAAGGAATCTATTGTGTTATTAGCCTGGGGGACAGTATTTTGCGAGTGAGCTTTTTTACAGTGTATGTTTTTGTAGGAAAGATTTTTGAGGTACAGTGTTTTCTTTTTGGTGTGACCTATCTGTGAAGGGATTACCCTAAAACGTCTTTTGAAACCAAGGAAATGGCCCTGGGAGAAAGGTTTTTTTTCCCTTTTAGAAGCTCNTTCAATAAACGAGAAGCAAGACCAAGACGGATGAAAGGATACAATAATTTCCTTCTTGCAGGTTCTGGTAGACTCACTGCAAGACCATATTACCACTTTAAAAGACAAAGTGGCAGATCTTAAAGAGTGATTAGAAGAGGAAAAAAGGCAGAATGTTTTTTTGAGGGAGGAACTTCTGTCTGAATCAAAACAGACAGATCCTGCCCCCATATATCCTCGGGCAGAACTGGAAGCAGTAAAGGAAGCTGCGGCCTCTCATTAAAACGGAAATGTTGTATAAGATGAGGAGGGTGTTCCTGCTATCACCACCAAAGATACCCTTTTCTTCCACTGAGTTGGCCAAAGTCCGAAAAGAGTTTACACGCTCTGCTGGGGAGTCCAAGGTGGAATATGTGTGGCGTGTTTCAAAAACTGGAGGAAAACAAATTAGGTTAACTGAAGCTGAAGCCACAGGCTATGGGGGTGCTAATGTTTTCCTAACTACAGGGAACAGGAACGGGCAGTGGAGCTTGACCCTGCTAGCGGCTTACTGGGCTGGGGGTTTTGATTCAAAAGAGAGAGGAGAACCTCTAGTTTTGAAGGGAGGAATGAATCAGATAATAGAAAATGTGCAAAAGGCAGCTTGTTTGCAAATGATATATGATCATGAGCTAAAGCATCATTTTGAATCACCCTTTTCTCTCTGGGTGGACCCAAAATGAATGACTCCTTTGGTCAGGGGTCTTCCTGACTCTCTCAAAATAAAAGGTATTCAGTTCCAAAGGGAAGTAGCTGATACTCCAGTTGATTCTAGGATGCAGGCTGCTCTGAGGGAAAGTGTAACACCAGGGAGGAGCCAGTCTGACTCGAAGCGGTGGACACTGGGAGGAGGTGGCCAAAGAATTATTAGATTATGCTAGGCAATATGGGGTGCCTGGGGAAATTCAAAGGCCCAAACCTAGAGGCTTGAGGGATGTGAAAATTAACCACCCACACCCACCTTCAAGCCCACAGAACCAGCTGCCTCAAATACTACATTGGCACTTAGCTGGGGGCAGAAGCCATTTAAACACCCAACAATACTGGTGGGGGGTGGGCCAAAAGAAAGATATCCTGAAAGAAGTGATTGAGGGTTTATCCACAATGAGGTTAGAAATGGTTGTGAAAAACTTCCCCTCCTCTATTGAGATCATCTGATAAGGGGATGGGTGTGCCGCCTAAGGGCATGAAGGACTTCACTCCTCAATGGTGAGTGGGTGGGTGAAGCATATAGATCTATCAGCTCACCAAACGATTGTAAAAGGCCCTGGGTATATCAATTCATTATTCCCAGAGAACTAAAAAATAATTTTTAAAAATTGTACACGGTTTGGGAGGAGGTTTGGTTGGTGGCTAGCTTTGCTTTAAGCTGGAACAATCAAAGGCATTTACAGGCCCACTGAAAGTAATTAGCCAACTCCGTTAGGAGCTCCACCCAGGAGAGTGGCTCTGGGAAAGAGGCTAGAGGAATTGCAGGCAGTAGGGATGTTATCTCAGACTCCCCCATTGAGATTTAAAATCCAAGATATTGAACCTGGAGAGAAGGTGTTAATACAGGCATGGAAGGGAGAAGCCTTAACCCCTAAATGGGAGGGACCCTTCTTAGTACTATTAAACACTGACACAGCAGTAAGAATGGCAGAAAAAGGGTGGACCCATGTTTCGTGGGTTAAAGGTCCAATATCTAAATGTGAATGGCAGGTCACATCTGAGCCTGGAGATAGGACACTCAAACTCAGGAGAAAGTGAGGTGATCTACCATGAAAAAAAACCAAAAACTACAGACTTATTGAAAAGATGAGAAGGAGGGCAGACCTGAAGTAGGAAGAAATCTACCAAGAACTACGCTGCTTTCAGGTTTCAATCACGAGGCACTAACATTATGACCCTGACCAGACCTCTATCCCCAGTGTGAGACCTCAATGGTGATTGTTATTTCTTTTATTGTATGTGATTCGAATTGAAAACTATGAAATTGGAAAGGAAAGGGGCATCATGGTAATTATGGGTATCTCCCTAGAGGGGTGAGTTAGAAGAGGAATACATATAGAATAAGAAGATAAGGAAAATTAGGGTATTATATTCAGAATTATACTGTGTATACTTGGTTAAATCAGACTTTGGTAAAGCAAAGAAAACTGATGTAGGCTATAAGGGATGAACTCTAGGAAGTGAGTCACCTAACGCAGGGGACCAAGAAAAATTTGGATAAAGGAGGCAACCAAAGAAGGCAGCAAAAAAGAACCGCTGAAGAATACGCTTGCTGTCGAGAAGATGATGTACCCCATGGCTCGAAGCAACCGAGTAGATGGAGGAGACAGAGGTGTAATAATGCAGTGGAGAGTTCTAATAATCTGCCTAACCTACAGGGTTGCCAACCAAACTCCATGTGACAAATGTTACCAATAGGTAGAAATTGGTCATCATATAGAATGGACCGTAACAATCCACACCCACATTAATTCAGCTTGTTATGCAAGGACGAGTTTACAGATCTATAAAACTGAACAACAACAGTACTGGGTTGGCACTAACTTAGGATTTGGAGGGATAAAAATGGGAATGAAGTGCCCAAGAGGAGAACAGTATCTCTGCTTTACCAAAACCGGAATGTGGGGATAGCCAGACAGGGGTGGAGTACAGAGTCAAACACAAGAGGAGTTGGTTAAAAACATGACCAGGGAGAGATTTATCATCAAAAAGAAAAAAGACCCTGAGAGAGGTCTGTATTCCAGTGTTAGACAAATTTTGACAGAACACCCCTTACAAGAAGTAAGGACAATCCTATTTTTAAATCTGATGAGAGAGAGTGCCCGTGAATTGAATGTTACATCTTGTTGGGTTTGCGGAGGTATACAAATGACAGAACAATGGCCTTGGAGGGGGGAAGCCCTAACCCCTGATCAATTGCTAGAATGGAATCAAACTTACTTCTCTTCTGAAGCTTGACTCTCAGGATGGATACTGAACAATGAAGTTATTGGGCATTTTTGCATTTCTAGAAAAGGGATAGATCTGAGGAAGTGGGTCGGGGATTTACCTGTAGAAATATATTATCATGGAATGATACCCATAATAACACACGGTGGCCCCAACAGGGTTACTGGACAAGGAATTGCAATAAATCAGAATCAGTGTGTTTTGTAAATGGGAGACAACTGAAACCCCTATAGGGAAATACCAGATTTGAAAGAATTTTGGGAAAACCCAGTTAAAAATGACTCTATGTGGCAGGCCCCTGATGGATTATTTTGGATTTGTGGAAAAAAAGCTTATACAAAACTACCAAAGGACTGGAAGGGGACATGTGCTATTGGGATAATCCAGCCAGCCTTTTTCCTGCTCCCAAGGGAAGAGGGAGCTAAAGTATTAGGCAAACCCTTATATGAAACATTAGGCAGAATTAGGCGAGATGTAAACATTGCAGGATGACAGTCTTGGAAGGATGATGAATGGCCAGCTGAAAGAGTAATTGCTTATTATGATCCAGCTACATGGGCCCAAGATGGTAGTTGGGGCTATAGGACCCCAATATATATGTTAAATCGTATTATAAGATTACAAGCTGTGGTGGAGATTATTTCTAATCAAACTAGTGAGGCACTTAAACTTGTGGCTCAACAATTATCTCAAACTCAAGCTGCAGTATACCAAAACAGACTGGCTCTTGATTATTTGCTAGCCAAGGAAGGAGGCTTCTGTGGGAAATTTAATACCTTGGAATGTTGTTTAGAAATAGATGACAACGGGGGAGCCATCACTAAATTAGAAGAAGATATTAAAAGAGTAGCACATGTCCCGGTCCAGATGTGGAATAGTTTATTAGAGGATGATTGGTGGAATAAACTACTCAGAGGAGCTTGGTGGAAGAAGCTTGGATTTATGTTACTTTGTGCAGCTTTGGGATTGATATTTTTGCCATGTATGATTCCTTGTCTAATCCGGTTAATTCACTCAGTAGTACAGGGGATGCACATTGCAGTTACACCAATGGATCCTGAAATAGCTCAAAAGGGGAAGACTCACCAGATACTAGTGGTTACCGAGGTTATTTCAGGTTTGCATGTAATAAAAGCTAAGGAATCGGAGATCGGAACCCCTGAACAACAGGTATTAGGCAGGTTGGAAGCATGGACATGAATGATGGGAATAAAAAAAGAAAATGGGGGATTGTGGTAAAAAGCATTCATTTGTGTCAATATAGACTTTAGTAAAAAGCCAGAAAGAAAAGGTATTTTTGGCGTGCCACTGGAATGAGTTCTGACTGAAACAATCCAAAGAGAAAACAAGCAAGATAATAGGCAGAGCGTTCTGCCGATACATAAATTAAGAAAATAAGGAGCCTACAAATCCCTTTATGAGATCACAGCAAAAGGTGAAGACTGCAACTAGATTCACTGAAAAGACATTTATTTGGAAGTCACCGGAGGGAGAGATCGAAAACCCATACACATAAAAATGTGTGTAACTTTCTTTGTGGTGTGCAGTGAGGAGTGGCAACCCACTCTCCTGTACCCAGTGCTGTTTCGCTTGCTATCCAATAAAAGAAATGAGCTTTTGAAATAGAATCTGTGGCTCATTTATTACATTACCAGGCACACATGTGAGACTGACTGGCATGTAGTTCCCTGGCTCTTCCTTCCTACCCTGTTTGAAAATGGGGTTTATGTTTCCCCTTTTCCAGCTAGTGGGGGCTTCACCAGACTGCCAGGACTTTTGGAATATAATAGAGAGGGGTTTAGCAACCTCATTTGCCAGTTCTCTCAGTATCCATGGGTCTATCCTTGAACATTTTCTGGTTCTTCAGGTGATTATAAACCTGGTTTTCACTTATGATGGGCAGTTCTTCCTTCCAGTCCCTGCCATTATCTTCCATGACTCCAGGAGCATGGCTTGAGGCCTTTGCAGTGTAGACTGAGGTAAAGAAGTTGTTGAGAACCTCAGCCTTTTCTATGTCACTTGGACCATTTCACCTGTTTCCTTTCTCAGGGGGCCCACACCTTCCCTATTCTTCTTTTTACCATTAATATACCTGCAGAAATTCTTGGTGTTCCCTTTGACCTCCCAGGCTAGATTCAATTCAAACTGTGCTTGGGCTTTCCTAACCAGATCTCTGGCTGCGCGGCAGCTTCCTTACATACCCCCATTCTAGCTGTCCTTTCTTCCACTCCTTGTAGAGTCTCTTTTTGTGAGACAGCGTGTCCAGGAGCTCCTTGCTAAGCCAGACAGGCCTCCTGGCATTCTTCCCCGCTTTCCTCTTTGTTGGTATACATTGCTCCTGGACACAGAGGAGAAGATCTTTGAATACTGTCCAGCTGTCCTGGTCCCCTCTTCCCTCTAGGGCTTTCTCCCATGATACTTTGGCCAGCAGATCCCTGAAGAGATCAAAGTCTGCACACCTAAAGTCTAGGGTCGTAAGCTTAGAAAACCTCCTTGTTGCCCTGAGGATCTCAAATTCAACTGCTTCATGGTCACTACAGCCAAGGCTGTCCCCGAGCCTCACATTGGTCACCAGCCCTTCCCTGTTGGTGAGAACAAGGTCCAGCATAGCACCTTTTCTTGTTGCTTCCTCTACCATTTGGAGGAAGAAGTTGTCGTCTATGCAATCCAGGAACATCCTGGATTGCTGATGCCTTGCTGTGTTGTCCCTCCAGCAGATGTCAGGGTGGTTGAAATCCCCCGTGATGACCAGGCCTTGTGACTTGGAGGCTGCTTCTATTTGCCTGCGAAGGGCCTCATCTGCTTGGTTGTGCTGGTCAGGTGGCCTGTAGCAGACCCCTACAGTAACATCATCTTCCCCTGTCTTCCCATTAATTTTAACCCATACACTCTCAACCAGCTCATCATCATTCCCCAAGTGGAGCTCCACTGATTCTACCTGGTTACTGATATAGAGAGCAACACCTCCTCCTCTCCTTCCCTGCCTATCCTTCCTAAAGAGCTTGTACCCATCTATCCTATCCCAACATTGCACTTGTGGGAATCATCCCAACAAGTTTCAGTAATAGCCACTACGTCATGGCATCTCAGCAGCACTGTGGCCCTTAGTTCCTCCAGTTTGTTGCCCAAGCTCCCTGCATTTGCATAGAGGCACTTCAGCTGGGCTGGCCCTGTCCTCTTAGTGTGCCACCTCACCTTTATTTCCTCAGCTTGTCCTGGTACATCATCCCTGGCTTTCATCAGGGCAGCAAGTTCACGGCACTCCTTAGCTGTCAGCACCTCTGCCTCTGGTGAGCTGCCCCACTGTTTGTCACCAGCCAGCAGGAGACCATTAACCTCTTCCCCCTTCAAATCTAGTTTAAAACCCTATCAATGAGCCCTGACAATTCCTGCCCTAGGATCCTTTACCCTCTCTGGGATCAGTGCCTCCCATTAGTCATTTGCAGGTCTGCTGCGTTGTAAACCCAGCCATGACTGTAGAATTCAAATCCCTGTTGATGACACCAGCCCTGGAGCCATTAATTGATCCCTTGGCTCTTCCTAAATGTTCCCTCATTCATTGCTGATGTTAGAGGGATAGACAAGAACACAACCTGAGCTCCTGATCCCTTTAGCTGTTGCCCTAAGGTTCTGAAGTCTCTTTTAACTGATTGTGAACCTCTCATTCTGCATTGTTGCTACCTACTTAAAAGACCAGAAGTGGGTAGTAGTCTGAAGGTCTCACAAGTTTGGGCTCTCCCTTGTTTGAACCAAGGAAGATAAGGATTGCTGTCTCCTTCCCCCAAACTAGGACAATGTTCCTGGCTGAATGCAAATTATCAGAGATCCAGCACTTTGCAGATGCTCCAGGATGTAAATACTGTGGTCTTTAGTGACTTTCCCAGATTTCTGCCTATCACTGCTTTTCAGGATATTCATCAGCTACCCTGAGGAGAAAAGACTTGCGCATTTCAGGGGATGAACAGGTAAGCAGCACAGGCAGGGGGCAGAGGCCCTCCCTGGTGCTGCCCTAGGACCTCTCATAAGGTATGAGGAATTCCTGGGGAGTTGCACCTGGGCACTGATAAGACTGGGACTGGAAAAGCCATATAAAAAAGACCTGAGAGGAAGAACTCAGGAGGAAGAACCCAGGGAGAAGAAATGAGGAACAACAACTCCACCAGTGAGAAGATGGACTCCTGACGAATGCTACGAAGCACTCCTGGACCACGCACACCTCTCTCTCACCCCCCCATCTCCATCTGATGGTAGTATAATCCCTGCTTGTCTCCCTCCACTGCTCTTTTATTCCCCCTCTCCTAATTTCTCCGTTGTTCCCGCTCTCTCTCTCCCACTCTCTCTCCCTCACTCCCTCTTTTCCTCTATTTTGTCCAACATCATCCCTTAATAAATAGTTTTGTGGTGATATCTGGTCTCACTTTTACCTTAATTTCACAGCAGAGAAATCTATAAGAACAATTATTCCTTCTCTGGACAGAGATCATGTTAATCTCTGGCCTCCAGACCTTGACAGCTACCTACTTGAAAGACCAGAAATGGGTAGTAGTCTGAAGGTCTCGCAAGTTTGGGAATTTTATCTACAATGTCCCTTAGCTGGGCACCAGGGAGGCAGAAGACTTCTCAAGCAAGTGGATTTGATCTGCATATTGGGCCCTCAGCTCCCTTCAGTAGGCAATCTCCTATAACAATGAGTCTTTGAGGTTTCTTTTCAGGATGGGTTTTGATGGCTGGCCTGAGGTAACCTGTCTTTGGTGCAGATTCTGGGCTTTTTGTGTCCTCATCCTGACTGCTGACCTGTCCTTACTGCAGAGCCTCATACCTATTCTGCAAGTGCACTGTAGGCAGTGTGCTTCTTAAAGTAACATGCTTGCTCATTTGCATTTGTTCCAGTGGGCAGAGACCTGTTCCCATAGACCCTCCTCATGTGAGTTACTACATGGAGGCTGAGACACTTGCTGATGGGAGGATATCGGCCCCTGGCTTCACTAAGAGTTATTCCTACTTCAGGTTTTGTAGAAAGTAGGAAGGAAGATCTGCCCACTATTATTGAAGATCATATTTGTGAGCACCTAAAGGACCATGAACGTGCAAAAGTCCATGGGGCCTGATGAGATCCACCCACAGATCCTGAGGGAAATGGCAGATGAAGTTGCTAAACCTCTGTCCATTGTATTTGAAAGGTCATGGCAGACTGGTGAAGTTCCTGCTGACTGGAAAAGGGCAAATATAACACCTATCTTCAAGAAGGAAAAAAAAAGATGACCCTGGGAATTTCAGAGCAGTCAGTCTCACCTCTGTGCCTGGCAAGATCATGGAGCAGATTCTCCTCAAGGCTCTGCTAAGGTAAATGGAAAACAAAGAAGAGGTATCTGATGGCCACCAGCATGGCTTCAGCAAGGGCAAATCATGCCTGACAAATCTGGTGGCTTTCTATGATGAAGTCACAGCAGCAGTGGACAAGGGAAGGGTAACGGATGTCATCTACCTGGACCTGAGTAAGGCCTTTGATTCTGTCCCACATGACATCCTGGTCACCAAGCTGGAAAAACATGGACTTGATGGGTGGACAACTCGCTGGATAAGGAATTGGCTGGATATTCCCTCGTTCATTGCTGATGTTAGAGGGATAGACAAGAACACAGCCTGAGCTCCTGATCCCTTTAGCTGTTGCCCTAAGGTCCTGAAGTCTCTTTTAACTGATTGTGAACCTCTCATTCTGCATTGTTGCTACCTACTTAAAAGACCAGAAGTGGGTAGTAGTCTGAAGGTCTTGCAAGTTTGGGAATTTTATCTACAATGTCCCTTACCTGGGAACCAGGGAGGCAGCAGACCTCTCTATGAAGTGGATTTGATCTGCATATTGGGCCCTCTGCTCCCTTCAGTAGGCAGTCTCCTATAAGAATGAGCCTTTGAGGGTTCTTTTCAGGATGGGTTTTGATGTTTGACCTGAGGCAACCTGTCTTTGGTGCAGATTCTGGTCTTTTTGTGTCCTCATCCTTGCTGCTGACCTGTTCTTCCTGCAGAGCCTCATACCTAACCCAGATTCCAATCCCTCCTGAACACACTCTTAAACAAAGAAACTATGGTAGCACCTCCCAGATTAAAACACATCTTACTCTAAGCAAGGAAGTTAAGACGGATCATAGTGAGGAGGACAATTTAAATGGGAAGTTAAGATCTCCATTGCTCCAAAGAGAAAATTGGCGGCTAGCTTTGGGGGTGAGGATAGGTCAGATGATTACAGGGACAAACCAGAACAGAGTAATCCCAAGGAGGGAGCTGTTAGGGACTCTTTTGCTGCTGTTGAGGAGTTTCAGAAGTTTGCTCAACTAATGAAGCAAAGACAAGAGAATCCAGGAGAGGGTACATCTGCTGGTGTGAAGGCTAGTACCCCTGTGAGTAAAAAGAGTGAAAAGGCTACTGCTAAGAGGAGGTACACTTCATGAACAGATTATAGTGATGATGAAGAGAAAACCCCACCACCAAGGAAGGAGGTCAGGCATATTAAGCAAGATTATGCCCAGAAAGAATGAGAACTGTTGATTAGTTGGTTAAACAGATGTTGGGATGGAGGTATGGATACCATAGAAATAAACCTCTGATCAGTGAGGCATCTGGGAGTTTTTTCAAGGCATAATGACATAGATAAGTGTGGATGTAGATGTAGATGATGTAGATGCAGGAGCATATGTTCAAAGTACTGCGGAGTTAATGGACCAAGAGATTGAGTTGAGTACACCCTGGAAACAGAACGGCCAGGAACAAAACAAGAATGAGAAAACCATGGAAGACTGATTAGAAGGAACAGAGTGGTCACCATGTACGCAGTGTACGTGACTGTTAAGAAGGACGCTGTAAGATTGCCAAAGAAGTGGTTGCTTAGTTGCTGTTATGCATCATAACTGTTAAACAATAGTTGTAGGTCTATAGTGTGCAATCTTATCTCTACCAATCACTGTATTAGCTTTAGCTATTCGGATGGATAAATAGCCAATAAAACAGTAACACGCTGCCTTATTTAGAATATCTAAGCATATATAAGATGAACAAATGCATGTAATAAACGGAACTTGTTTGTATCAAACTGCCTCCCCGTCTCCTCATCACAGCAGATAAGCATTTAGGACATCTTGGGAGCAATTCTAACCTCTGGTCATGTGTACTGATGGCTGTGGTACTATGGTACCCCAACAGGGATGATTTGCTCTGGAGACCTTTTCATGTTAGAATACGGATGAACAGGGAATTCAGTGCTTGCAAGACATGGCCGTAAGACAGCTCATCTATGGAGATTAAGTACAGAGGACCCTGATGAGGTACCTGTGAGCAATGCACTCCTGAAAAAGCTTATTCAGCTTGCTCCCTCCAATTATGGTCATACATTGATGTAGCAGGGCACACCCAAGTCCACTGCCTCACCAGAGGTGTGGATGGAGTAGGAAATGGTCTTCCTCACCCCCCTCCTCTGTCTCCTGAGGTTTGGAATGTGGAGTAAAATAGGCGTAAAGTACCTTCTCTCATCTCCCCCCACCNNCCCCCGTGGACTTGAACAGGGAAGGAACAAATTGCACCAGTATATATATGGCAACTGGACAGATTGGAACTGGTACCTTAACTGGCACCTGGACTCGGACCCTGAGTCAACCCTTGGTCAGACCTGGAGACAGATCTTGCACGGACCTTGCAGGGACTTTGAGTCCTACCTGCTGCAGGGACCTGCCTCCGTGATAAACTGCTGCTGTTGGTGGGAACACTGTGAAGCACCCTGGCTTTCCCCTGTGATTGTGGCTTCGTGAAAGCCGTGACCACAGTTATTTTGGACTTTGGCGGGCACTGGAGTCTGTGTGATGTTGATCCACTGCTGGACTCAGACACTGCCATGAAAGAGACTGTCTCCCGTTTGTAAGTAGGGCAAAGCTGTTTTATGCCCACACTTTTCCAATTTTCTGATTTTTCCTATATTACCTGCAAAGGCATCCTTGTGAAGATTTTTACTGAATGAATTAGGACCCAAACTTAAACTAATTTATACATAGATTGTGGGTGGGGATTTTGGAAATTACAAAACTACATAATTTATAATTCCTGCCTCTTCAGTCTCCCACAATCAATTCAGTTTATAAGCAAAATGATGGGGAAAGATATTGGAAGAACTCCTCTAACTGGTGGTGAGTTTGCTGATCAGATGAGGTAGATGTTGGGGACAGAATAGTGCATCCAGGGTTCTGCAGAGATGGGCCATATCCAATTCAAATTCTGTCTGCCAAGGGGGAAAAATCCAGAGGTAATTCACGTGGTAGTAATGGCATGAGGGGTAGAGATAAGCTAATAGATAAAGATGTATCTGAGCATAGACAAGTCGATATACTGGCTGTGGAAAAGCATGTTCAAAGAACAGAATGCATGCTCAAAGAACAGGATAAAAGAAAATCAGTGAATAAGTCAGCACCAATAGAGGCACAACTGAAATGCCTCTACACTAACACAAGGAGCATGGGGAACCAACAGGAGGAATTAGAAATATCTGCAAGCCTTCAGGCTTATGATATCGTTGGCATCACTGAGACATGGTGGGATGGTTCTCATGACTGGAG
>VWZI01004912.1:9837-34603 GCA_013396835.1 Psilopogon haemacephalus
CCCCCAGCTGCCATCACCTGTTTCTAAATCATGTCACGACGGGCAGAAAATCTACAACTCAGCTCTTTCCCCCGTTCAAAACAGCAAGGCTGCAGGAAAGTGCTGCTGATTCACTGTTTGAAATCATTCTCTCAGCCATCAGTGAGTCTGTGAGGTGCAGGAAGGTACCAGGAGTAACACTGCAGCAGTGACTTAGTTGAACGCCTTGCACGGGGAGGTGATGTGTGAAATACAGGAGGGAAGGTACCTCACACTCCTGAGCCTGCAAGACACTTCTGCAGCGACTTGGAGAGCTCTGTTCACCACGGTGTGATGTGATTTTGGGGGGTTTTCCTCAGCGATATCCATTATCATCCTATCAGGGTGTTATTTCTCTCACTTGACCCTTCGGTTGCACACAAGCAGTGACAGAATCACAGAGTGGGTTAGGTTGGAAGGGGCCTCAAAGATCATCCAGTTCCAGCCCCCCTGTGCCACAGGCAGGGACACCTCCCACTAGAACAGGTCACTCAAGGCCTCATCCAGCCTGGCCTTGAACACATCCAGGGAGGGAGCAGACACAACCTCCCTGGGCAACCTGTGCCAGTGTCTCACCACCCTCACTGTGAAGAATTTCTTCCTAACATCCCGTTCAAATCTCCCCTCTGCCAGTTTGAACCCATTCCCCCTCGTCCTGTCATTACAAGACCTTGTGAACAGTCCCTCCCCAGCCCTCCTGTAGCCCCCTTCAGATACTGGAAGGTTGCTCTAAGGTCCCCTCAAAGCCTTCTCTTCTCCAGGCTGAAAAGCCTCAACTCCCTCAGCCTGTCCTCATAGCAGAGAATGGTTTAGGTTGGGAGGGAGCTCAAAGCTCAGCCAGTCCCAGCCCCCCTGTGCCACAGGCAGGGACACCTCCCACCAGAACAGGTCGCTCAAGGCCTCATCCAGCCTGACCTTGAACAGCTCCAGGGAGGTTGTGGAGCACAGAAGCACCCAATGTGATCAATCTGAGGCCCTGGCGGGTAGCCCCCATCCCCCCACGGGCTCGCCCTCCCCCGTCGGATCGGGCAGTGCCATGCCCAAAGCTGCCGGAAGGGTGACCGCGGTGACGATGCTTGGTGGAGGGGGCTGCCTGTGCCCCCAACTTCTACGTGAGTTCTTCACGGCGCTGTGGCTCTCAGGCTGGACTCTCCTGCGTGCCGGCGAGCGGCTGCCAGCAGCCCGCACTGCGCTTTGGCTCCGCTGGCCGAAGCTCCCCACAGCCCAGCCTGGCCTTGGCCCCCGCCCCGCTCCCCTCTCCCGCTTCCTCTTTCCGCCTTCGCGTTTCCTGTCTGGACGGAGGAGGTTTGTCCCCGCGACGCCGCCGTCTCCCAGCTCTTGCGGCGAGCGACATGGCGGCGGCTCTCTCAATGTCAGCGGCGCTGAGGCACCTTGTCGCCAGGAGCGGGGCCTGCCGGGNCCTGCGGCCGGAGGAGGGGGCCGAGATGCCAGGGGGTGCCGCACCGAGGCCTGCCGCCGGGGCTGTGCCCCGCCGTCCTCTCTGTCCTTGCTGTCTTGCTCGTTGAGGCGGCCCGCCCGGTGTCCTTGCGGCGCCCGGAGGTCGGGAGCTGGTCGAAACGGGACCGGCAGCGTTTGCTTCGCTGCCGGAGAGATCCTGGCTCCTGCCGTCGTCATCGCCGCCTTGCCCCATTGTGCTCTTTGTAGTTCACCCTCTCAGCCCTCTCCCCAAGATCTATTGCTGTTTTTTTCGGGGACTGCCTAGCTGGTCTTAAACAGATTCCTCGAAATAACGCTGGGAACCACGTTATGATTTCTGGGGGGACTTCGCTGTTTTTTAGTGAAGAGACCTGTATTGAATCACCAGTACCTAGCCGAGCTAGCTGAAGGTGTGTGCGTGTGTTTACTACTTGTATGTGTGTGTCTGCATCTCTGCGTCTGCCAGGAACTAGGTTTTTGTAAGGCTCGGAAGAAAAACAGGTCAGGGCCATTGGGTACGAGTTGGAAGATTTGGCTTCTTTTCATGCTAATTAAATCTTTACATGTAAAGGGTAGTTTAAGTAGTTTAATTTATTTATTTTTTAATCTGTGGGATCTTTATCCAACTTCCTTTCCCCGAAGAAATACATAAATCCCTATTTAGACACATAAGAAGATAATAACTGTAGCCATACAACTTTGCTTCACCACTTTTTTGTGCCCTCGGCTGCCCCGTGGGTTACTGCCTCTTCCTCCCTCTTAATGTGGCACCTGTGTTACAGCCAGGAAGAGTAATCCTCAATGCTACCAAAACTTTTGCAATTTGCAAATGTGAATTTAGGAATTTCTCAGTGCTAGTGCAAAAGCAATTCCTGTTTGGCTGCTTGTTTCTGCCCTCGTTTTGGTCAGCAGCATTGACACAACTTGCCTGTGTCCTGTGGTACATTGGATCAGTCAGCTGATTAAACATAATTTAGTTTGTTTGAAGCTTTACCACTCTTAAGAAGTTTTGGGTTTTTTCCCAGAACAGCAAGAAAATGTGAGGCAGGGACTCTCTAGGTTGGCATTTTTACCAGAGGGAAGCTAGAGAATTAGTGATGCTTAATATTTTTGTGAGTGGACTACAACTTGAGCTTCACCTCTTGTAGGAGAGTGGCTTGATAATAAACCTGGAGGCTTTTTGAAGAAGAGGCAAGGAAGTGCATTATAAGTCTTTTTAATTTAAAAGTTTTACGCAACATCGCAATTGTGTTGGAAGAGTGAGAATAAATTTTTCTTTGGAACACAGAAAAGTTGTTTCAGAACAAGATAGTTCTGGCAGTGTGAAGGCTGTTACTCATTGCATAAGGGTTCTGTAACATTTTCTTGGTGAAGTAGGCACTGAAACTTACATCTTTCCTCTTCTCAGTTACTACTTTATCCAAAATACCTTTTTAAGCAACCTGCAGTCTCCCTACTTAGAAAGGCAAATCAAAGTACATAGTTGAAGAAAGGGGTTCAGCGTTTTAAATTCCAGATGTGTTCCTGCAGCTCATTGTAAGGTAATAAAATTAGATGAAGATGGATGGAAGAAGGTGTATCTCTTGCTTCTTTATTTTCCATTGCTTCTTGAAAGCAGCTCTTTTGTTTGTTTTCCTTCAGGATACCTTTTCCTGTGTACCTCATAATCCTTAGTGTTTTTCCACAGTGTAGGTGACTCCAATATCACAAGATTCAGTAGATGAGTAAGTACTTCAGAGTTTGGCAGTTTACAAGGCCCATTTCTAGCCTGAATATTTCAGAACTCGTTTTTATAAAAAGTGGGTGGAGCTACTTCCCTATCACACAGAATTGTGAAAGGTTTTATAATACAAAACGTTTAAGTTTTTAGGAAGGCTGGGGAGGGACTATTGACAAGGTCTGGTGATGACAGGATGAGGAGGAATGGGTTTGAAGTGTGAGAGGGGAGACTAAAAGTGGATGTTAGGAGGAAGTTGTTCGCAGTGAGGGTGGTGAGACACTGGCACAGGTTGCCCAAGGAGGTTGTGGCTGCTCCCTGCCTGGAGGTGTTCAAGGCCAGGCTGGATGAGGCCTTTTGTGACCTGTTCTAGTGGGAGGTGTCCCTGCCTGTGGCATAGAGGGGTTGGAACTGGCTGAGCTTTGAGGTCCCTTCCAACCTAAACCATTCTATCATCAGACCCCACCTGGAGTACTGTGTGCAGTTCTGGAGCTCCCACCAGAAGAAGGACATGGAACTGTTGGATAGTGTCTAGAGAAGGGCCACAAAGATGATCAGAGGGCTGCAGCACCTCTCCTGTGAGGACAGGCTGAGAGAGTTGGGGCTCTGCAGCCTGGAGAAGAGAAGGCTTCCAGGAGACCTTATGGTAGCCTTCCAGTATCTGAATGGGGCCTACAGAAAGGCTGGGGAGGGACTGTTACAAGGTCTGGTGATGAGAAGCGGAGGAAGGATGGGTTTAAAGTGGCAGAGGGGAGATTTAAATGGGATGTTAGGAGGAAGTTGTTTACAGTGAGGGTGGTGAGACACTGGCACAGGTTGCCCAGGGAGGTTCTGTCTGCTCCCTCCCTGGAGGTGTTCAAGGCCAGGCTGGATGAGGCCTTGAGCAACCTGATCTAGTGGGAGGTGTCCCTGCCTATGGCACAGGGAGGCTGGAAATAAATGATCTTTGAGCTCCCTTCCAACCTAAACCATTCTGTGATTGTTCTATGATTCTAAAGCTTGTTTCCCAATAGTAATCATCAGTGGCTGTCCAAAAGCCTACTTCATTGAGAGCTGATGGTTTGCAGCTTATCTTGCAATGGATGTACAGATCCTGTGCTACTTGTTTGCTTTCAGAAAGATATTTTGATACCTACAGTTTCATGCAGGTATCTTCTTTGTTGCAAGATATGAGTACATTTAAAGCCTCCATCTGTACTAGAGTAATCTGAGTATTTTTCCAGTGTGCTAGCTGTATGTCTTGAAGTAAATAAAAGTGTTAGAATTGCTAATAAATGTTAACAGTGTTCTTAGAATATAACTGAAGAAGATACTGGAACTGTCAAGTCTGAGGGCATTTGAGTGATTCCTCCATCACTTCAACACCATGCTTTTGCTTTCTGAAATTCAGAGTAAGGTTTAGTCAAATTCCATATGACTTGGATAAATCACAGTTTCATGTTGCTAGCCGAAATTAGTTTATGAGAGTAATACAGCCAATGAGACAGGGTAGTAGAAGGCAAAGGGGTCCATGACAGTTGGATTAACATTTATGGACTTGTTCTTCCAAAGTAATGATCAGAGCATCCCAGCAAGTAGGAAATCAAGACAGGGATCCAGGAGACCTGCATGGTTAAGTGAGGAACTGCTGAGTAAATGTTAGTGGAAGAAGAGTCTACAGATCATGGAAGGTGGGGCTGGCCACTTGGGAGGAGTATAAGACTGATGCCAGAGGATGTAGGGAGGCAACTAGGAAGGCTAAGGCCTCCTTGGAACTCAGCCTTGCAAGGGAGGTCAAGTACAGCAGGAAGGACTTCCTCAAATACATTGAAGGAAAAACTAACACTAGAGGTGATGTAGGCCCAGTGCTGAGTGAGGTGAGTGCCCTGGTGACAGGGCACAGAGAAGGCAGAGTTACTAAATGCCTTATTTATCTCCATCTGTACTGCTGGAGACTGTCCTCAGGAGCCCCTGACAGCTGAGGCACCAGAGGAAAGCATGACAAAGGAGGGCTCTTCTCTGGTAGATGAGGACTGGGTTAAGGAACAGTTCAGTAATCTGCACATCCATAAATCCATGTACCATGATGGGATGCACCTCCAAGTGCTGAGGCAGCTGGCACAGGTCATTGCAGACCACTCTTCCACCATCTTCAGTAAGTCATGACAGACAGGGGAGGTGCCTGGGGACTGGAAGAAGGCAAACATCACTGCAGTCTTCAGAAAGGGTAATCCAGGCCACTCAAGTCTGGTCAGCATCACCTCCATCTCCAGAAAGGTCATGGAGCAGCTTGTCCTTGGTGCTGTCCTTAGGCATATCAAGGACAAGGGGGTCACTAGAAACAGCCAACATGGTTTTACCAAGAGGAAGTCATGGGGACATAACCACGTGGATGGATTATGGCAGAGCAGTGGATATGCTTTATCTTGGTTTCAGTAAAGTATTTGACACTGTCTCCCACAGCATCCTCATAGCTAACCTGGGGCAGTGTGGTCTGGGTGCTCAGGCAGTGAGGGGGGTGGGAACTGGCTGAAGGAAAGAAGCCAGAGAGTTGTGGTCAATGGGATGGAGTCCAGCTGGAGGCTGTGACTTGTGGAGTCTCTCAGGGGTCAGTGCTGGGACCAGTCCTGTTCAATACATTCCTCAGTGACCTGGCTGAGGGCACAGACTGCAGTGTCAGCAAGTTTGCTGATGGCACAAGCTGGGTGCAGAGGCTGCCACAGCAGAGGCTGTGCTGCCATTCAGCCAGACTGGGACAGGCTGAGTTGGGCAGGGAGAAATGGAATGGACTTCAACAAGGGCAAGGGCAGAGTCTGGCACCTGGGAAACAGCAATGATCTCACATCTGTTTCTATAAGTTTCATGTCATTTGGAGGAAAGCAGAGGAGAACTATTAAATCTAGTTTTGGGTTTGTTTTTTTGATTTAGTCTTGAGAAAGATTTCACTTTCTTCTAGTGGTAGAAGTTCTAGGTTGTTTTTTTTTTGTTTTGTTTTTTTTTTCCCTTAAGATAACTAGCTTTTTATGTTTTATTGTTTCTGTTGGGTTTACTTGTTTGTTTGATTGTTTGCAGTAGGGTTTTTTTTGGTGCTTGTTGTTATTGTTTGCTTTTCTTCAAAATAGTGTTGTCTTTTTTTTTTTTTATTGCACATTTATGTTAAGCCATATGAGTAGACCAGATATGCACAAAGATGGACAAAGCTCTTGCTGCATCTGATCAGTAAAAGCACTCGTTAGTTAGTGCCAACCAGTGTTGACTTTTTTGTCAAATTTGAAATAAGGAGGATGTTGTAGGAGTTATATTATGTATTACTGCATGTCTGGACTGCCAGCAGTGTGCCCAGGTGGGCAGCAGAGCCAATGGCATCCTGGGCTGGAGCAGGAGCAGTGTGGGCAGCAGGAGCAGGGAGGTTCTTCTGCCCCTGTGCTCAGCACTGCTCAGCACACACCTTGAGTGCTGTGTCCAGTTCTGGGCCCCTCAATTCAAGAGAGATGCTGAGGTGCTGGAAGGTGCCCAGAGAAGGGCAGCAAGGCTGGAGAGGGGCCTGGAGCACAGCCCCAAGAGGAAAGACTGAGGGAGCTGGGGGTGTGCAGCCTGCAGAAGAGGAAGCTCAGGGCAGAGCTCATTGCTCTCTGCAGCTGTCTGAAGGGAGGTTGTGGCCAGCTGGGGTTGGGCTCTGCTGCCAGGCAGCCAGGGACAGAAGGAGGAGACAGAGGCTGAAGCTGTGGCAGGGCAGGTTCAGGCTGGATGTTAGGAGGAAGTTGTTGGCAGAGAGAGTGATTGGCATTGGAATGGGCTGCCCAGGGAGGTGGTGGAGTCCCCATCCCTGGAGGTGATGGAAGCACAGCCTGGACGGGCACTGAGTGCCATTGGCTAGGGCTGGGTGCTAGGTTGGACTGGATGAGCTTGGAGGTCTCTTCCAACCTGGCTTATTCTATTCTATTCCATTCCGTTCCATTCCATTCCGTTCCATTCCGTTCCCTTCCATTCCATTCCGTTCCCTTCCGTTCCGTTCCATTCCGTTCCATTCCATTCCATTCCATTCCATTCCATTCCATTCCATTCCATTCCATTCCATTCCATTCCATTCCATGCCATTCCATGCCATTCCATTCCACTTGCTCTCATGTACTGTGCAGGATAATATACATGTGGTGTTGCCAGGTTCAGACACATCAGAAGATTTGGTTTCCATTTATAAAGAAAATAAATCCACCACACTTCATCAAAATTCATGTGAGTGGCTTCTTAATTAATTGATTATTAGTTAATCTAGTTAATTCAAATGGAGATTTATTAAACTGCAATTTTATTCCAGTGTCTGGAATAAAATTTCAGGATAAGGCTACAGGAAAAAAATTTAAAGGCTTGCTCTTCCTGTACAAGCGGTGTTGGTACATAGTTTTGTTCTTATTAGTCACAGGGAAAAAAAAAAAGTTTTAAAAAGCATAATTTAACTCGAATTTTCCAATTTTATCTTGAGTATTTTATTTTTAATGCATATCAGAGAAAGTACAGTGAATTAGACTTTCTTACAACACAATACAGGAATTAAACCACAATGCAAAATGGAAGTCCAGGGAATTTTTTGGTTGTGAGATAGTGAAGGTTTATAGCAGACTCATGGAGAAACATACTGAGACACCAATGGAGAAAAAGGTGAAAAACACTGTAGTTTGTATACTTAATAAGCATAACTTTAAAAACAAGCACCAGGCAGCTGTGAGTGTTAGACTGCTCCTGCAGACAGTCTGAAGCAGTAGTCTGAGAGAAGCAGATAGATCATATATCTAAGTATGTATTTAAAAACCCATTCCCTTTGATGCTGCCCACACTGTTGAAATAATTATTGTGTGAGTAAGAGAGTGTCTTACAGCAAAGTTCTGCATACTTGCTGTGTCTGAAAGCATAGAATCATAGAATCACAGAATGGTTTGGGTTGGAAGGGAGCTCAAAGCTCAGCCAGTTCCAACCCCTCTATGCCATAGGCAGGGACACCTCCCACTAGAACAGGTCACTCAAGGACACATCCAGCCTGGCCTTGAACACCTCAAGGGAGGTTGTGGAGCACAGAAGCACAGAATGGGATCTTTGATCACATTGGGGCTTCTGTGGTCCACAGCTTTCCTGGGCAACCTGTGCCAGTGTCTCACCACCCTCACTGCAAACAACTTCCTCCTAACATCCACTTTCAATCTCCACTCTCACACTTCAAACCCATTTCTCCTCCTCCTGTCATCACCAGGCCTTCTCAGTAGTCCCTCCACAGCCTTCCTGTAGGCCTCTTTCAGATCGTGCAAGGCCACTCCAAGATCTCCTTGCAGCCTTCTCTTCTGCAGGCTGCAGAGCCCCAACTCTCCCAGCCTGTCCTCACAGCAGAGCTGCTGCAGCCCTCTCAGGATCAGTGATTAGTTTTTATAGTCAGTTCTCCTTCGATGATGGTCTGGTGTCAGTCTCCTGTGAAGGCAGACCCTCTTTCCTCATCAGTGTGGTGTGCTTTGAGTGACAGAAGGAGATTTTTTATAAGTAGGCTGACTTGAGGCCTTTTACAGTACTTTAAATGGGATCTCTGTTGATGCTTGCTTTTGTCCTGGAGGAGTTGGTAGGATAACATACTGTCCTCTGGCTTGTGTGCTGTTCATGGGCGTGCACCTTTGATTTGAGGACAGAGTGGCTTTGGTAAACCAAACTGGTGTTTCAGATTTCCTACCTTTGGCTTCTCTGTTTGTTATTATGGGAAATAGGATGCAGGAAAGTTCTTAAAGCCCCCATACAGGAATGGAGATGTTGGATAACAGAAAACATAGTGCAGAAGGATGTTGCTGTCAAAGAGAATTCTGTCACAAATTAGACATACAAAGAAGTAAAAGTACTGTGTATTGCATATTTTATCTTGCTTCTAATGCACAACTTGTCTTCTGTTGAACTAAAGTCAAGTTGTATGGGGTTCCTGTACTGCTTTCTTAAAGGACCAGTGCTTTCAGTACTGATCTAATTGAAGAAAAGAATAGGAAGAAAAATATGGCAGAGGGACGGGGAGACCTAAACTTTGGGAATGGGGTAAGGGAGAGATGTGTTGTTTTGGAAATGGCTGTTTCCCTAATTGCAGGCAAGTAAGTGAAGCAAGTGTTGTGACAGCAGAATGTTTGTGGTGAGGCTTCTTAAATTGCTGTTCATTATTTGATGTATAATATGGAATGACTTATTTTAATTACATTTGATTCCTCCACCTTTGGAATTCGGAACCCAGAGGGAAAGCCTTTTCCGCAAGATAATAAATAGTAGAGCCAAGTAGACAGAGATTTAAGGTACTTTTGTGTTGAAAGATAGTAAAAAAGCAATGTGCTAACTTCTGTGCTAGAGAGTTAAAAGCTCAGTGGCTCAGAACTACAGGATACTTACCTAAAATCATGGAATCATAGAATGGTTTAGGTTGGAAGGGAGCTCAAAGCTCAGCCAGTTCCAACCCCTCTATGCCACAGGCAGGGACACCTCCCACTAGAACAAGGCACTCAAGGCCTCATCCAGCCTGGCCTTGAACACCTCCAAGGAGGGAGCAGCCACAGCCTCCCTGAGCAACCTGTGCCAGTGTCTCACCACCCTCACTATAAACAACTTCCTCCTAACATCCACTTTCAATCTCCCCTCTCACACTTTAAACCCATTTCTCCTCCTCATCGTGTCATCACCAGATCTTGTCAATAGTCCCTCCTCAGCCCTCCTGGAGCACCTTTCAGATCCTGCAAGGCCACTCCAAGGTCTCCTGGCAGCCTTCTCCTCTGCAGGCTGCAGAGCCCCAAGTCTCTCAGCCTGTGCTCAGAGCAGAGCTGCTGCAGCCCTCTCAGCTGCATCTTGGTGGCCTCCTCTGCACTGGCTCCACCACTTGCATGTCCTGCTTGTGTAGGTTTGAGCATTATGACTCAGTGAACCTTGTTATTCCTACACACTTCTCAACCTGATGCAATATTTGTACAGGATTGGAAAACAGAAGACAGTTGGGTTAAGCTGTGTTTCTGACTACTAGGAACAGTTACTTTCAAAGCTCCTGTTCACAGAAACAGGCTCTGTCGAAATGTGCCCTTGATATTCATAAGCTCCAAAACCCAAAGTAACTCTAATATTAATACCATCTATTAATAACATGCTACTTTGAGCTTTCACTCACAGGATGTCAGCGGTTGGAAGGGACCCAAATAGCTCATCCAGTCCAACCCTCCTGCCAGAGCAGGACCATCCAAGCTAGCTCAGGGCACACAGCAACATATCCACACAGACCTGCAAAGGCTCCAGACAAGGAGACTCCACAACCCCTGGGCAGCCTGTGCCACTGCTCTGGGACCCACACAGGCAAGAAGTTGCCTCTCGTGGTAAGCTGCAACCTCCTGTGCTGCAGCTTCCATCCATTGCTCCTTGGCCTAGCCCAGGCAGCAGTGAGCAGAGCCTATCCCCCCGCTCCTCACCCTCAGCCCTCAGACACTTAAAACATTGATTCAATCTCCTCTGAGTCTTCTCCTCTGCACACTAAGCAGCCCCAGGTCCCTCAGCCTCTCCTCCCCAGGCAGTGCTGCAGTCCCCTCAGCATCCTCACAGCCCTCCCCTGGACCCTCTCCAGCAGGTCCCTGTCCCTCTGCAACTGGGGAGCCCCAAACTGAAGTCAGTGCTCAAGATGAGGTCTCAGCAGGGCAGAGTAGAGAGGGACAAGAACCTCTCTGGATCTGCTGGACGCACTCTGCCTAATACACCCCAGGATCCCCTTGGCCTTCTTGGCCCCCAGGGCATGTTGCTGTGCCATGGATGTTTTCCACCAGCACCCCCAGGTCTCTCCCCACTGGGCTGCTCTCCACACACCTTTCCATGTTTCAGTGTGCAGGTAAAAGATGTGATTGCTGTGCCATGGTTAACTTGTTTTCCACCAGGACTCTCAGTTCCCTCTCCACAGGCATTCTCCAACAGGTCACTTTCCAACCTGTACTGGTGAAGTTTATTATTGTTTTCCAGCTGCAGGACTCTGCGCTTGTCCTTATTGAACTTCCTTTGGTTCCTCTGTGCCCAGCTCTGTCTGTTCAAGTCTTGCTGGATGGCCACACAGCCTGCAGCTGTATCAGCCAAGCCTCACAGCTAGATGTAAGGAAAATCAGTATTGATATTTATTTTGGGAGGGAACAAATGCAAATAAAATGAACAATAGGAATTATGAGACCAGTACATAGCTTTCTGTATTAGACTAGTGTAGTAGGTCAACCCTGTGGGAAGTCTGACCTGTTCGATATGTGTTGGTGAATGATAGTGACAGTGGAAACACTAATTACAATTAACATAATTGATATTTTAAACTTTCACCTGCATTCTGAATTTTCAGTGTTGCTTTTGCTGACATCTTTGTGTAACTTGTCCTATGGCCAAATCAACTGCTTAGTATAATAATTTACCATCAGCACTAATCCTCTGACAGTTTGCTGTCAAATTTTATTTTATTTTTTTTTCATAAAGAACTTTGTGAACTTCAGACATGTTAGGCATAAGGTAAATTTCTGAAGATACACATGCACTGTTGCTGTTTATTTCTGTCAGGGACTAACACAGGTTTGTTTGTAATTAGTATGTTCTGTATGATTTTTTGTGATGTAGGAAGATATCTGTTCTAAAAATTGTTCATTTTTGGTTCTGTGAGAACAAATGATGTCTGATTGTCTTCTTTTGTTTATTTGTTGGTTTGGGTTTTTTGTTACAATAGGGCCCTAAATTAGATTTTGTATTATTTTGAGAAAATCTAAAAAAATAAAGATGGTCCCACTCCTCCAGGTGGCTGATGACTTCTCTGCCATTGGCCAGGCTTTCTGTCCGTGGTGAAACTGACTGTTGGAAGAGATAGAAGCATTGAGAGGATTACATACAAAGCTTGAGCCAACTCAGAAGCAGTAAAATAAAAAAATTAAAAAATCTTATTTTTACCAGTAGTTTCGCTAAATTCGTATGATCCTGCAGAGATTATTGTTTTATATATTTCATCCATGTAGCCTCAGCAGCCCTGAACAGGAACAGGAGCTGGGGGGGTGGGGTGGTGCAAAGCTGAAGATGAGGCTGCAGTGTGAGTGCAGCCCAGACAGCAACTGTGTGCTGGGCTGCAGCAAGAGCAGCTGTGGGCAGCAGGGCAAGGGAGGGGATTGTGCCCCTTGGCTCTGCTCTCCTCACACCCCACCTGCAGCACTGTCTGCAGCTCTGCAGCCCCCAGCACAAGCAGCACATGCAAGTGGTGGAGCCAGTGCAGAGGAGGCCACCAAGATGCAGCTGAGAGGGCTGCAGCAGCTCTGCTCTGAGCACAGGCACAGAGAGTTGGGGCTGTGCAGCCTGCAGAGGAGAAGGCTGCCAGGAGACCTTGGAGTGGCCTTGCAGGATCTGCAGGGGGCTGCAGGAGGGCTGGGGAGGGACTATTGACAAGGCCTAGGGATGACAGGAGGATGAGGAGGAATGGGTTTGAAGTGTGAGAGGGGAGATTGAAAGTGGATGTGAGGAGGAAGTTGTTTGCAGTGAGGGTGCTGAGACACTGGCACAGGTTGCCCAGGGAGGTTGTGGCTGCTCCCTCCCTGGAGATGTTCAAGGCCAGGGTGTATGAGTCCTTGAGTGCCCTGTTCTAGTGGGAGATGTCCCTGCCTATGACACAGGGGGGTTGGAACTGGCTGAGCTTTGAGCTCCCTTCCAACCTAAAGCATTCTCTGATTCTATGTTTTTTTTTGTTTGTTTTTATAACAATACAGTGGGTTTTTATAAGCTTTTAAAATTCTTTTTTAAGAAGGATTCTGAATGTGCTACAGACTGTACTTCTAATCTGCCTTAAGGTCACATTCTTTTTTGTTTCTCTTAAAAGAAACTGATAAACTAGGAGGAGGTAAACTGCACCATTGACATTACCTTCTTTGCAACACATATTCCCTAAGAAATGAAATGTCATTTTTCTGTCTGAGTTTGAATGTGCAGTTGTTCCCTTCTGGCATTGTAAGAGTAAGTTTAGGTACCATTTTGTTGATAAGCCACTTTCTAGCTGCAGTAATTTCTGCCTGTCTTCATCTTCCCTTGACCTGTGACTGATGTTGAGGAAGTAAATTAATTTTGGACTCAACTAGACATACTGTAGGCAGCTCCAGAATGTATGTGGGCAAACAGTTCTTGCAGCTGCTTATTCTTGGAAAGTTAACATGGAGGATTCCATAAACAGCTCCTATTATTTTTTTTTCCTTTTTAAAATCTGATTTTATATATAAAAGTTTGAATATTTCATGAATGTATACTCTACATGTAAATACTTCTGACATTGTCATTTTCCATTAGTCTAATAAAGTAATGCTCTATTAAATGTTAGTGATGGGATTTGTATTAAAGTCCAAACAAAAAAAAAATTGTTGCAGAGGAAAACTGTTTAGGTTTTCAGTAGTTTTAAGCAGAGATTTTGTGGACTTTGCAACCAGTGTCAATAATGTTCAGAAGTACCATCTTTCGAAACCAGAGATATATTTTATGTCTGTTTAAAGAACAAAGAATAAACAAGTGGCTTACTACTTTTAGTAGAACAGCTCTGATGTTGAATGAAGGGAAAGAAAGGCTGAGCTCTTCATGCAGTAGCCTTGACTCTTCTCCTGTGCATGCAAGGAGTGTTTCTGTGTCTGGTGTTAAGTTATTTGAAGCAGTTACTTGAAGCAGAATTCTGCAGCAGTGATGTTTTGTCATCCCCGTGTTGATTGTGCCTACCAGTGAAAGAGAGGAATAATCTGAATGTGGTTGTCTAAACTAGAATTGAAGAATAAGGTTTGCATTTTAGGCAGCAGTTTGGCCTTAAGGGTTTATTCCACTTTAGAAAAGAGTGAGTGATAGCAAGGCAAGCAGACCCTATTCAGAGAGCTAATAGCCACTCAGATTGTAAGAACATAAATAAAGAATGGTACCAGCGAAGGAGGAGAGGGTCAGTGTATAAGAAAGAACACACAAATTAGGTAGCTGATGAGGTTATTTTCATTCTCAGAGATGGCTTCTCCAAAAAATGCTTGTGAAATGTCTTTACATTAATAAACAGAAGTTAATGGAAAGAAAATGAAGTGAGAGAATGAGGGAGCAACAGGGCACATGACCTTTCTTTTGAATTTAAGTAGTTTGTCATGTTTATTGTGTTACTGCTGAGGCTGCAAATGCTGATGCTGTAGTCTCTAGGAGAAAGGGCTTTTCTGTGTAGGGGTGGCTGATACTGGCACAGGTTGCTTCTCTGGTGCAGCTGCACTCCACCTAGATGAGCACATGATGATCTGGCTGCTTCAGTGCTAGGATAAGAGGGTCAGCCATATGGAATTAGAGGGTAGGGAAGCCAATCAGTTGGGATCCCTGTCTAGGGAAGAGAGCATTGCTGAGGCAATTGGAAAAGAGGGACACACCCTCAGTGCCTGAAGGTGACTTCTGTCACATGTGGAGAAAAGGTACCCTTCCAGGTAGATCATGGAATCATAGAATTGATTTAGTTGGAAAAGATCTGTGATCCTTGAGTCCAGCTGTCGACCTAACACCACTGTGGCCATTAAAACATGATCCAAAGTGCCATGTCTACAGGTTTTTTGTACAGCTTCAGGGATGGTAACTCCACCACCTCCCTGGGCAGCCTATTCCAGCACTTGACCACTCTTTCTGTGAAGAATTCTTTCATAATATCCAACATAAAATTCCCATGGTGCAATTTGAGGCCATTTCATCTTGTTCTATCACTTGAAACTGGGGCGAAGAGACAGATATGCCTCACTACAACCTTCTTTTAGGTAGTTGTACAGAACAATGAGGTCTCCCCTCAGCCTCTTGTTCCCTAGACTAAGCAATCCCAGTTCCCTCAGCTGCTCCTCATAAGACTTGTTCTGCAGATTCTTCACTGGCTTTCTTACCTAAACAAGTGGGCCACCATGGAGACAAGTATCCAGCACCTGAGGAACCTGGCTGTACTGGAGATGATGTATATTGATCTGAATTATGAGTGCTTAGATGCAGATGAAATCCAGTGCATGCCACCCTGGTGACAGAAGTTTCCTACACAGCATACCACAGTCATATGCCAACTCATTGGTAGTAGTGTCCTGAAAAGATGGCTGGAGACAAATGAGGTATGAATTAGCTGGCCAGCTCCAGCAGTACAAGGGAAGTCTCTCTTCCTCTGTACAGGCCTGTATTTCAGCTGTGCAGGAACTGTCCCCAGAGTTCTCTCAGTTCAAAGAGAATGTCCTGCTTACTGCAGGGGTGTTGGACTAGACAACCTCTGGAAGTCCCTTCCAACCAAGTGCACATTGTGATTCTGTGTCTTGTCCTGCTCCCCACCTATACAGTCCCATATCTCAGCTATTAGAAGCTGGCACTCCCCTGGCCAAGAGAGAGAATCTGGGACACCACAGGGTACCCTGTGGTTTTACCTATGGGGTAGGTATGCTGGAGAGGACATAAGGAAATGGAGTGGAAAATTGAGTGCAGTCCTAGCTGCATGAGTACCTCAGCTGCAAGGGAAAACAACCACAAAAGAGTTTTCCTCATGAAGTAACTTCCAAATCATTTTCACAAGTGAGCAGTTGTGATCAGGATTAGAGAGGCCTTGCCTCCAGCCAGGTGGAGAAAAGGGACAGTCAGGTTTGCTGGACTGTGGAGCTCTGATGTTGTGGCACATCAGACTTTCAGGAATATAAGTCTCTGGTTGCCACTGTTGTGCAGTGCACCCTAATTACATCATCTTGAACCCATCTATATCTCTGGGATGACAGAGGTTTCCCAGTGGCCAAGGCTGCTGGAAGCTGAAGTGAGTCTAACTGGGAATGAGTGGCTTAGCTCCCCATTGTGAGTGACCCAGAGGCAGCAGGCTTCCCCAGGACAGACTGCCTCAGAAGAGGACATTTCATGGACACAAAAGGGTGCCTGTGGGCCTTTGTAATAACTGTCTTGGAGACAGAGGCAATGGAAGGGTTGTCATTACAGGAGCTTTTTGTGGTGTGGTTGCTGATCACTGAAGAGCAGCAGGTGCTAGCTGCTGTCACAGTGGTGCACAAGAGGCAGTGTCAAACTGACTGAGATTCAGGTTCCCATCCATGAGTGGATTTGTCAGCTGGAGAGCCAAGGGGTGAGCAGCAGAACTCCCTTGCTCTGCCACAGCCCCGTGTGGCCAGTGTGGAAGACTGATGGAGACTGGAGACCTCCAGCAGACTGCTGTGGCCTCAAGGAAGTGACTCAGTGATGAGTGCTGCCGTGCCAGGCATGCTGAAGCTCCCACTCCAACCAGAGCCAAAGGGAGGCAAGCGTCAGGCCACAGCTGGCATTGCTGTTTTGTAGCACCGGAGTGCAGGCCATGGTTTGCTTTCACTCAGTCATCCAGTACACCCAGAATCAGTGCCTCAGGGATGCAAACACATGGGCTGATCCAGACTGCTCTGGCACAGGGTAGAGCTCTGAAGCACCTGCAGTCCACTGATGGCAACATTGTGTGGGACGACACAGGAGAAGTTTTGGAGAAAGGGAAGCAAACAGTTCAGATCCTTCTGCTGAGTAGTGTTGCCATCAGGGGATGTGAAGTCAAGGCACCTGCACAGAACAGAGAGTTTTTAGGAAGGCAATGGCAAGGTTGGTGTCAGCAGGTTAACAAGACAGCAGCTGTCTCTGCACCACTACAATGAAATCTAGGCTGCCTTGGCTCTGATGGGCTTCTGGAGGATTCATATCCCAAAGTATCAGATTGTGAGCCCTCTCTACCAGATGACCTGGAAGAATGAGTTTTAATGGTACCCTGAACAATGACAAATCTCTGCACAAATTTAACAGGAAATGGAAATTGTGCATGCAGTAGTCCCTGGAGCAGTCTGGCCAGGACAAAATATTAATAATTTGCTTTATGCCATAGCCAGGAAGAATGGTCCTACTTGGAGCCTGTGGCAGAGAACACCTGGGGAGTCCTGAGGCCAACCCCTGGGATTTTGGAGTCAGGCATACAAAGGATCTGAGACCAACTACACTACAGCAGAAGAGATATTGGCAACATATGAAGGAGTTTGAGCAGCTTTGGAGGTGGTTTGTACTGAAGCAGACTCCTCTCAGCAATCTGGCTGCCAGGGCTGGGCTGATGTTCAAAGGGAGGGTCTCTTCTACCTGTGATGCCAAGTGGAGTAAGCGGGTTGTGCTGATAACATAATGGGCTTGAGTAGGGAGCCCTGTCTGTCCAGGAGTCTTGGAAGTGATCACAAACTGGCTAGAGGGCAAAGATTTTGGATGTGGGCAGGGAGCAAACGCATGCCTAAGAATCCCCACTGTATAACTGCCAGATTATGAGAAACAGTGTGTCCTGTTCACTGATGAGTCTTGTGCTGTGGGAAGGTACTAAAGGTGGAAGGCTGCTTTGCAGTGTCTTACCTGACAGGCTGCTGAAGCTGTGGCAGGAAAAGCTGCATCGAGTCAGTTTGCAAAGGTGATATACATCCAACTGGCTTTAAATATTGCAGAGCAGGTATGGTATCCTGTGCTCTATCCAAGTGGCAAATGCCACTGCGAGGGTAGTTACAGCAGCTGAAGCAAAGCAGCTGGCTGCAGTGTTGTGAGTTATGACAAGATACTGCTGTTTGTATGGAGAAAGTGTGTCACATGGGTGCCCATGTACCCAAGAGCTGGGCTGATGAAAAACATTAAAAAAGTCAGTGGATGGATCAGGCTGCTAAGATTGAAGTTGCTCAGGTGGATTTGGACTGACAATGGAAGGGTTAGTTATGTTACCAGTATCTGAAGGGGCCTACGGGAGGGCTGGGGAGGGACTGTTCACAAGGTCTTGTAATGACAGGACGAGGGGGAATGGGTTCAAACTGGCAGAGGGGAGATTTAAACGGGATGTTAGGAAGAAATTCTTCACAGTGAGGGTGGTGAGGCACTGGCACAGGTTGCCCAGGGAGGTTGTGTCTGCTCCCTCCCTGGATGTGTTCAAAGCCAGGCTGGATGAGGTCTTCGAGCAACCTGATCTAGTGGGAGGTGTCCCTGCCTATGGCACAGGGGGGTTGGAACTGGATGATCTTTGAGGTCTCTTCCAACCTAAACCATTCTGTGATTCTGTGATTCTATGTATAGCTTGTTGGGCCTCAGGTCATTAAGAGATGCAGCACAGATGAGCCCAAGGTGAAGGGGCAGGCTTAGCCATGGACACCAACACACAGGTTATCCATGAGTGTGAAACATGCTGCAGTCAAACAAGCCAAGCAGTTAAAGCCTCTGTGGTATGGGGAGCAATGGTTGAAATATAAATATGGAGAGGCCTGACAGATTGGCTACACCAGAGTCCCACAAGCCTGTCAAGGCAAACACTATGTGCTCACAATGGTGGAAGCAACTACTGGATGGGTGGAAACCTTCCCTGTGCCCCATGCCCTGGAACATTGTTGGGGGCCTTGAAAAGCAAGCCTTATGGTGACATGGCACCCCAGAAAGAATTGAATCAGACAATGGGACTAGTTTTCAAAAGAGTCTGCTAGAAACCTCAGCCAAGGGGCATGACACTGAGTGGGTGTATCACACCCCCGATCATGCACCAGCCTCTGGGAAAATATGGACACCACAATGGAGTGATAAAAACTACTCTGAAAGCAGTGTGGGGTGGGACCTTTAAAAATTGGGACAAGCATTTGGTAGAAGCCACTTGGTTTGTTAAGACCAGAGGATCTGCCAGTTGATCTGGCCCTGCCCAGTCAAAATTCCCATGCACTGTAGAAGAGGGTAAAGTCCTCATAGTACACATTAATAGATTACAGAGGACGATCTGGGTTAGTCCTGCTTTGGACAAAGGTGAACCCAGAGCACTGCATTTACCCAAGGACTTGGCACAACACGTGAGTGATGCAGGAGGATGGAGATATCTGCAGTGTACTGCAGGGATATCTAATTTGGAGTGAGAACAGCTGGTGAATTACACTGTTGATGGGTTTGTCTAGGGCAGAGTTAATTTTCTTGACAAGAAGTTGGGAGAGGCCACCCCCAGGATAGCCAGCAGAGCCAGCCAGTGGGGTGTGTTCCATACTCTGTGACCTCATGCCCACTGTATAAAAAGGGGGGCTGGCACTGGCAGTCATGGTTCTCTGGCACAGTTGTTTGGTGTATGGGTGGATGATGGTGTCATGTTTTGTGTTACTCGTTTTTATGCATTGTTTCCTTTAGGGTTGTTAGAATTCCGGTTGTTCATTATTACTTTGTTCTGTTAAGCTTTCCTCATATCAGCCCCCAGGGTTTTGCATTTTGCTCTGAATTTCTCCTACTCATGCTAGTGGGGCAGGGTGTGAAGAGGCATTTGTGACAGCATCTCTGTGCAGTGCTTGTCTGTGGCTGGGCTTAAGACCATAACAGTGCAGCAGTTCACAATTTGAGTGATTCAGGGTGTTAAATAGAAATCAGTTGCCTGCCTTTATATGCCAGACCTTGCTGTTACCTTAGATTAGAATAGAATCATAGAATAGTTCAGGTTGGAAGAGACCTCAAAGATCCCATAGGCAGGGACACCTCCCACTGGAACAGGTCAGTCATTATTAGAGTGGGTATTAGTTAAGTTTGTAACACAGTCAAAAAGAAAAGACAAGTCAAGAGGGAAGGATAGGGGTGAAATGTGGGACCATACCATGCCATAAAAGAGTTTGGAAACACAGAGGATTCTTTGCTCTATTTGGTTTTTTTTGTTGTTGTTTAATTTTACGTGATTCAAAGGTGCTTGTTCGAAATGCAGAAACTTCCCTAAGACAGAAGTGGGGTTGTGGAACATTAGTTTCAGTCCTCGTGATTTTAGAATTCAGCCGTTTGACTTCTGTTGTTCTTACTGTAGAGAGAGCACAGCTTTTAGTTACTGTCTCATTGTATGAATGCTTGAATGTGTGTGGGGTGAAGTTTAACGTTTAGAAAGCAGAGACAGAACAAATATGTCACCTGTGTATTTTGTCTTTAGTCCCTACATAACATTTCTGTCTTCCTTTTTAACTTTTTTATGCTTTCTACCTAGATAATGTAGAATTCAGTTGGTGGTTGATGTGGGCTGTGCAATATTCCTAGTATTATTTGGCTTTCATCTGATTTATCTACAAGAGTTTTCCACTGGCTCACAAGGAACATGATAGATAGCACAAGGTTGAGACCTGAGCGTGTAATGAAATTGCTAATCAGCAGCTGTGCAGGTGGCAGGAGTATTTAATTTATGTTTTGGGGTGTCAAGCCTCTTAAAAGTATTTTGAGTCTGCTGTGATCTGGAAGAGACTGCTGGCATACTTTGGGTCACAGGTGTACAGGGGCCTGGAAACACTGGCATAACTTTATTCAGAAGTTTAGTTGCATCCAAGCATATTGAGAAGCAGTCTAATATCAGCCTGAGACTCGTGGAGAACTGCTACCAGGAAGGAACAACAAGGAAGTCTTATCCCACTCTTGGAGTTCATCTCTTTAAAGTTCAACTACAAGCTGCCTTTATAAAAATGTGTGGTATTGGGGACGAATGCTGTGATGTGTACTGTATTTGACATTGCTTAGCAGGCAGTCATTAATGTCCATATTTTATATGAGAGAGCATCATACTGGTTTGGGTTTAGGCTACTTAGTTGTGATGCGTGGCTAGGTTGGGTGCTGTGGAAATTCTCAGCTGCCAGTGTTTTCCCTGGTTGAATTTTTTTGTTTAGAATTTAATATCTTTATGGTGGCTGTAAACTCTGAAGCTTATATTACTTCTCATTAGTGCCATATTAGTTATTCTTAGAAAAACCAACCTTTTAAAAAAATCTTTTCAATGTATCAAATGGTTCATCACAGCTTATGCATATATGTGTATTCACACCTGCTTATGCCCCAGCCATTTGGTATCACCACCATTTAGACTTAATCCGTAATGATTGCCTTCATCTTTTGCGAGGCACTTGAGGCGGTTTAATCCAAAGATGTGGTTTCATCTTGATGTTGTGATGCTTACCTGTCCTGCAGGGTCTGGTTTTCTTTAACATATCTCCAACGGTCGACCAAAAGGGGGTGCTAATAGATCAAACAGTTGCACAAAGGAGTTAAGTAGCCTATTTTGGTGTAGTGAATTAAACCTCTTGTAGTGAATTAGTTGAGGTAAATACAGGTTTTCACATCTAGGTGCTGTGTAACATGCTGGCCACAGCCATTGCTCTTTGTGGATGGCGGATTCATGCCTTCTAAGTATGGCTGCTTCTCACCTTCCACTAGGCTGCTGGGGAATTCTCCTCACATTTCCAGAGGCTCTGTGGCACAGGTTCCCTTCTCTAAAACTTCCATTTTTACATTTACATGGATAAAGAGGAAATGCGTGTAGGGATTAAGCATAAATACTTGAGAAGCTCAGATTTCTTGAATTTTTAGAGATGGAATCCAAAACTACCATGGTAAATATTCAAGTCAGATGTATTAATATCCTTCATCCTGGTACCATGAAAGCATTTCACTCTCCATATTTTAACTGTTCAGTTTCTCCAGTTCAACAGAACTGGCTACTGGCATCAGCAGAGCTGGGGCCTCTGATGTAAGAAGGAAAGAGAAGGCATAAATATATCCCCTGTGGCAGGGAACTCTACTACATCCTTATCCCACAGTGCTGAATATTGAGTCAAAGACTGGAGAACTTCCAATGGCTTCTCAATAGACGACCCCATTTGTGTAGCGGAGATGTGGAACCCATTCGTGACTTTGCTGGAATGGCAGATGATGGTGGAAGGAAGTGCACACTTCTTGTTGAAGATGTGGTTAGATTATCGCATCTTTATCTCTCCAGGGTACATGATACATCCGGAAGTTTCTGAGCTCTGCAAGGTCTTGTTCTCACTCGCAATCATCATTCACTCGTTCCATGTTGCTGAGCCAACATAAAAGTATTTTTACAAGTATTTAATAAGACTGTGTAACTTAGCCTTTACAAAATTCCTCCTTTGCAAAATTCCTCCTCTAGTCTCTCTACACTGCATAAAAGACGTTTAGGTTTATGTGAGAATCTAACAAGTTGCAGCCGTAACCCAGTCTAGACGATGTTGATGTCTGTAATGCCTATCTAAAGAACTGTGCACTGTTTTAGTCTCATGGTGCCCAGCCACACCTGACGCCTCTGCAGATGCTCACACGAGGCATAACAATGGTAAAATAGTAACCTACAAGCTGAATAATGCAAAATGTGGCCCCCTGACCTGAGGCACCTGTAGCCTTTCTGCCTGTGCCAAAACCTGCTTGCAGACACTACTTGAGCCAGACCGCTCCTTTCATATAGCAGGGATAGGGTTGTGCTGTATGGAATACTCCACTGGTTGGTTCAGCTGGCTGTCCTGAGTGTGGCCTCTCCCAACTTCTTGTTGTTCCAGGATAGGAAGAAAAAGTGATCTTAAAAAAATTCCTAACAGCGAAACCCAGCAATATCCTTAAGGTGTATCGTTTTTTAGCAGACATTAAAGCAGAGTTCATGCTGAGGCTGGACCACTGTGATTGATGATAGGGATAGAGTTGCATTATTCAATGTTACCTTTTAAGTAAACTTCAGAAATTAGTAAAATAAATAATGTACTTTTATGAATAATGAAATTATTACTATAGTGTTAAATGATAATAGGAGATCACCTTGATCAAGTATAAGGAATTTAAATGCCCGGCAACAGGGGCATGAGGTGGGTAGAAAATACCAGTTTTGTAATTACAAATCAAACGATGAGTGGTGGTCTGTGTAGCCAAAGCAGTTGCTGTATATGTTGATGCCAAGATATTTGTGTTTGTGAAAACACCTCTGTATTTGTGTGAGATATGTAGCATGTAAAGAACAAAGAGGAAGCTTACATCAGGAGAGTGACTTAGTGAGTTTGAGGGAGGCGAAGAAGGAGGTGTGGGATGCCAGATGCATCTGAAGGAAGAGGCCCAGAAAGACAAAATTCAGCCAGAGGAGAGTTTTTATGTCTGAGTCCCTGTGAGCGTTTTCACCACCAGTGAAAGTATCTGCAGGATCATAAAGGATGTAAATGACTCTTTCTGTAAACCTTAATTTTACTTTGTCTGGGTAACAAAGGGGTTTTGTTTTGAAAGGCTAACTATTCTAGAAAGCCCAGGCTTTTACATTCAAAAGCTTGTTTATTTATCACTAGGGAGCTCACCAAAAGAAAAACGTTTCTTCAGATCCACAATTTAGCTGTGGCCAGCTTCAAGTCTTGCCATACTTTCTTTATTAGATGCTAGCTGCGAGGGGAGTTTGATCTGTTTTGAATGGACTTCAGCAAGCCTTGAATATGTTTGGGTTTGTAGTTGCTAGCCATTATGTGTAAAACTTTCTCAACTTTAAAATGACATTGCTGGTCTTATTATCTAAAGTGTTCTGTGTGTAGTAATTTTAAATCAGAGTTTGATTAGTCTTGAAACGGGGTAGGAAGTGGAACTTGCTGCTCTTCAGGCCTTATCCCAAGGTGTTTTGACAAGACAGAAAAAAGCCCAAATGTGCAAGCTGTCACAAAGAGGCAAAACAGGATAGCATGGACCCATATTGCTTACAGAGAGACAGGAAGAAAGCAGATTGCCTTTCTGGAGATCATTAGCCGAAGAAAGAGGAACCTTTTGAGAATGTAGCTCTGCAAACTGTGTTTTGTACTTCTGCATGTTTATGTCCCTCATGAAAGCTACCTCAAGGTCCATGTGGATGTGGGCAGAGAAAAGTATCAACTGGGAATGTCGCGAGAATTACTTTGCTGGTGAGGACAAACGGAAGGTTTAAATCTGGTGGTCACTTAAGTCGTTTAGTTTGCACATTCATTTAATTTGAAGGCGAATTAATGGTTTAAAGTTTGCACAATTTCTAAGGGGAAACTTGAGTGATGAAATGATACTCGTGGGACTTGGAAGAAGAGAGAGGATTGTGTGAAAGAGGCCTGCTTCCTGGTTATCTCCTCAGCTCAGTGCCTGACATTAGGGACAAATTGCAATTAAACCTGTTGAAAACTAAGCAAGTGTTCTGGGAATCAAATAACACTTTCCATTTACTTAAAAAAAAAGGTGGTATTTTGGAGTTTCTGATATTTTTAAGCTCCAGGTAACTTTCCTATGAGAGGTGCAACAAGCAGAAATATCGACAAGTTTATGTACTTTTAGAGACTCTGTGGACTTTGGTTCCCACTCCTGGTTTTCAACCACTTTCCAAACAGGAGGATCTTAAGGAAAATGTATTTGTTCCAGCTCACTGCAGTCCAGCCATGGACACAAGGCTGGATGCTAAAGAAAAATACAAGGTTGGAAATTGTAGGAACATTCGTTGATTTTTTTTTTTTTCCCAGGATGGTGTAGTCCAGAGAAAGGACTTTGAAAAAAGTGCTGAAGAGGAGCAGAATTTTAGTTTTGTAGAAGAGCTAAAACATCATGGAAGGCTGTAGGGTGTGATGCTTTGCAATTTATTGCAGTTAACAGAGACATACTGTGCAAAAAAAAAAAAAAACAACAAACCAAAATCCAGGTTTTCTGTGTGCTGTATAGAGGCATCTCAGAGATTCTGACCACCTTTTAATCTGGTGGGATTTTTACTCTGCTCTTCCCTGTTACCTCTAATGATATGGTTTATTTATCTTTTTTTTTCCCCCTGCA
>VWZI01004914.1:16239-46085 GCA_013396835.1 Psilopogon haemacephalus
TCAAAGATCACATTGGGTGCTTCTGTGCTCCACAACCTCCCTGGAGGTGTCCAGCACCAGGTTGGCTGAGTCCTTGAGCAACCTGTTCTAGTGGGAGATGTCCCTGCCTATGGCAGGGGGTTGGAACTAGCTGAGCTTTGGGGGTCCCTTCCAACCTAAACCATTCTATGATTCTATGACTCACGGCAGGGAGGGAGTGCCAGGGTCAAAGCTACCTCTGTTAGGTGCCTCTTAAGAGGGTGAAGCAAGGATGAGCTGAGAGGGAGAAGTGAAGCATCAGCTCCATGGGGCTGTTAGAAGCCTGCAGAAGAGAAGCCACAGAGGGGATCTGAGCAACGCTCAGCCAGAGGATGGGACCAGACCCTGGCCATGGCAGGGGGGTTGGAACTGACTGCTCCTTGTGCTTCCTTCCTGATCCTATGATTCTATGACTGGATGATCTCCAGAGGTCCTTTCCACCCTCCACCGTGCTGGAAGGACTACAATTCCCTCTGGGGCATCTCGTGGGCGCGTTGCTGCATCCCCCGGGGAGTGATGGGTGCCCGGGGGCAGAGTTCTGACCCTTCTCTGGGACAGGCAGATCCAGGCTCACCTCCCTCCTGCTGGACAGCCACGGGGAGTGCCCAGGCAGAGCTTTCAACTCCTCCTTTTCTTCCACCTCCCCCTCCAGGGCTGCGCTGAGAAGTGCTACTTTGGTCCCCGCTGCCGCTTCCTCCACGACGTCGGCGCCTACATGGCCACCAAGCCGGCGGACCTGGGCAGCAGCTGTGTCCTCTTCCAGACCTTTGGCAAGTGCATTTATGGTGCCACCTGCCGCTTTGCCCGGGCACACCTCGGCGAGGGCTACCAGAACCTGGTCAACGCCGACCTGGCCAAGCAGTGGGAAGGGAGAGCGCCGGTGAGGAACAACCTCCCCAAGGAACTCCAGCACCGCCTGCGCAAGAGGAAGTTCAGCTTCAAGAAGGCTGAGGAGTACCTGCGTGGGCTGGCCAAGCCTCGGGGTGGTGGTGGGAAGGGAGGCAAAGCCACGGAGAGCTCTAAGGAAGAGCAAGAAGTGTCTGACTGCGCAGCAGGAGATGATGACCTCCAAACTCCCGCGCAGCAAGAGGCAACCAGCTGCACAGCAGCACCCCAGGAGAGCCGGGGAGATGACCTCCAGCATCCTGTGTCCAACTGCACAGCACCCCAGGAGTGCCTGGGAGATGCCCTCCAGCCTTCCATGCAGCAGGAGGTGTCCAACTGCACAGCAGCACCCCAGGAGAGCCTGGATGATGACCTCCAAGCTCCTGTGTCCAAATGCATGGTACCCCAGGAAAGCCTGGGAGATGCTCTCCAACCTCCCATGCAGCAAGATGCATCCAACTGCACAGAAGTACCCCAGGAGAGCCTGGGAGATGGACTCCAACATCCTGTGTCCAACTGCACAGCACCCCAGGAGAGCCTGAGAGATGCCCTCCAACCTCCTGCATCCAACTGCACAGCACCCCAGGAGAGCCTCCAACCTCCTGCACTGCCGCAGCAGGGAGAAGACCCCAGAGCAGATGGCTTGCAGAGCCTGGAGCCCCCAGGCACCAAAGAGGTCTCCTCCATCAGAACAATAGGCCCAGTGACAGATGAAGATGTGATAAAGCTGAGGTCGTGTGAGAAGAGGAAGGTGAGAGGCTCTGCAGCCTGGAGAAGGCTTCCAGGAGACCTCAGATTGGCCTTGCAGAATCTGAAGTGGGATGCAGGAGGGCTGGGGAGGGACTGGGATTGACAAGGTCTGGTAATGAGAGGAAGAGGAGAAATGGATTTGAAGTGGCAGAGAGGAGATTGAAACTGGATGGTAGGAAGAAGTTTGCAGTTAGGGTGGTGAGACACTGGCACAGGTTGCCCAGGGAGGTTGTGGAGCATAGAAGCACAGAATGGGATCCAGGTGAGACACTGGCACAGGTTGAGGGTGGTGAGACACTGACACAGGTTGCCCAGGGAGGTTGTGGAGCACAGAAGCACCCAATGTGATCTTTGATCATATTGGGTGCTTCTGTGCTCCACAACCTCCCTGGAGGTGTTCAGGACCAGGCTGGATGAGGCCTTGAGCAACCTGTTCTAGTGGGAGGTGTCCCTGCCTATGGCACAGAGGGGTTGGAACTGGCTGAGCTTTGAGCTCCCTTCCAACCTAAACCATTCTATGATCCCATCACCTCCATCCTTGCATCCATTAGCCAGCTCCAGCCCTTGGGATCTCTACCTGCTTTGAGTTTTCACCAAGCTGAGCAGTGAGTTTCTGATTCCTGACTCCAGATGCTGCTCCTCTGGAGGCTTAGTTGAGCTTCTCAGACTCGGGTGGTGATTTCCTGAGTTCCCCTTCTGAGTTCTACCCCAATGCGAGGCATAAAGCTGCCAACTGGAGCATCTTCCACTGCTGAGTCAGCCCTTCTGACATCTTCTTCCATCCCTTTTTTCCAGCTGGAAATCCAAGGCAAGCTCTACTTGGCTCCCCTGACCACGGTGGGTAGATTCCTCTCTCCCTCTTTGTCCAAGCTTTGCTGCGTCGCCGCCTTGGGAAGGAAGCAAACAAAGCTCCTGACAAACCTTCTCTCTGCTGCCCCCTTCCCAAGTGTGGGAACCTCCCTTTCCGAAGGATCTGCAAAGGCTTTGGAGCTGATGTCACCTGTGGGGAGATGGCAGTGTGCACCAACCTGCTGCAGGGACAGGCCTCAGAGTGGGCTCTCCTCAAGCGCCACCACACCGAAGACATTTTCGGGGTGCAGGTGAGTGCTGTTGTCTTGACAAGCCAAGCAGTGAGCACTCCTGAGGAGGAGGAGGAGGAGGAGGACCAGTTGCTGCTGTTGCTGCTGCTGCTTCAGCTTCAGCTCAGGCAGCCTCTCCCTCTCTGGTAGCTGGAGGGAGCCTTTCCAGACACCATGACCAAGTGCGCAGAGCTCCTGAACCAAACGATTGAAGTGGACTTTGTAGACATCAATGTTGGCTGCCCCATCGACCTGATCTACAAGAAGGTAAGGAGGTGGCCAGCTAAGGTCATTGTCCCCTTGGACTCAGCAGTGTGCCCAAGTAGCTCAATAGGAGCCAGCAGTGTGCCTGGGTGCCTGAGTGGGAGCCAGCAGTGTGCTCAGGCAGCTCAATAGGAACCAGCAGTGTGCCCAAGCAGCCAAGAAGGCCAATGGCATCCTGGCTTGGATTAAAAATGCTGTGGCCAGCAGGAGCAGGGAGATGATTGTCCCCTTGGACTCAGCACTGTGCCCAGGGGTCTGAGTGTGAGCCAGCAGTGTGCCCAGGCAGCTCAATGGGAGCCAGCAGTGTGCCCAGGGGGCTGAGTGGGAGCCAGCAGTGTGCCAGGCAGCAAAAAAGGCCAGTGGCATCCCAGCTTGGATTAAAAATGCTGTAGGCAGCAGGAGCAGGGAGATGTTTGTCTCCTGCCAGTCTGATCCAGAGCTCCCAGTTCAAAGAGCAGGCAGTGGTTTGCTCTGTGCCTGGCAGCAGGCAGAAGTTGGGAAGGAAAAGATCTCTTGGGATGGTTTTTGTTGTTGTCGAAGCCCTTTTCTTCCAGCCTGAGGTGCTCCCAAGCCTTACCTGCACCTCCTGGCTGCTCCAAAGAGGCTCTTTGATCTGCAAGGGAGCCCAAAGTCTTGACTTGTGCCACTCTTCTTGTCTGGCAGGGAGGAGGCTGTGCCCTGATGAGCCGAACCAACAAGTTTGAGCAAATCGTGCGAGGGATGGACTCGGTGAGTCACAGAACCTGCCAGACACAGGAGGTGAGCTGAGGGAGCCACCTCCTGCCTCAGCCTGACCTCAGCCTGGCCTCCCCCTCCCCTTTCTGCAGGTGCTGGATGTGCCACTGACTGTGAAGATCCGGACAGGGGTGCAGGAGAAGATGAATGTGGCTCACAAAATCATCCCCAAGATCCGGGAGTGGGGAGCAGCCATGGTGACGGTACAGGAGTGCTGCTGTCTGGGCAGCTCTGCTTGGAGCATGCTCACCTCCCCCTCCCCCATGGCTCAGCAGCTCTCTGAGATGCCTTTTCCACAGCTCTGTTCTGTAGTTTAGTGTTTTCTGCTCTGAGCAGAGGAAAAAAACTCAGGTGCAGAGAGCATTTTCCCACAGCTCAGCCTCCTTCTCTCCAACCTGAACGTGGCCTTTCTCTGGACACTTTCCAGCACCTCCATATCCCTCTTGTCCCAGGGCCTCCAGAACTGGCCCCAGCACTCCAGGTGGGGTCCTCAGCAGTGGGGAGCAGAGGGGCAGGTTCCCTTCCCTCACCCTGCTGCTAACACTTGGAGCAAGGACCCCAAAACCGATCCCAGAACTCTTAAATGTGGCCTCAGCAGCACTAAGTACAGGGTTGGGACAATCCTTGCCCTGCTTCTGCTGGCCACACTATGACTAATGGAGGCCAGGATGCTGTTAGGACCATTCTGCAGTGCTCCTGTCGTGCTTCTTGCTCCTGACTGTGCCTCTCCTTGCCCAGCTGCACGGCCGCTCCAGGGAGCAGCGCTACACCAGGAGCGCAGACTGGGACTACATCGCCGAGTGTGCCAGAGCAGCCAGCCCCATGCCTCTCTTTGGTAGGTGTTTCTCTTCCTTTGCCCTGGGAGGGGCTGAAGATGTCTCCTCTTTGCCTTCAAGCAGCTTTTAAAAAGAGAAAAGACTCAGGCTGCCAGGGGTGTTCAGCCTGCTGCTGCTGGCAGTGTGACGGAGCGAGGATGCAGCAGCTCCTCTGCAGCCTGCATCTGCCTCTGCTGAGCACTGAATGCAGGAGGGGAAGGTGCAGGCTGGACACAGAGAGTGTGGTGAGTGCTGGGCAGAGAGCAATTGGTGAGCACTGAGCACAGGAGGGGAAGGTGCAGGCTGTGCACAGAGTGTGTGTGGTGAGCACTGAGGGGAAGATGCAGGCTGGGCACAATGTGGTGAGCTCTGAGCACAGGAGGGGAAGATGCAGGCTGGGCACAAAGGGGGTGCTGAGCACTGAGCACAGGACAGGAAGGTGCAGGCTGGGCACAGACCATTTGCTTTGCAGCAGGCAAGCTGTGCTGTCAGCACAAGCCCTTGGGCACCCTGGCACAAACAGTCCCAGCTCAACCTTCAGGGTAGGAGCTGGGAGTGGAAGAGAAGAGAGGAGAAAAACCTTCGCATCCTTTCTGGTGCAGCAGCCCTCAGAAACAGCCCTGGGAGGCTCTAAACAGGAGCTGCAGAGTCTCCTGCCCACTCTGTGCACTTGGAGCTCTATCCCATGCCTGGTTTGTCTCATTTTGACTTGCCCTCATGTAACACTTTGACCTGTGGCTTCTCTCTTCCCAGGAAATGGAGATATTTTGTCTTACGAAGATGCTAACCGAGCCCTGCAGATGGGAGTCTCAGGAATTATGATTGCAAGGCAAGTGGCTGAGTCTCCCCTTCCTTTTCTGAGCTCTGTCAGTGCAAGAGGACAAAAAGGATTTAAAAAAAAAAAAAAAGAAAAAAAAACCCCAAAACACAAACTCTTAAATAAACCCAAACCATGAGAAGTTTCGTCTTGATGAGACAGCACAAGAGGTTGCCCCACGGAGGCTGTGGATGTCTCCTCCCTGCTCAAGGCCAGGTTGGAGGAGGCCTTAAGCAACCTGTTCTAGTGGGAGGTGTCCCTGCCTATGGCACAGGGGGGTTGGAATTGGCAGAGCTTTGAGCTCCCTTCCACCCTAAACCATTCTCTGATTCCATGACCTGTTCTAGTGGGAGGTGTCCCTGCCTATGGCACAGGGGGGTTGGAACTGGCAGAGCTTTGAGCTCCCTTCCAACCTAAACCATTCTATGATTCTGTGTTGAGGTGGAGCTTCCTGGGTTCCAGTTTGCATCCATTGCCTTTGTCCTGACCTCTTCCTCTGGACTAACAGTGCAGCTGTTGTGTGCTTCCAGAGGGGCCCTCATCAAACCTTGGCTGTTCACTGAAATCAAGGAGCAGAGACACTGGGACATCTCCTCCAGGGAGAGGTTTGAGATCCTCAAAGACTTCACCAACTACGGCCTGGAGCACTGGGGGTCAGATACTCAGGGTGTGGAGAAGAGCAGGAAGTTCCTGCTGGAGTGGCTCTCCTTCCTCTGCAGGTGATTGCTGCTGCCTGAGAGGAGCTGTGGCAGGGCAAGGCTGTGGGGCTGGAGCAGCAGCACAGCTCTGGTCCTCCTGCCTCTCCTTGCAGGTACATCCCAGTGGGGCTGTTGGAGCACCTACCTCAGAAGATTAATGAGAGGCCACCTTACTACCTGGGGAGGGACTATCTGGAGACCCTGATGGCCAGCCAGAACGTGGAGGATTGGATCAAAATAAGGTAATCAAGCCTTGGAAGGGAGTGAAAATTAGATCAAAAGAAGTTAATCAGGCTTTGGAAAGGGCTGAAACAACCAGGAGGGGACATAGAATCCTAGAATTAGTCAGGGTTGGAAGGGACCACAAGGAGCAGCCAATTCCAACCCCCCTGCCATGCCCAGGGACACCCTACCCTAGAGCAGGCTGCACACAGCCTCTGCCAGCCTGGCCCCAAACACCTCCAGGGATCTGGCCCCAAACACCCACCCTGGGACATGGCAGAGCCCCCCCTGGACTCAGTGTGCTGCCTGCATGCAGCCTCCTAAGAAGGGATGGTAGAAGCAGAGACTGAATGAGCTCAGAGACCTTCCCAACCCAACCAACCAAGTTCTATGAATTGGTTGGGAAGGCCTCTAAGGTCATCCAGTCCAACCTTCAAGGCCTTGAGTGACCTGATCTAGTGGGAGGTGTCCCTGCCTATGGCAGGGGGGTTGGAACTGGATGATCTTTGAGGTCGCTTCCAACCTAAACCATTCTATGATTCAACCCAACCCTACCACAGCCACCAAACCACAGCCACACAGCTTGAACACCTTCAGAGATGGAGACTCCAGCACCTCCTTGGGCAGCCTGTGCCAAGCCCTCACCACAATTCATCCTCATCTCCAACCTAACCCTCCCCTGGCACAATTTCAGGCTGTTTCCTTCTGTCCCTTGACCCTCACCTCACTGCAACCTCCTTTCAGGGAGCTGCAGAGAGCAAGGAGGTCTCCCCTCAGCCTCTTCCCCAGCCTTTTACCACCCCAGCTCCTCAGCTGCTCCTCCCCAGCCCTGTTCTTCTCCATGAGGCCTTCCCATCCATTCCACAGCATCCCAGCATGGTTGGGGAGGGGTTGGAAGGGACCTCTGGTGATCATCCAATGCAAATGTACTGAACAGGAACCCCTCCTTGAGCTTGGTTTTTCATTTTGTTCTTTTCCTTTTCTCCAGTGAACTGCTCCTGGGACCAGTTCCTGCCAACTTCACCTTCCTGCCCAAACACAAGGCAAATTCCTACAGGTAGGGCACCTGAGGCCCTGCTCCATGGCAGCAAGAGGAGGCTTTAGGCTGGGATGTGCCAAGGAGCTGCTCAGCAGCATCCCACCTGAAATAAAAGTTTGATGTTTTTAAGGCTGTGGTTGGTTGCTTTCACACTCTCATCCCTGCCACAAGGTCCACAGCAGATGGTTGCAGCCAGAGATCTGTCACAGGTTAGAGGTTAGAATGGACCCAAAGAGCTCATTGAGTCCAACCCTCCCCCTGCCAGAGCAGGACCATCCAGTCTGGCACAGATCACAGAGATGCTTCACTGGCAGAGAGTGGAGCTGGTCACAAACAGGATACAGCCCAGGACTGAGCTTTGGCCTCCAGTTTGTGGCAGGAGTTGTCCCAACTCCTCCCCAGCACACCACAGTTCACAGTGCAGGAGGCTTTGGTTCCTGCCAGGCTGTCACAGAGTGGGAGGGACCCTCAAAGGTCCTCTTGTCCACCCCTTCTGCAGTGAGGGCCTCAAGCTGCACCAGGGGAGGTTCAGCTTGGCCACAAGGAACAATCTCTTCCTCAACAGGGTTGGCAAGGCCTGGCCCAGGCTGGTGGTGGAGTCCCCATCCCTGCAGGGGTGGTGCTGAGGGCCATGGGTTGGTGGTGTCCTGGCACTGCTGGGCTGAAGGTTGGAGTGGATGATCTTGGAGCTCTCTTCCAGCCACAGCAACAACTCAGGGATTCTGACTCCAAGCCTCTGTGACCACAGGATCCACATCACAATGGCACAGAGCAAGGAGGGACATAGGCAACCCCTCTGTGACCTGGGAGACCCCAGAGGCCTGACAGACAGACAGACCATGCAGACAGCCAGCCCCTGCCCCTCTGCTGCTCCTCACCACTGACTCCCTGGGGACACAGCAGTATGGCTGAGGTGCCCCAGGAGATGCTTCTCAAGGAAGTCTTCCTGTTCCTTAGTGACTTCCTGGACCAGACAGGGATCAATCCTGACTATCTCCTCAGCAGCTCCATGCCTGGTGGCTTGGAAAGGGAAGAGGCAGGGGTGGTGCCAGCCCCCCCAGGGCTGCCAACATCCATCCCTGGCTCTGAGGAGGGGCACCCTGCTCAGGTGAGCTCTGCCAGCTCCCTGGGGACACCCTGCAGCAGCAACATCTCTCCAGGCTGTGATGTGCCCCCCAGCCCATCCCCTGTCCCCTCTGATCAAGATCCTGGGGACCTGGACAGCTACCTTGAGGAGATTCTGCTTGATGAAGAGGCAATCAAATTTTTTGACTGGTTGCTGGACGAGGTGGGGGTGAGCCAGGATGGTCCCAAGGAGGACCCCATGCCTGGGGACCCTAGGGACAGCAGAGCAACCACCCCTAACTGTGACTTCAGCTCCCTGTTGCTGCTGGATGGGGCAGGGCAGAGCCAGGATGGTCCCAATGACAACCACCTGCCTGGGGACAGCAATGAAGCCATCTCTGACTGTGACTTCATCTCTCTGTTGCTGCTGAATGGGGTAGGGGAGAGCCAGGATGGTCCCAACGACAACCACCTGCCTGGGGACAGCAGTGCAGCCACTCCTGACTGTGACTTCAGCTCCCTGCTGCTGCTGGATGGGGTAGGGCAGAGACAGGATGGTCCCAATGACAACTACCTACCTGGGGACCTTGGTGACAGCAGTACAGCCACTCCTGACTGTGACTTCATCTCTCTGTTGCTGGATGGGGCAGGGCAGGGCCAGGATGGTCCCAACGACAACCACCTGCCTGGGGACAGCACTGAAGCCATCTCTGACTGTGCCTTCAGCTCCCTGCTGCTGCTGGATGGGGTAGGGCAGAGCCAGGATTGTCCCAACAATGACCACATGCTTGGGGACCCTGGGGACAGCAGTGCAACCATCCCTGGCTGTGACATCAGCTCCCTGCTGCTGCTGGATGAGTTTGGGACCATCCTGGCTCTCCCCCACGGCCAGCAGGTACCTGGGGACAGCAGCACAGCTGCCCCCGACTGTGCTTTCACCTCCCTGCTGCTGCCTGACGAGTTGGACACCCCCGAGGGGCTCCTCGATGACATCCTCAGCCTTGAAGCATCCAAGCCCCTCGAGCAGGAGCCCCAAGTGCCGAGGGGGGAAGTGGAGAGGGAGCTGCTACCACCCCGACCTGAGGTGTCAAAAAAGACAAGAAAGAGGAGAAGGAAGAGGAAGAGGAGGGGGCACAGAGCTTCACTGCAGCCCCCCAGGAAGCACAGGACCCTGAGGAAGACCCCAGGAGCAGAAAGCAGGGATTAGAGGAGTGGGGATTGTCAGGGCAGAGATGGGGGAAGCTAAGGGGGTGGTTTTTTGCAGGGGGTAGGGTCTGGGTGGTTCTGTTTGTACCTTTTTCTCTTGCTCTTTCCATTAAAAGCTGTTTCTGCAGCACTGCTCCGTGGCTGGTGGCAGGGGAGGGAGCCTGGGGAGCACCAGCAAAAAGCTGCCCAGGGCAGTGCCCTGCCGAGCCCCAACAGGACCAAGTCACTGCCAGCCTCCGTGGAGGGCTGCTGGACCCCTCTGTCCTCTTTGACACCCTCACCTCGCCTCTCCAGCGGGGCCAGGGTTGGCTACAAACCCTTCCAAGCCTCCAGACAGCCCCACCCGTCCTCGGCTCCCACCGCACTCATCTCCACAGCTCAACTTTGCCTCCCTGCAGCAGCCAAAGAGCCTCAAATCCCACCCCGGCAAGGGCCAGGCAGGGACCCTCCTCCTCTGCCAGCCCCACCACCAGCAACGGGAGTGAAAGAAAAAGAAGGAAAAAAGCTCGCCCTGGCCAGAAGGTGCCTGAGAGCTTCATCTCTTTATTGGCCATTCCCCAGCCCAGCTCCACAACCTGGGGTCGGTGCAGCCCCTCGGATCCTCGGGGAGGCAGCCGCAGCTTTGCGGGTCCGGCTGCGGCGGCTGCAGGGTGAGCGTCGGGGCCGTGCCCCGGTGCCAGGGGGGTCGTGGGGCTGAGCCCCCTTCCTTAGGACAGTCCCAGTGACATCGCCGGGCCGGTGGGAGCCAACTCTGACCTCTTCCCCTCCCCCGGGCAGCTGCGGCTCCGTTGCCAGGACGCGATGCAGCTCTCGCTGCTGCTGCTGCTGCTCAGTGTCCCTTGCTCGCTGCCCTGCCCTGAGCATCAGCCTTGCCCCCCAAAATAGTCCTGTCCTCGGAGCAGCTGCATCACTACCATCACCACCACCCCCCACCCTCAACCACAGCCTTCAGGGCCACAGAGAATTATTCTGCTCGAGAAGGGAAACAAAATAGGCAGGGGGAAAAAAAAAGAAAAAAAAAAGAAAACGAAGAAACCAAAAGAAGAATCCTCAAATCAAACCCAGCCGTAAAGGAGCCTCAGCGCCGCGGGTCGAGCCCTCCGCTCCCGAAGCTGCTGGGGAAAGCCTCTTGGTGCCGTCGGAGCCGATTCGAGGGGACGGGACGGGGCTGGGGTGCCCTACTTCACCGCCGGGGGTTTGCCGGGGGAAGGTTTGGCAGCGGGAGGGGAGCAGCCGCTCCAGGGGGCCCAGACGCTGCCCGCATTGCCCCAGCCCTTCTCAGCGCTGCCCAGGACCGGCCAGAGCGGGGGGAAGACTTTGCTGGCGAAGAGCGATCCGCCGCCGACGCCACCGCTGCCGAAGCCGCTGGGTTTGAAATCGTCCCCAGGCCAGGTGGGTGCTGGGGGGTCCTTGCTCAGGGCCGGGGGCGACAGCTGCAGGGCGCTGGCTGACTCCAGGGAGCCGCTGGTACCGTAGGCGCTGTCGGCTGATGGCATCTTCCAGCCCAGCTGCGGCTGCTGCTCCTCCTCTGCCATCTCCCTCTCGGCCCCAGGTTTCTTCTTGAAGCCTTTGCCGCAGAGCTGGATCACTCTGATGCTCTGCCCGCCCGGGTAGCTGCGGGGGCCGAGGTCCTGGAAGGCTCTGCGGGCGCTCTCCAGGCTCTCGTACTCCACCAGGGCGCAGCATTTGCTCAGCAGCTCGGGGAAGCGCTGCGAGAGTTTCCGCACGTCGGAGGGAGGCTTTCGGCCCGGCCGCAGGATGCGGATGGAGGCGATGGGGCCGAAGGGGGTGAACACCCTGGTGATGGTCTCCAGGAACCTCCTCTGGAAGAGCGGCAGCGTGCCCTGCTCCTGGGGCAGCAGATCCCAGGCCAGCAGCAGTTTGCTGGGGGGGATGCTCAGCAGGGACTCCGGGACGGGGATCCGGCGCCGCACTTTGGTGCCTGCCTCGTTCACCTCCAGCAGCTCCGAGAAGCGGAGGGCGTAGAGGGTGAGCCGCCAGTCCCGGGTCAGGTACTTCACCTGCGGGAGAGAGGGACCACAGGGTCCCCCCCACCGTGAGTCTCCCCAGGCAGGGACCACCCCAAATTTACCATCCAGGCAGACTGCAACCCAGCAAACCTGAAGTCAGAGCAAGGCAACATTCTCCTTCCTTGTCAGCATCTCTGGGCTCTGCAGGAGAAGGTCCCCAGTGTCCCTTGGATGCTGTGGGGCTTCCCTCTAGGTCACAGCACCCACCAGTGCCTCCCTGCAGGGTTTCAGTTGGATCACAGAATATCAAGGGTTTGGAAGGGACCCAAAGAGCTCATCCAGCCCAACAATCTCCCCCTCATGACCCTTCTCTGGGCACCTCCAGCATGTCCACATCCCTCTTGTGATAGAAGCTCTGCCTGGACAACCTCCACCTGAAGCCCACCACTCACCCCCCACAGGCTCCCTACCTTCTTGAAGGACGTCAGCAGCTTGATGCTGACAAATCCCATCTTGTTCTTCTGGATGTGTTTCAGGAGGAAGGCATCCTTGGCCAGGTTTTCATCGGAGAGGTAGAACTCCACCTGGGCCACAATCTTCTGGACCAGCTGCAGGTCAGTGGTGGAGTATTTGCTGTCGCCGGCGTCGGCCCCCGCGGCACGGCTCAGGTCGCCAAAGCTCCTGGCAGAGCAGCAGAGGCACAGCCGTGAGCTGCTGGCGGCTCCCGGGATGCACAGCACTGCCTGGTGGCAGCCTCTGCTCTGCGGATACTGAGGAAGACTCCCTCAGGAGCCAGCAGCTTTGCCCCGGCTGCGGGGAAGCTACAGCAGCCTGCACCCTGCGAGCCTGGCAGGGCCAGCGCTGGACCACAGAGCAGAACCCAGCCCGGGCAAGGAGACTCCATAACCTCCCTGCTTGGAGCGAGGTGCAGCACAGCAAAGGCAGAGGGCAGCTCTGCACCATCAACACACAGACAGCCTGAGCAGAGCCTGCACCTCCCCATCCACCCCATCAGAGGTCACAGAATCAGGCAGGGTTGGAAGGGACCACAAGGAGCAGCCAGTTCCAATCCCCCCTTGCCATGCCCAGGGACACCCTACCCTAGATCATAGAATCAGGGTTGGAAGGGACCACAAGGAGCAGCCAGTTCCAATCCCCCCTTGCCATGCCCAGGGACACCCTACCCTGGATCATAAAATCATAGAATCAGGGTTGGAAGGGACCACAAAGAGCAGCCAATTCCAAGCCCAGGGATGGGCTCAGCTCCCCCTGCCGTGCCTGCAGCCACCTACCCGCGGAAGCTCTCCTGACTGAGCAGGGCGAGCAGGCGGCTCCGTGCCGGGAGGAGATGCAGCGCCGGGGCGGAGGGCGCAGGGCTGCTGCAGCCGGGCTGGGAAGGAAGCCCTAAGGCCACCTGAGAGCTTTGCGATGCCATCATCCTTCAGGACGACACAGGAGAAGGACGTTACTGGGACACTTTCTGAACCATCACCACCACCAGCAGCCCTAGGGCAGAGCCCTGCTCTGGGCTGCAGCCCCCAGACTCCAGCCCAAGGATGGAGTAGATGCAGCTCACAGCTGTGCCCTTACCTGTTAGGAGGGTGAAAAATTCTCACTCTACATCCCAGAGACCTGCAGGAGCAGGCTCCAAACTTCCTCACCTCCAAACTAAGTCTCCTAGAAGACAAAGTAGGCTCCAAATTTCCTCACCTCCAAACTAAGTCTCCTAGAAGACAAAGTAGGCTCCAAACTTCCTCACCCCCAAACTAAGTCTCCTAGAAGACAAAGTAGGGAGTGAGGAAAAAGGAGAGGGAAAGAGGGGAGGAAAAAAAAAAATAAAAGAAAGAAAGAAGGGAAAAGCCTCTGAGGCCATCCAGGCTGCTGGTTTATAAGAGCAGCCACCCAGAAAGAGCTTCAGGGGGTGGTTATGCCCCACCCAGACCCACCAGGTGAAACCAGTCTGGGGGTTAAATGGTCTCAGCTGAGCTCTGGGAGCAGCCAGCAGGCAGGGGCAGTACCACCAGTACCAGTACCCATACCCATACCTATACCTATACCCCGTGGGTCCCCATGGGATAATGAACTGCTGCCATGGGATCCTGAGCTGTATTAAGCAGAGTGTGTCCAGCAGATCCAGGGAGTTCTCCTCCCCCTCTACTCTGCCTCATCTTGAGCACTGCCTTCAGTTTGGGGCTCCCCAGTTGCAAAGGGACAGGGATCTGCTGGAGAGAGGCCAAGGGACAGCTAGGAGGATGCTGAGGGGACTGCATCACTGCCTGGGGAGGAGAGGCTGAGGGACCTGGGGCTGCTTAGGCTGCAGAAGAGAAGACTGAGAGGGGATTGAATCAATGTTTATCAATATCTGAGGGCTGGGGGTCAGGAGTGGGGGGACAGGCTCTGCTCACTGCTGCCTGGGATAGGCCAAGGAGCAATGGATGGAAGCTGCAGCACAGGAGGTTGCAGCTCAACACAAGGAGGCAACTTCTTGCCTGTGTGGGTCCCAGAGCACTGGCACAGGCTGCCCAGAGATGCTGCAGAGCCTCCTTGTCTGGAGCCTTTCCAGGTCTGTCTGGATGTGTTCCTGTGTGCCATGAGCTAGATTGTGAGCAGCTTCTTCCAAGAGCAGAGCCTCTCCTGTGCCTGGTGCTTTGGCTTCCTCTTATTTTGGGATCTAATGACAAGACCTGGGAGCTTCTCCAGGCTTTTATAGTGAAGGCTAATGAAGGTCCTGCTCTGGCAGTGGGGTTGGGCTGGATGAGCCTTTGCAGGCCTGTCTGGATGTGTTGCTGTGTGAGCTGAGCTAGATTGGATGCTCCTGCTCTGGCAGGGGAGGGTTGGACTCGATGATCTCCTTGGGTCCCTTCCAACCCCTGGCATCCTGTGATCCTCAAGCCCAACCTATCACCCAACCCTTCTAACTACCCAACCCATGGCACCAAGTGCCTCATCCACCTCCCCTTCAGCACCCCCAGGGATGTGGCTTACTGCACTCTCTGTGCTGCTTCTGCCTCCCTGCAGCCCCTTTGGCCAAAACCTCTCCAACTGGAGCATCCTGGGTGGATCCTGCCTCCATCCCCAAAAGGCTGCAGCCTCCACCCTGACCTCCTGAGAGAAGAAAAGGGACCACAACGACTGGGCTGCAGGCCTGAGCATTGGGGACACGTTTATTGCTGTTCAGGTGTAGCTGGGAGCTGTGTGCACATTTTGGGGGGGAGGGATGAGGGGGGTGGGGGAGAGGGTTTAGTGCTTATCCAGGCTGCTGCAGAGCTCCAGAGCATCTCGGTTGCCGTGTCCACGGTGAGCAGCAGGTGGCCANNNGGGGGCAGCAGGGGAGGAGGTTCAGACTCGGTCGGGGGGGTCAGCAGGATGTGAAAGGTGAGCTCTGACCCGAGGATGTGGGGACTCGCCGTGGTTATTTACAGGGAAATGCAGCTCCAGCTTCCTCGCTTGGCTCCTGCTGCTCGGACGGGAGGCACCGACAGACAGACCTCACCCGGACAGACAGCAGCAGAGGCAGGAAGGGGCCGGGAGGTGCCACTACACACACACACACACACGCACGCACAAACTCTTTACTTTGCTTTTAGCTACATGGAAGTGTCCCAGCTAACCTCAGTACCGTTCGGAGGGATCTTCTCCTGCCGCAGGACTGCAGATTCTCTGAGTCCAGGAGATCCCCCCCCTCGGAGATGCTCAACCCCAAATACTGCATCGTTAGACAGCAGAAGGACAAGAAAAGCTCTTTCTGCCCCAGCCTTTATTCGCGGAGACATCTCTGCCCCGGGGGCTTTGCTTTTGCCGTTTCCATCACCTCTCCTTCCTCTGCCCCAGAGGCTCAGCCCAGACCCCGCGGAGCACGGAGAGCAAAGCCACAGCTGGGGCAGGAGCTCAGAGGAGCCAGCACCACTGCCAGGAGGCTGTGGGAGAAGGTGAGGACAGACCCAGGGGAAAAAAATCACCCTGGGCACAGCCAGACCTGGCACAGCCTCTCCTTGCTGCTCCCTCAGAGCCTGGGGCTGTGCTGAGGAGGGGGAGTGGGCACCTCGCCCACCCTAAGGCACTGCAGTGTCACAGCCTGGCTCCAGATCCAGCCCCTCCCTGGGCAGCTGCTGCCACCTGCAGCCTTTTAAAGAGCAGGACACCGAGCCAGGATTTGAGAGATGCCAGGACACAGAACCAGCTCCCCTCTGCCTGGGTACCCTGGGGAGGATGGGGATGGCCTGTGGGCAGCCCTGGGCAGCAGCTGCCTCCTCGCAGTCCTTTGGTATCTTGAGTTGGCCTGAGAGTGTCCCAGCAGTGATGGGACAGCAGCCTGGGGAGACTCTGGAGTGGGTGGGAACTGTGCTCAGGGAGCCCCAGAGCATGGAGGTGTCACCTGGAGCACACAGGTGTCACTCACACCCACACACAGGTGTCACCTGGAGCACACAGGTGTCACTCACACACATAGAGGTGCCACTCCCAGGCACATGGATGTCACCTGGAGCACACAGGTGTCACTCCCAGACACACAGGTGTCACCTGGAGCACAAAGGTGTCACTCACACACACACACAGGTGTCACCTGGAGCACACAGGTGTCACTCACACACACACAGGTGTCACCTGGAGCACACAGGTGTCACAGACAGGTGTCACCTGGAGCACACAGGAGTCACTCACACACATACAGGTGTCACTCCCAGACACACAGGTGTCACCTGGAGCACACACATGTCACTCCCAGACACAGAGGTGCCCCACTCCACTGGGAGCAGGTGGATGTGGATCCCTGGAGCCCTCTCCCCAGCTGGGTACAAAAGCCTGCCCTGTGCCCTCTGGCAGGAGAGATTTGGCAGGGTCAGAGCCAAGGACAGGCTGCCTGGGTGGGGGCAGGGGGAGGGGGGCAGCTGTTTCTCTCTCTTCTTCTTGGGCACTGCTTGGTTCAGGTTTGTATCACAGTGAAGTCTGAGAAGTGGGGAAGGAAGCCAAACTACCTCCCCTGAAAAAAAAAAAACAAACAAAAAACCCAACAAAAAAACCCAACAAAAAACCCCAAAGGCCTCCTCTGCCCAGCTGGCTGAGGCAGGAGGGGAGGACAACCCCTGCCAGGCAGGCACATCCACTCCACTGCTGACCACGGAGGCTTCCATCACTTGGTGGCAGCTGCTGGACCTTCACCATTCCCTCCTCCACCTCAGCCAGCATCCTCGGGGGGGGAGGGAAGGAGGTGGCCAAACTCCCCTTGCCTTGGGCTCAGCCCCGGAGCCCATCCTCGAAGGCGAGTAAACATGAAAAGAGAAGCTAAGAGGCACTAACGACGCAGATCCAGGAGGCTCAGGCTCGGCACCATCCAACCCGGCCCTGGATTGTCCCCAGGCAGCCACGGGAGGAGCAGAGTCCCAGCGTCAGATCTCCTGCAGGGAGTGCCCAGGGTCGCTGCGTTCTCGTTTCACCAGCGGCTCCCCCCGCGGCTCCACCTCCACCTCGCTGCCCAGGTCGCTGATGTCGTCTGCAAGGGAATAAGCCAAAAGCATCAGTGACGACTGCAAGGGTTGGCCTGGAGCATCCCAAATTCCTGCCCTCTCCCTTCCCCTGGAAGGGGAGGTGAGGAAGGCACAAAAACTGCTTCCCCCTCACCCCCACCACTGCCCTGCGGGCTTGAAGGGGGACACCAAAAGTTCCTTTCTCCACAGGTGGGTGGGTGGCAGGAGGCAAAATTGGTCCATAGCATCCTTAGAAGATTTTTCCCCCCCGCCCCCAGTCAAATTGAACCTGCAAATAAACCTCAAACTAGTTCTGTATACATAATTTGGGGGAAATAAAAATAAGACTTTTTTCCCCCCTCCCCAGTCAAATTGAACCTGCAAATAAACCTCAAACCAGTTCTGTATGTACAGTCTGGGGGCAAAATTCTTCTTCCCCAATCAAATGGAGCCTGCAAATAAATCTCAAATGAGTTCTTTATGTACAGGTTGGGGCTGAGATTTTTTCAGGGGAAATAAAAACAATTCTCTTTGTGTCATTCCTGACTTGGCCACGTTAATTCCCTGCCTCCAGCAACCAAGGGAAGAGCTTCTTGTCCCCAGCATCAGGTTCCCCCTCCCACAGCATCCCCACCCAGCAGCACTTCCCTTGCAGGAGAGGGCAGGTACCTTTGTCCAGCAGCGCTGGGGACAGTGATGTGAGGTCACCAAACTGAAAGAGAAAGGAGTCACTGGGTGAGGGAGGCTCACTGCAGCCCTGCAAGTTGGCATCTACTCGAAAGAAGGTGCCAGGATCCTGTCAGTGATGCCCAGGGACAGGCCAAAGGGCACAAACTGGAAGGCAGGAGGAGGAGTCCCCATCCCTGGAGGTGTTCAAGAAAGGACTGGATGAGGCACTCAGTGCCATGCTCTGGGTGAGTTGATAGGGCTGGGGGATAGGATGGACTGGATGAGGCCTTGAGCCACCTGTTCTAGCAGGAGGTGTCCCTGCCTGTGACACAGGGGGGTTGGAACTGGCTGAGTTTTGAGCTCCCTTCCAACCCAAACCATTCTCTGATCCTCTGATTCAGCGACTCTGTGCCGGGGTGGTTTGTGCAGCATCTCTCGCAGCTGTGGCTCTCTGGGGGTGTCTGGCAGGGTCTGGGCCACCCTCACCTCTCCCATGACGGCGATGGGGGTCTCTCCAGTGGCCTGTGCCACACGGTGCTCCACCAGGTAGAACATGTACTCGTCGTAGAGCAGCCGGATCAGGTGGAAGGAGCCGAAGCTGGCAGCGCTGCGCAGGGTCAGGTCGCGAATCACCATGGAGCTGGGAAGGGAAAGCAAAACCTTTGGGTTGGGCTGTGTCTAGTTTTGGGGCCCTCAATTCAAGAGAGATGTTGAGGTGCTGGAAAGTGTCCAGAGAAGGGCAGCAAGGCTGGAGAGGGGTCTGGAGCACAGCCCCAAGAGGAGAGGCTGAGGGAGCTGGGGGTGTGCAGCCTGCAGAAGAGGAGGCTCAGGGCAGAGCTCATTGCTCTCTGCAGCTACCTGAAGGGAGGTTGTGGCCAGCTGGGGTTGGGCTCTGCTGCCAGGCAGCCAGGGACAGAAGGAGGGGACACAGCCTCAAGCTGAGGAGGGACTTTATAGGCTATCAGGGAGTGACAGGACTGGGGGGAATGGAGCAAAGCTGGAGGTGGGGAGGTTGAGCCTGGAGGTGAGGAGGAAGTTGTTGAGCATGAGAGTGGTAAGAGCCTGGAATGGGTTGCCCAGGGGAGGTGATTGGGGCCACATCCCTGGAGGGTTTGCAGCCAGGGTGGATGAAGCTGTGGGCAGCTTGATCTAGGGTAGGGTGTCCCTGGGCATGGCAGGGGGGTTGGAACTGGCTGCTCCTTGTGGTCCCTTCCAACCCAGACTGATTCTAGGATTCTAAGCTGTGCCAGGGCAGGTCCAGGCTGGACATTATGAAGTTCCTTATGGAAAGAGTGATTGGCATTGGAATGGGCTGCCCACCTCCCTGGAGGTGCTTAAAAGGAGGCTGCATGAGGCCTTCTTAGTGCCATGGATTAGTAAATTAGGTGTTAGGTGCTAGGTTGGGCTCAATGATCTCAGAAGTCATTTTCAACCTGCTTAATTCTGTGATTCTGTGCTTTAAGACTTGGAGCCAGATGAAGAGCTGCTGGAGTGAGGTCAGAGGAGGCCACAAAGTGAGTCAAGAGCTGGAGCAGCTCTGCTGTGAGGACAAGCTAAGGGAGCTGGGGGTGTTTAAAGGGCTCTGAGGAGCACCTCAGAGCTGCCTGCCAGTGCCTGAAGGGATCCTGCAGGAAGGCTGCAGAGAGACTTTTGCTGAGGGTGTCTAGAGATAGGAAAAGGGGGAATGGTTTGGAGCTGAGGGAGAGCAGGGTGAGCCTGGAGCTGAGGAAGAAGTTCTTCAGTATGAGGGTGGTGAGAATCTGGAACAGGCTGCCCAGGGATGCTGTGGCTGCCTCCTGCTTGGGGGTGTTCAAGGCCATGTTGGATGAGGCCCAGAGCAGCTGAGTCTAATTGAGAGGTGTCCCTGCCCTTGGCAGGAGGTTGGAGCAGATGATCTCTGTGGATCCCTTCCAACCTGAGCCAGTCCAGGATTCTGATGGGGTTTTGTGCCCCTGAGGATGCTGTGGAACTCAGTGCTCTGCTCCTCCCTCTAACCCATGAGTATTAAAGCACTCCCAGCACTGCTGGAGTACAAAGGGACACAAGAGCCACAAGGCTGCCATCTCCAGCAGGGCAGAGCTGCATGTGTGGGAGGGAAACACTTTGGCTTTGGCTCCTCCAGCCAACCCTGAGCCCAGTGCAGAAGCACCTCCAGACGAGGAAGGAAATGTACCTGTAGAAAGACCACTTCAAGAGGAACTGCCTGGCTGCCTTGGGGAAGCTGGGGCTGCCCTCGTGCTGCTTCAGGACTTGAGTGACAACGTTGTCCAGCCAGCTGGCCCACTGGTCCAGAGAGCTCTGCTGCTGCAGGGTGAGCTTGAAATCCTGCTCCAGCTTCTGCACCATGCCTTCCTCACACTGGCACACCCACGAGGCTTGCTCCTGCTCAGGGAGGAAAGTTGACAGTGACTCATGCCAAGCCTGTTGCATAGAATCCTAGAATCAGCCAGGATGGGAGAAACCTCCAAGCTCATCCAGCCCAACCTAGCCCCCAGCCCTACCCAATCAACCAGACCACGGCACTCAGTGCCCCATCCAGGCTTTGCTTCCCTGGGCAGCCCATTCCAATGCCAATCCCTCTCTCTGGCAACAACTTCCTCCTAACATCCCCTGGGTTGCAAATGCAGCTGGGAGGTGAGCTGGGAGAAGGGCCCAGGAGCTACCTGGACGTTGGCGAAGTCGACGCGGTTGAGGTCGCTCAGCATCTGGTTGATCTGGGAGGTGTTCTGCAGCACAGCTCGGGCAGCCTGGGCCAGGTGGTTGAGGGAGGTGTATCTCCTCAGGGTCTGTGCAAAGGCACTCACCACCCCCACCTGCAACACAACACCCCCATCAGCAGCAGCCCTCCCAGCTGGGAATGCTCCTCCACGCTGAGCTGAAGCAACTCAGGGCATAGCTCGGCTGGGAGTGGGAAAAAAAAATGTGTTCAGAGGATCCAGAGCATTGCCTGAGTCTGCCCAGGCTGGGGCTAAGCTCTCAGCACCACAGGACTCCCCCAGCAGCAGCACTCCCAGCTGGGAATGCTCCTCCACGCTGAGCTGAAGCAACTCAGGGCATAGCTCGGCTGGGAGTGGGAAAAAAAAATGTGTTCAGAGGATCCAGAGCATTGCCTGAGTCTGCCCAGGCTGGGGCTAAGCTCTCAGCACCACAGGACTCCCCCAGCAGCAGCACTCCCAGCTGGGAATGCTCCTCCACGCTGAGCTGAAGCAACTCAGGGCATAGCTCGGCTGGGAGTGGGAAAAAAAAATGTGTTCAGAGGATCCAGAGCATTGCCTGAGTCTGCCCAGGCTGGGGCTAAGCTCTCAGCACCACAAGACTCCCCCAGCAGCAGCACTCCCAGCTGGGAATGCTCCTCTGTGCTGAGCTCAAGCAACTCAGGGCACAGCTCAGCTGGGAGTGGGAAAAAAAAAGTGTTCAGAGGATCCAGAGCATTGCCTGAGTCTGCCCAGGCTGCTGCATGCACACACGAGAGACTTCAGATCCCAGCCTGGAGTGTGCTGCTGCTGCTTACCTTGATCTGCACAATCTGGGGGGGGAATTCACTCATGGCATTCATCAGCCACCCTTCCAGGCTCTTGGCAAAGTTCCTGATGGCTTGTGTCAGGGTGCCTGCAAAGAGGCTGAAGCGTTAGGAAGGCTCTTCCATGGCATCTCTGGGACTCCACTTTCTAGCTCGGGGTCTGCTCTGGTTAGCTCTGGGCATGATTGAGCATGGAGAAATCAGCTCTGGTCCCTGAGATGTGCTCAAATGTTCCTCCTTTTCCAATGCTGTTACCTTAACTTTCCTTATTTCTGTTCAGAATCTCCAAATCTCAGCATGCAGGAGGGTGGAAGGGACCTCAGGAGCTCAGCCAGTCCAACCCTCCCTGCTCCAGCAGGGCACCCACAGCAGCTTGCCCAGCAGCACAATGCCCAGGGAGAGGTTGGAAGCTCTGCAGAGGAGGAGACTCCACAACCTCTCTGGGCAGCCTGCTCCATCAGGGCACCCACAGCAGCTTGCTCAGGAGCACAATGCTTGGGTGGGGTTGGAAGCTGTGCAGAGAAGGAGACTCCACAACCTCTCTGAGCAGTCTGCCCCAGGCCTCTAGCACCCTCACACCAAAGGAGTTTCTCCTCCTGTCCAGATGGAACCTCCTGGGTGCCAGTTTGTGCCTGCTGCCCCTTGTCCCATCCCTGGGCACCAGTGAGGAGAGTCTGAGCCCATCCTTTTGCCCCTTCCCACAGCCCCTTCAGGTGCAGGACACTCACTTGGCACTGGCCTGAGCACATCTGGGATGAGGATCTCCACCAGGGCCTGGTACAAGATGTGGTCACAGCTTCTCATCCATTTGAGGACAGGTTCATACTTGCAGAGAGCAATCAGCTTGTCTTTTGGGAGGCTCCCTTCGTGTTCTTCTTCACTGCAGGAGGAGGAGGAGGAGGAGGAGGAAGGAGGAAGGAGGCAGTGTCAGCAGCAGCTTTGCCCTCAGTGCTTTCTCCTCTTCCTAACCTCACTCTTCAGCAGAAGCTTCTTTCATGTATGTTTGAAAGAAACATGAAAGCTTCCTTCAGAAGGAAGCATCTGACCCAATGGACATGTCCTGCCTGGCTCTGCAAGCACCTCTCCATCCATGGAGGTGAGCAGCATTACCTGGAAGGCAGAGCTGCAGAGCCCTCACTGGATGGTGTTTTGGGATTCCAGAAGGACTGCCACAGTTTCTCAATGTAATGGAACTGAAGGTTCATGACAACATCCAAAGTGGCCTGCCAAGAAAGAGCAAGGGCTGGTCAGCTGCTCTGCTAAGGAGAAATGTCCTCTGCTGCCACTGGGACCAAGTAATGGACAAGAAAAGGAGCAGGAAGGACCTCAGCTTAGCATAGAATCATCAAACTCTTTCAGTTGGAAAGAGCTTTAAGGTCACCCAGTCCAATCTTCAACCCAACCCCACCACAGCCACCAAAATATGGCCCCATGTGCCATGGCCACACTCCAGGGATGGGGACTCCACCACCTCTCTGGGCAGCCTGTTCTGACCCTTGACTGCTCTTGCAGCAAGGAAATTTGTCCTCATCTGCAACCTAACTCTCCCCTGGCACAATTTCAGGCCATTGCCTCTCCTTCTGTCACCTGATCCTAGGGAGCAGAGCTCAACCTCCACCTCACTGCAGCCTTCTCTCAGGGAGCTGAGAGAGCCTCCTCTTCTCCAGCCCTCAGCCTCCTCTTCTCCAGCCCTCAGCCTCCTCTTCTCCAGCCCTCAGCCTCCTCTTCTCCAGCCTGCACATCCCCAGCTCCCTCAGCTGCTCCTCCCCAGCCCTCTTCTCCAGACCCTTCCTTCCCCAGCCCCTCGATGTCCTTTTTGGAGTGAGGGACCCAAAGCACTCAAGGTGTGGCCTCAGCAGTGCCCTGCTGGAGCTACTAGGCAGAGGAGAAGCCCTGCCTGACCCCGCTGCAGCTTTGAGGCCATTTCCTCTCCTTCCATCAGCTGATTCTAGGGACAAGCCAGCCAAGCCCCACCTCCCTCCGACCTCCTGCTAATCGAGGAGCCACAAAAGCAGGTGGCAGGATGCTAACTGCCTCTGGGTGCCAACGCCTGAGCTGCAACAGGCAGCTCCCAGGGGTGACTGCTGGCCCCCAGCAATTAACCAAGCAATTAAAGGGTCATTACCTCACAGTGCCGCCTGTAAAGGAGCTGCAGAGTCTTCACATCGTTCATGGTGACCCCTTCTTGGACCAAGACGTTCCCCAGATCAGGGGCTGGGAACTCAGGGAAGACATGGGTCACATCTGGGGAACGAAGAGATGGGGAAGGAAGGTTGAGAGTCTGGAGCACTGGGGCAGGGTTGAGTCAGTGTGGATCACCTGCAGTAGTTGGGACAGGTACTGCAGGCTTTGCAATGGAGATCCCTCCAAAGGTCATCCAGTCCAAGCCCCCTGCTCCAGCAGGGCATCCATAGCAGCTTGCCCAGAAGCACAATGCCCAGGTGGGGTTGGAAGGGACCTCTGGAGATCAGATAGCCCAACCCCTCCTGCCCCAGCAGAGCATCCACAGCAAATTGCCCAGCAGCACAATGCCCAGGTGGGGTTGGAAAGGACCTCTGGAGGTCATTCAGTCCAGCCCCCACTCGGCTTGCCCAGCAGCACAATGGCCAGGGAGGGGTTGGAAGCTCTGCACAGAAGGAGACTCCACAACCTCTCTGGACAGCCTGCTCCAGGCCTCCAGCAACCTCACGCCAAAGGAGTTCCCCCTCCTGCTCAGATGCAGCCTCCTGGGTGCCAGTTTGTGCCCCCTGCCCCTTGGCACCACTGAGCAGAGTCTGGCCCCAGCCTCTTGCCTCCCACAGCCCCTTTAGCTCTTGCTGAGCACTGATGAGATCCCCTCTGGGGCTGCTCTCCTGCAGGCTCTCAGCCTTTGCTCCTCACAGAGCTGCTCCAGGTCCCTCAGCAGCTTTGCAGCCTCTGATGACCTCTCCCCAGCAGCTCCCTTGACCTGGGAAGCCCAGAACTGGAGGCAACACTCCAGAGGTGACCTCCCATTTGATAAAGCTGCTGAGAACACAGCCAGCAGCTCCCCAGCACAACTCCAGCAGCTCTGCCTCCCACTGCAGAGCCACCAGAGGAGCAAACAAATGCTCCAAGCCCAGACATGAGCTACCTAAGGCACCAAAGCAGTCTGCTCACCTATGAACTGCTGGTGGTGCTGACTCTGAGCAGCCACTGATTGCTCAGGGGTAGTGTGCAGGTTGCTGTTGGAGCCACTCTCTGCCACCCCATCCATCTTCTGAGCTGGTCTGTACCTGCAGTGGAGAGCACAGTTGGGATTCAGAGAGGGACAGGCACAGCAGGGTGGGCAGAGCATGGAATGCAGGAGGGGACCCTCAGGGACAAGGTTTTCAGGGCTTGTTTCTCTCACTGACTCAAGCAGAGGGGAGGGAAATGAGAAGCTCCTTATGCAAAGCCCTCTCCAGGAGGCAGTTGAAGGGGTTGAGAAGCCTGCTGGAGGTGCTAACATAAAGAAGAAAGTGAGAATCAGAGAACCCCTGAATGGCAGAGGTTGGAAGGGACCTCTGGAGATCACTGAGTCCAACCCTCCTGCTAAGGAGGGGCTGGAATCGCTTCAGAGAAGGAGACTCCACAACCTCCCTGGGCAGCCTGCCAAGGGCTCTGCCAGCCTCACAGAGACTCCACAACCTCCCCAGGCAGCCTGCTCCAGAGCTCTGCCACTCTCAGAAACTCCACAACCTCCACAGGCAGCCTGCTCCAGAGCTCTGCCACCCTCAGAGACTCCACAACCTCCCCAGGCAGCCTGCCCCAAAGCTCTGCCACCCTCACAGACTCCACAACCTCCCCAGGCAGCCTGCCCCAAAGCTCTGCCACCCTCAGAGACTCCACAACCTCCCCAGGCAGCCTGCCCCAAAGCTCTGCCACCCTCAGAGACTCCACAACCTCCCCAGGCAGCCTGCTCCAGAGCTCTGCCAGCCTCACGATGACAAAGTTCTTTCCTTCTGCAGCATTCTTTGGGCAAGGATCCTTGCCCATGGCAGCCCTGGGGGCACCAGCAGGGAGCTCCAAGATGCACCTACCTCTGCTTCTGGTGGATGGGCTGCTGCCTCATGGCCATGTACTGAGTGTCCTCCTGCAGGCGGTTCAGAGGTGACTCCGGCTTGAGGCGGATCCCATAGTAATGGTACTTGGAGTTCCCCCTGGAAGCAGCAGCAGGGAAAGTGCTCAGTGTCAGCTCACCAGGGGAAGGGTTGGGATGTGTAGCTCTGCAACGGGCTCTGGGCTTGCTTGGGCAGTGCACAGAGTCATAGAAGCAGTCAGTCAGGGAATGGAAGGGACCAGAAGGATCAGCTAAGTTCCAACCTACCCTAGAGCAGGCTGCCCACAGCTTCATCCAGCCTGGCTGCAAACACCTCCAGGGATCTCCCCTCTGCCACTTCAAACCCATTCCTCCTCATTCTGTCATTACAAGCCCTTGTCAATAGTCCCTCCCCAGCCTTCCTGTAGCCCTCTTCAGACCCTGCAAGGCCACTCCATGATCTCCTGGAAGGCCACTCCATGATCTCCTGGAAGGCCACTCCAAGATCTCCTGCAAGGCCACACTAAGATCTCCTGCAAGGCCACTCCATGATCTCCTGCAAGGCCACTCCATGACATCCTGCAAGGCCACTCCAAGATCTCCTGCAAGGCCACTCCATGATCTCCTGCAAGACCACTCCATGATCTCCTGCAAGACCACTCCATGATCTCCTGCAATACCACTCCAAGATCTCCTGCAAGGCCACACTAAGATCTCCTGCAAGGCCACTCCAAGATCTCCTGCAAGGCCACACTAAGATCTCCTGCAAGACCACTCCATGACCTCCTGCAAGACCACTCCATGATCTCCTGCAAGGCCACTCCAAGATCTCCTGCAAGACCACTCCAAGATCTCCTGCAAGACCACTCCATGACCTCCTGCAAGACCACTCCATGACCTCCTGCAAGACCACTCCAAGATCTCCTGGAAGCTTTCTCCTCTCCGGGCTGAGCAGCCCCAACTCTCCTAGCCTGTCCTCGTAGCAGAACTGCTCCAGCCCTCTTGAGCATGTTTGTGGGCCCCCTCTCAGGCTCTCAGCAGGTGTGACAGGAGGTGCAGGAGGAGTTTTTTCCATCCCCACCTGGTTCCCAGGCGCCGAGTCCTCAGCCCCATGAACACCGAGCGGATCAGCTTGCCGAAGGAGGCAGCGTTCACCGGGTCCAGTTTGTGCTCCTGGCAGTGCCTCAGGTAGTGGTTGTAGAGAGAGCTCCTGGGCAGGCTGACACCTTCAGCTGTCTCGTAGTTGTCCAACAGCCACTGGAGCTTTACGGGTGGAAAGCACAAAGGAGAAAAGAAAAGGTCTAAAGGGGCTGGCAGGAGCTGTGGCATACGCAGCAGGCGACGCTTCCAGGGGGGCAGACGAGCCCCAACTGGCACTTGAGAGCTCAAGAGGGACTGCAGGCTGAGTAATTAATGGACAGGAGTTAATTGATGGCCACTCCCCACCCCAAGCCCCAAGATTGATCCCTCCCCAAAACACAACCACGCTCAGGTTCTTGCAGGAGCACTCCAGCAGGAGTCCACCTGCTGGCTCCAAGTCCACCCTGGGGTCCGTTCGACTCCTGCAGAGGCAAAATCCAAGTTGCAAGAAGTTGTTGCTGCTTTGTCTGTTGGTTTTTGGGTTGGTTTGTTTGTTTTTTCTTAATATCCAAGGATAAAGACGTTGAGGCACTGCCTACAGAGGAAAGGAAACCAACCCAGGCTGGCAAAGCCTTTCTGGAGGTGAGGATTGGAGTGGCTAAAAGTGGTCCCTGCCACCTGCAAAAAGCAGAAGGGTCCTCCTGGCAGTCAGAATCGATGCCTGAGCTGCTGCTTCTGTTGCTGCAAGGTGGCAACTGACATCAATTTTTGGTCCCAGGAAGGGCAGGCCCAGCACACAACATCAGCACAGGAACTGACAAGCAAAAAGAGCAACACCTCCCCCCCCCAAAAAAAACCCAAAATCTCCTTTGGTTGGTTCAATCACTTCAGCATCAATACAATGAGGGTTCAGTGAATCTTGGGAGGAGGGAGAGGGACCAAAGGACTCCAATCAGTAGCTTTGGGAAGAGGACTTCTGTTGTCCTTAGGGATGCTGGGAGGTGTTCAGGGCCAGGTTGGATGAAGCCTTGAGTGACCTGTTCTAGTGGGAGGTGTCCCTGCCTGTGGCACAGGGGGGTTGGGACTGGCTGAGCTTTGAGCTCCCTTCCAACCTGAACCATTCAATGATTCTATGGTTTTGAAGACCTCCCTCTCCATCCAGACGTCCAGGCACAGCTCCAGCAGCAGCAGATTGGGGTTGTGGATCCCAACCTCCAGCAGCTCCCAGCAGCACAGAGTCCAAGCACAAACTTGGTCTGGAAGTGAATGGGATTTAACCAAGCACAAGGAGCTGGAAGCTGGCCCAGGCTTAAGTGTTCTCCACTCCTACTCCAGTACACTCTTTTCACAGGTGCAGACTGCACTGGGTTGGAAGGGACCCTCTAAGGGCATCTTGTCCAACCCCTGCAGGCAGCAGGGACACTTCCAACCAGAGCAGGCTGCACAGGGCCACAGCAAGGCAGAGCTTGAATGGCCCCAGGGATGGGGCCTCAAGCACAACCCTGGGCAGCCTGTGCCAGTGTCTCACCACTCTCTCATCTTCCTGCTGTCCAACCTAACTCTGCCCTGCCTCAATTTCAAACCCTTGCCCCTCATCCTGCCACCTTAAGCCCTTCTGAGCAGCCCCTCCTCAACCTGCCTATGGGTCCCCTTCAGATATTGAAACGCAGCTCTTAAGGTCTCCCTGGAGCCTTCTCCTCTCCAGGCTGAGCAGCCCCAATTCTTTCAACCCCAAAGGTTCACCACTTCCACTTGGAGAACTTTTGGGCTCTCAAATTCTCCACTTCATTACCTGATCTGGGTTATCAACAACTGTGAAAATACCTCCTGAGTGAGTAAAACCTCCTGAGAAACACCTCCTGACCTCCTAACAACTGTGAAAATATCTCCTGAGCGAGAAAAACCTCCTGAGAAACTCCTCCTGACCTCCTAACAACTGTGAAAATATCTCCTGAGCGAGAAAAACCTCCTGAGAAACTCCTCCTGACCTCCTGCAGTGCCACCTCTGAGACCTCTCCCTCCACTGAGTCATCTTCAGTCGAGGGATTTCCTCTCTCTTGACCAAGCCAACATCAGCCTCACTCCAACCTCCCTACCACTTCCACCAGGACTTGAATGAGAGCCTCCAAACCTACCCCACCCCAAGCCAAGGTGCTCACTGCTAAGTGTTACTGCGTGGGAGGCAGAAACCAGGGATGCAGAAGGCTCAGCAGAAGAGTGGCAACTTCACACAGAGCAGGGGGAGAAGCCAGGGGGGGAGCAAATGGGATCCAGCACAGCATTGCACCAGCTGTGGCCTTCCTTGAAGCATGGCAAGAGCAGGAAAGGCTTTTAGAGGAGCAGGCTCTTGGGATGTGCTGCCTGTGGGATTTGGGTCACAGCATCACAGCGTAGTGGGGGTTGGAAACCAACTGCCCCTCCCCTGCCAAAGCAGGGTCAGCCAGGAGAGCATCCAGGTGAGGATGGAAGCTCTGCACAGGAGACTCCACAACCTCTCTGGGCAGCCTGCTGCAGGCCTTCAGCACCCTCACACCAAAAAAAGTGTCTCCTCCTGTTCAGGTGGAATCTCCTGGGTGCCAGTTTGTGCCCATTGGCCCTTGTGCTGTCCCTGGGCACCACTGAATGGAATCTGTCCCCATCCTCTTGCCCCCCACAGCCCCTTTAGCTCTTGCTGAGCACTGATGAGATCCCCTCTAGGGCTGCTCATCTGCAGGGCTCTCAGCCTTTGCTCCTTACAGAGCTGTTCCACATCCCTCAGCAGCTTTGCAGCATCTGATGACCTTTCCCCAGCAGCTCCCTTGACCTGGAGAGCCCAGAACTGGAGGCAACACTCCAGAGGTGACCTCCCATTTGATAAAGCTGCTGAGAACACAGCCAGCAGCTCCCCAGCACAACTCCAGCAGCTCTGCCTCCCACTGCAGAGCCACCAGAGGAGCAAGCAAATGCAGGACTGCCAGGACCTCAAGCTCCAAGCCTAGACATGAGCTACCTAAGACACCAAAGCAGTCTGCTCGCCTGCTGGTGGTGCTGACTCTGAGCAGCCACCCATTGCTCAGGGCTAGTGTGCAGGTTGCTGCTGGAGCCACTCTCTGCCACCCCACTGCAGAGGTGCCCTCCTCTTTGAAAAGCTGCAGCTGCCAGCAGCTCCCCAGCACGACTCCAGCAGCTCTGCCCCCCACTGGAAGAGCCACCAGAAAGTTTCTCCTCCCGTGGAGGGTGGAACCTGCTGCTCTCCAGCTCGTCCCCATCGCTCCTCGTCCTATCTCCTGGGCTTTGGCTGCCACTATCGAAGGAGGGGAAAGGGGAAAAACCAAAACCAAAACCAAAGAAACACCAAAACCAAGACCCAGAGGAAAGGTTTTAAACCCTCGATGGTCACTTACATGGCTGTTGAGCAAACTGCTTTTGTGTGATGTAATCCCTTCATTTTTTTGCAGGTTTTCAATCGCCATTTCAAGCTACAGAGAAGATGTGCAAGAGGGAAGGGAAGGGAAGGGAAGGGAAGGGAAG
>VWZI01004914.1:93000-105752 GCA_013396835.1 Psilopogon haemacephalus
ATAAATTTAAAAAATCAATCAGCAAAAAAATAAATTTAAAAAATCAATTAAAAAATCAAACTTAAAAAAAAAAATCAAACCACCAAACAACAAAAACAAAACGAACCACACAAGAAACTGAGCCTCAAACCCTGCTCAGAACAAACTCACCCTGCTTATATCTGAAGCTAATGAAGGTCACTAGAGCCTGAACTCTCCATTCTGAATGCATGAGCTAAAAATTGTATTTTCAGTTAACTTTTAAATTTTTTCAAGTCAGGAGAGCAAGTGGGTGAGCCCCTGAAGCAAACTCATTCACACTGATTGAAAAATATGATGGGAAATGCCAGAGAATTTTGGCATGGACGGGTTGGAAGGGACCTCTGGAGCTCAGCCAGTCCAACCCCTCCTGCCCCAGCAGGACACCCACAGCAGCTTGCCCAGCAGCACAATGCCCAAGGGGGGTTGGAAGCTCTGCACAGAAGGAGACTCCACAACCTCTCTGGGCAGCCTGCTCCAACAGGACACCCACAGCAGCTTGCCCAGCAGCACAATGGCCAGGGGGTGGTTGGAAGCTCTGCACAGAAGGAGACTCCACAACCTCTCTGGGCAGCCTGCTCCAGGCCTCCAGCACCCTCACACCAAGCAAGTTTGTCCTCCTGTTCAGATACAACCTCCTGGGTGCCAGTTTGTGCCCATTGCTCCTTGTGCTGTCCCTGGGCACCACTGAGCAGAGTCTGGTCCCAGCCTCTTGCCCCCCAACCCTTTAGCACTGCATTTTGATAGCTTCCTTCCATGTCCCCTCACACCAAGCTGGCACTTCCCAAGCCCAGAACAGAGCCCTCCTTGTTTGCAGTGTGGCCCTGGGCAGCCTGAGCTGGTTGGAGGTGTCCCTGGTGAGTGCAGGTGGAGTGGACAAGATGCCCTTTGAGGGTCCCTTCCAACCCAATGCCATCTGTGAATCTGTTCCTTTCCCAGGTTGAACCCCTGAAGTGGCTACACTTTCTCAGTGACTTACCCTCGAATTCTGTTGGCTTTTTTGCTTTTGTTTTGGGTCATTTGGGTTGATTTCACTTTTTTTGGTCCCTTTTGCAGTGGATTTGCTGTTGGCATCTACACCACAAACTCACCTGAGGCCTGTCACTACGTAGCAGACAACTGCAGTGCCAACGTTCTGGTGGTGGAAAACCATAAACAGCTGCAGAAGATCTTGGAAGTAAATACCCTGCTTAATGGCTTGGGGCTACAGCATCCCACTGGCAGCTGGGGGAAGGGAGAGTCCTGAGGGCAGTGCTTCAAGGTGAACAGAGGTCTTCAGGGTCAGGTTGGATGACTCCTTGAGCAGCCTGGGCTAGTGGGGAGGTGTCAGGAGGGTTGGAACTGGATGATCTGGAAGGTTCTTACCAACCCAACCCCTCCTCTGATGGAGCCTACTGAATGAGCTCAGTGGTCAAGGCAGATGGAGAGGCAGTGGTGCTCAGTGGTGGTTCCAAACCTCAGCACAGCCTCAAAAGCAGGATGTGGAGTTGAGCATCCTTACGGTTGGATGTGGTGGGAGGTGTCCAGAGAAGGGCCAGGAGGATGAGCAGAGGGCTGGAGCTGCTCTGCTGTGAGGAGAGGTTGAGGGTCATGGCAAGCAGCTGGCAGCTGGTGGGATTCCTAGGCTGAAGGGGGCCAGGCAGGGTTGTCCCCTCCTCACATACAGAATCATAGAATCACTCAGGGTTGGAAGGGACCACAAGGATCATCCAGTTCCAACTAATCTCTGTTTCTAACACAGGTTCAGCACAAGCTACCTCATCTGAAAGCCATTGTCCAGTATGGAGAAGAGCTGAAAGAGAAGAGACCCAACCTCTACTCTGTAAGTCCTGGGCACCTTAAGGGCCTGACCTGTGTTCAGCTGGTGGCTTGCAAGTGACCATCAGCTCCCCTGATGTCTTGTTGGATTCACTGAGGGCTCACCTTGCCCTGCCAGCCTTGATTCTAACCTTGGGGCAGCAGATGTTGTTCAAACCTTGGTAATCCCTTGCAAGGGAGGGTGTTAGCATGGCTGAGCTCTGCAGGGCAGCCTCGGGCCCCACTGAACTCCAGTTTGGCAACCCCAGAGGTTGCAACAGGCCCAGTGACCTTCCTCGGGGTGGATCCATCTCCTCACCTCTGGCTGCCATGGTGAGAAGCAGAAGATTGTCGAGGCTGGTGGTGCAAGTGGATGACCCCTTCTAGATGCTACCAAAGGAGGCTGGGTGCAGGAAGCACTTTTCATAGTATCACAGAATGGTTTAGGTTGGAAGGGAGCTCAAAGCTCAGCCAGTTCCAACCTCCCTGTGCCATAGGCAGGGACACCTCCCACTAGGACAGGTCGCTCAAGACCTCAACAGGTCACTCAAGACCTCAACAGGTTGCTGAAGACCTCAACAGGTCACTCGAGGTCTTCCCTTCACCTGTAGCAAAGGGTTGAGTCTCACACCTGGAGTGATGCTCCACCAAGTGACCGAGGTCCTCTTCTGTCCCCAGTGGAGTGAGTTCATGGAACTTGGCAAGGAGGTTGCAGATGCTCAGCTCCATGAGGTCATCGCCTCGCAGAAGCCGAACCAGTGCTGCACTCTCATCTACACCTCGGGGACCACAGGGCAGCCGAAGGGAGTGATGCTCAGCCACGACAATGTGAGTCCCTCCTTGGGCAGCTGCCCCCTGGCTGGCCTCAGGTGGGTGATCTTAAAAGCCTCTTCCAAGGCAGTTCTGAGCCTGAGCTGAAGACCTCAGGAGGTTGCGGTCTCACCATGTGAGCTGCTGTTGGTAAGGCTTGGACTTGGTGATCTTAAAAGCCTCTTCCAAACCAGTTCTGAGCCTGAGCTGAAGACCTCAGGAGGTTGTGGTCTCACCATGTGAGCTGCTGTTGGTAAGGTTTGGACTTAGTGATCTTAAAAGCCTCTTCCAAACCAAACCATTTCTATGCCTGAGCTGAAGACCTCAGGAGGTTGTGGTCTCATTATGTGAGCTGCTGTTGGTAAGGCTTGGACTCAGTGATCTTAAAAGCCTCTTCCAAGGCAGTTCTGAGCCTGAGCTGAAGACCTCAGGAGGTTGCGGTCTCACCATGTGAGCTGCTGTTGGTAAGGCTTGGACTTGGTGATCTTAAAAGCCTCTTCCAAACCAGTTCTGAGCCTGAGCTGAAGACCTCAGGAGGTTGTGGTCTCACCATGTGAGCTGCTGCAAGGAGCTGTGGCTGAGCGCTGCTGTGGGTTCCTCTTGCAGCTGACGTGGACGGCGGCGGCCGCAGGTCGCTTCATCATGCTGACGGACGCCACGGAGAGGCAGGAGGTGGTGATCAGCTACCTGCCCCTCAGCCACATCGCCGCTCAGATGTCCGACATTTGGTCGGCCATGACCTTCGGGGCGCAGATCTTCTTCGCTCAGCCAGACGCGCTGAAGGTAAAGCACAGGGAGGGGTGCACAGAGAGCCTGTGTGTGGCTGCTTGGAGCTGGGGGGGAGGGGGCCTGAGGCTGCCTCAGAGTCTGCTTCTGCACCAGCTGCTGGGGCCTGGCTCCCTTTTGGCCACTTAGGCCTGGCTCCCTTCTGGCTGCCCGGACCTGGTTCAGGCCTGGCTCCGTTCAGGCCTCTCAGGCCTGGCTCTGTTCTGGCCACTTGGGCCTGGCTCAGGCCTGGCTCCATTCTGGCTGCTCAGGTCTGGCTCAGGCCTGCCTCAGGCCTGGCTCCCTTTTGGCCGCTCGGACCTGGTTCAGGCCTGGCTCCCTTTTGGCCGCTCGGGCCTGGCTCAAGCCTGGCTCCGTTCAGGCCTCTCGGGCCTGGCTCAAGCCTGGCTCCGTTCAGGCCTCTCGGGCCTGGCTCCCTTCTGGTCTGGCTCCAGGGCCAGCCTTGTGTGTCTGGCAGCTGTGGCAGCTCTCTGTTACCTGCTGCCCTCTAAGGCTCTGTTGTTCTGCTGAGCATGGCCTGAGCTTTGCCTTTCACCTCTCCTCGGGCCGCAAGCCCCAAGGAGCTGATCCAGCACTCCCCAGGCAGCAGCTCCTCAGTGTCTCCCCTGGCAGCACTTCTGTGTCCCAAGAGTTGAGCAACAGCTTTGTTTGCTCTGCCCACGCTGCAGAGTGGCACCACCTGCTAAATCTGTGTCCTGAGACCTCTTGGTGCTGTGCCAGCCTGGGCACGGAAGGCATCGACCTTTGCTGCCTTCTCAAGGCCATTCTTGTCCTCTTCTCTTTCTCAAGGCCATTCTTGTCCTCTTCTCTTTCTCAAGGCCATTCTTGTCCTCTTCCCTGCTGTGCTCCAGAGGTTCCTTTCCCCTGTGGAGGACCACGGCAAGAAGGGAGCTGGCATTGTCCATCCCTGCTCTGCCGGCACTTGGCAGCAGTGGTGGAACTGCAGCTGCCTGTCAGCAGTTCCTCACCACTGATGGCCACGTCCTAGGGTCTTCACCAAAGCCTGCAGTGAAGCACTCCTGAGAGCTCTCTCTACTCCTGCACTCAGGGCAGCTTGGTGGACACGCTGAGGGAAGTGAGGCCAACTGCTTTCCTGGGAGTTCCTCGGGTCTGGGAGAAGATGGAGGAGAAAATGAAATCCATAGGAGCGAAGTCCTCAACGCTCCGAAGGAGAGTGGCGACCTGGGCCAAGGGAGTTGGGCTGCAGACAAACCTGAAGTGGATGAATGGGTAGGTGTGAAGGGGAACATCAGGAGAACTTCACTGTCAGCTCAGGGATTGCATCCCCTGCCTGCTTAGGGACAATAAAAGCCAGATGGGGTTGAAGCAGAGGGTGAGCAGCAAGGGCTGGAGGAGGGGAAATGAAATCAGAGTCCTTTGGGTTGGAAAGGACCTTTAAGGTTCATAGGAGGGGTTGGAAAGGACCTTTAAGGTTCATAGGAGGGGTTGGAAAGGACCTTTAAGGTTCATAGGAGGGGTTGGAAAGGACCTTTAAGGTTCATAGGAGGGGTTGGAAAGGACCTTTAAGGTCCATAGGAGGGGTTGGAAAGGACCTTTAAGGTTCATAGGAGGGGTTGGAAAGGACCTTTAAGGTTCATAGGAGGGGTTGGAAAGGACCTTTAAGGTTCATAGGGGGGGTTGGAAAGGACCTTTAAGGTCCATCGAATGGGTGGAAAGGTCCTTTAAGGTCCATCGAATGGGTAGGAAAGGACCTTTAAGGTCCATCGAATGGGTAGGAAAGGACCTTTAAGGCCCATCGAATGGGTAGGAAAGGACCTTTAAGGTCCATCGAATGGGTTGGGGTGGAAAAGACTTTAAAGATCTCACCTGGTTCCATCTCCCCTGCCACCAGCCCAGGCTGCTCAAGGTCTCATCCAACCTGGCTTCAAACACCTCCAGGGAGGAGGAATCCACAACCTCCCTGGGCAACCTGTGCCAGCATCTCCCCACCCTCACAGTCAAGAATTTCTTCCTCACCTTGTCTCAGTCTCCCCTCTCCCAGCTCAAAACCACTGCCCCTTGTGCTATCACTACAAGTCCCACCCCAGCTCAGCCCACCCAGTCCAACCATTCTCTCCCAAACCTGGTGTTAAACCATGGCACTCAGCACCACATCGCTGTGGTGGTTCAACACCTCCCAGGGGACTGGGGGAGTCCACCAACCCCTCCGGGGGACTGGGGGAGTCACCCACCCATTCCAGCAACTCCATTATTTATGGAATCACCTAACCTTGGTCAACCACAACGGGAAGAAGGGAGACAAGTTCTGAGAGGTGACCAAGACCTTCTTGCCCTGCAGCTCGTCCGAAGTGCCGATGAACTTCCGCCTGGCCAGGCACTTGGTGTACAGGAAGGTGCGGAAGGCTCTGGGGCTGGAGAGGTGCACCAAGTGCTACACAGGGGCTGCTCCCATCACCAGAGAGACCCTGGAGTTCTTCCTCAGCCTGAACATTCCTCTCTTTGAGCTCTATGGCATGAGCGAGAGCTCAGGGCCTCACACCATCTCCCTGCCTCATGCCTTCAAGCTAACCAGGTAAGGACCTCGCTGGGAGGAGGAGGAGCTGCTTTGGGCTTTCTCCTTCACCTCAGCCCCAGAGTCTTGATGCCAGGAAGAATCACAGAATCAACCAGGTTGGAAAAGACCATCTAGGACCATCGAGTCCAACCTATCACCTAACCCTTCTCATTAGGTTTAGGTTGGAAGGGAGCTCAAAGCTCAGCCAGTTCCAGCCCTGCTGTGCCATAGGCAGGGACACCTCCCACTAGAACAGGTTGCTCAAGGCCTCATCCTGCCTGGTCCTGAACACCTCCAGGGAGATCCCATTCTGTGCTTCTGTGCTCCACAACATCCCTGAGTGACCTGTGTCAGTGTCCTCACCCTCACTTTCTTTGCTCCACAACCTCCCTGGGCAACCTGTGCCAGTGTCTCACCACCCTCACTGCAAACAACTTCCTCCTAACATCCACTTTCAATCTCCCCTCTGCCACTTTAACCCCATTCCTCCTCCTCCTCCTCCTCTCATCACCAGACCTTGTCAATAGTCCCTCCCCAGCCCTCCTGTGAGCATTGATCTCTGCATCCACAACTTCTTCTGGAGCTCCTTTTCACATGAGCTTGGGGAGCTTTGACCTTCCCTGCTGAAGCAGCTGTGTGCAAACCTTGCCTGGCTTTGCTCAGCCCCCTCAGCCTGAGAGCTTCTGCTGTGACCTCACCTGCTCCTCAGCTCGTTGAGAGGTCTCTGAGTGCCCTGGGTTTGTGTTTCTGCTCTCTTGAAGCTGTGGAAAGGAAGTGACAGGCTGCAGGACGCTGATTGATAAGCCGGACAGAGATGGCACTGGGGAGATCTGCTTCTCAGGGAGGCACATCTTCATGGGCTACCTGAACATGGAGGACAAAACCAGGGAGGCAATTGATGAAGATGGCTGGCTGCACTCAGGAGACCTTGGCAGGCATGACAAGGATGGATTCCTCTACATCACAGGCAGGATTAAAGGTATTCAGTTATGGAATCTCTTGGGTCTGCTGTCCTGAGGTTGCACAGCACTGGGGCACGATGCCTTCAGACCCAGAGCATTGGAATGCTTCTCCTCACAGGGTGTCAGGGGTTGGAAGGGACCCAAGGAGATCATCCAGTCCAACCCCCCCTGCCAGAGCAGGACAATCCAATCTAGCTCAGCTCACACAGCAACACATCCAGACCAGGCCTGCAAAGGCTCCAGACAAGGAAACTCCACAACCTCTCTGGGCAGCCTGTGCCACTGTTCTGGGACCCACACAGGCAAGAAGTTGCCTCTTGTGTTGAGCTGCAACCTCCTGTGCTGCAGCTTCCATCCATTGCTCCTTGGCGTATCGCAGGGAGCAGTGAGCAGAGCCTGTCCCCCTCCTCCTGTGACCTCCTTCAGATATTGATAAGTATTGATTCAATCCCCTCTCAGCCTTCTCTTCTGCAGACTAAGCAGCCCCAGGTCCCTTAGCCTCTCCTCCCCAGGCAGTGCTGCAGTACCCTCAGCATCCTCCCAGCTCTCTCTTGGACTCTCTCCAGCAGATCCCTGTCTCTCTTCAACTGGGGAGTCCCAAACTGAAGGCAGTACTCAAGTTGGGGTCATTTCTGGTGTGAATGTGGCTGCAGAATGTCCTGCCACTGTGTGTGTGAAAGAGCTTGTGATAGGATCTGACCTCTGAAACCTCTGTTTGCAGAGGGAGGGAGAAAGCCTCTGATTTCAGAAGCAGCACCTAAAGCTTTGTTGACTGTTTGATGGTGCTGGACCTGCCCAGGGCATCCTGCCCCAGGTCACTCCAGTTTCAGCCAGCTTTGTTGTTGAGAGAAAAACAGCAGCTTAACACTGTTGTGAGAAGGGCTTGCAGCAACCTGGTTCTTGGGACATTGCTTTGACCAACCCCAAAGCAAATCCAGCTTTGTGCAAGCCTTCAACCATCAGAAAGAGATAAAGGGTCAGGCACAGGATCTGCTGGAGGACATCTGGCCACATCCCTGGCGGTGTTTGCAGCCAGGATGGCAGAGGCTGTGGGCAGCCTGCTCTAGGGTGTCCCTGGGCACGGCAGGAGGGTTGGAACTGGCTGATCCTTGTGGTCCCTTCCAACCCTAACTGATTTTATGATTCTATCTCTGAAAGCCAGCTGAGGGAGGCAGGTTTTCCATGCTGGCTGATGTCAAGAGCTTGGCGAAGTTTGCCCTTCACAAAATCAGCCAATCCCAGCGTGGTTGGATGTGACCTCTGGAGGTCACTCAGCCTTCTCTCTTCAGGCCAAGCAGCCCTAACCCTCTCCAGAGGTGTTGAGGCACTCCAGATGTTGGGGCACAGATTGACCACTTGACCTGGCAGACACCCAGGAGCTCTAAAATGCTTTCAGACTGTGAAGGAGCTTGGGTAAAGCTCTTGAGTGTTAACCAAGATCTGCCTCTTATTCCAGAGCTCATCATCACTGCTGGAGGTGAGAATGTTCCTCCTGTCCCCATTGAGGATGCTGTGAAGGATGCTGTGCCCATCATCAGCAATGCCATGCTGGTGGGAGACAAAGCAAAATTCCTTGCTATGCTGCTAACTTTGAAGGTAAAGGGGATGGGAATGCACCCGTGGTGCTGAGGGGCTTGGGTTCCACAGGTGTTAGAATCAGAGAATGGTTTAAATTGGAAGAGACCTCAAAGATCATCCAGTTCTCACCCCCAGGGACACCTCCCATTAGAGCAGGGAGGGTCTGTTAGAGCCTGGAAGCAGTGTGGAGTAGGAGCTGTTGTAGCTAAGGTGTAACTAGACAGAACTAACAGCACTGAAGGGTCATGAAGGTGATCAGAGCATCTCTGCTATGGGGACAGGCTGGGAGAGTTGGGGCTGTTGAGCCTGGAGGAGAGAAGGCTCCAAGGGAGCCCTTAGAGCTGCCTGTCAGTAACTGAAGGGGCTCCAGGAGAGCTGGGGAGGGACTTGTGACAAGGGTTGGGAGTGCCAGGATGAGGAACAATGGCTTTGAGCTGGGAGAGGGCAGATTGAGACTTGGAGAGGAGAAAGTAGTTGACAATGAGGGTTGGGAGACCCTGGCATGGGTTGCCCAGGGAGGGGCATAAAAAAGGAAAGGATCCACTTGGGATAGCAAAGGAGACGAGCTCTGGAGCCAGCTTGTTTCTTGGTATTGAGCAGGGAGAGATCTGGAGGAGCTTCCAGCTGCATGAAGCTGTGGAGTTGGTGGCTTGCACCAAGTGGATGAACACTGCAGTGGTTGATTTGTTGGCTGATTGGAGCTGCGGTGGCTTCCTGGGGCTGTTGAGGCTCCGTGGGGTGAAGCAGCTTGAAGTGACCTGTTTGGGTTTGCCTTGGCAGTGCAATGTGGACACAGAAACAGGGGAGCCAGGAGATGACCTCACCCCAGAAGCCATCGAGTACTGCCAGAAGCTGGGCAGCAAGGCCACCAAGGTCTCTGAAGTCCTCAGCAGCAGAGACAAAGCCATCTACGGAGCCATCCAGAAGGGCATCACAGCTGTCAACGAGAGAGCTGTCTCCAATGCTCAGAAGGTCCAGAAGTGGGTCCTGCTGGAGAAGGACTTTTCTCTCTTTGGTGGAGAGCTTGGTGAGTAGGAAGGGTGTTGGGGGTTACCTTAGCTATTGAACCAGGGCCCTCAGAGTCTCTGCTCTGGTGAGACCCCACCTGCAGCACCATGCCTGTGCCCCACTTGTGTTGGTGGCCCCAGAGCTGGACCTGCTGGATTTGCTCCAGCCAAGGCTATGAAGATGATCCAAGGGCTGCAGGACCTCTGCTGTGGGGACAGGCTGGGAGAGTTGAGCCTGGATAGGATAGGGTAGAATAGGATAGGCTAGGGCAGGGCAGGATAGGATAGGGTAGAATAAAAAGTAGGGTAGGGGTAGGGTAGAGTAGGATAGAATAGGATAGGGTAGAGTAGGATAGGATAGGCCAGGTTGGAAGATACCTCCAAGCTCATCCAGCCCAACCTATCCTCCAGCCCTATCTAATGGCACTCAGTGTCCCATCCAGGCTTTGCTTGAACACCTCCAGGGATGGGGACTCCACCACCTCCCTGGGCAGCCCATTCCAATGGCAGATCACTCTGTGAAGAACTTCTTCCTAACCTCCAGCCTATACCTTCCTCCACAGGCCCCACGATGAAGCTGAGGAGACCTGTGGTGGTTCAGAAGTACAAAGACCAAATCGCTCAGTTCTACAGCGAGCCGGAGCCGCCCGCGGCTGCGCACAACTCCCTGCGGCAGTAGCCCCCCAAGACCTGGAGGACAATGTCCCTGCTTGTCACCAAGGGCTCCCCACAGGAAGGAGAAGAAGTCTTCTGGGCTCTCCTGAAATAAATGGGGAGGCTTTGGGCAGCAGCAGCCCTTCCCCACTTCCCTGAACTGGCCATAGTGTGGCCCTCGTCCTGCAGCGTGGTGACCGTGTCTGTGCCCTGTGCTTCCTCCTGTCTGTGTTCTGAGATGTTCCTTGGGGTCTCCACTTGATGGCTTTTGATCTTTCAGGGTTGTTTTTGTGGTTTTGGGTTTTTGGGGTTTTTTTTATGTTTTTGGGGTTTATTTTATTATTTTTTTTCATACCATCTTTACCTCTTCTGTTCTGAACCAAAGGTTATGTTTTTTGTTTTGTTTAATTCTCCTGAGCTGAATGTAAAAGCAATCAGCAGCTGCACCTCCCTGCAGGAAGAGGAGGGAGGAGGAGAAGGACAGAGGTCATGTTCCAGTGGTGTTCTTCAACCCCCTCCCCGGCCCTCAAGTGCATGTTCAGCTGCATGCTGGTGACATCAGAGTTCTTCTGAGTCTCTTTGAACCCCCAGACTGTCTCCAAGAGGACAATTCCTGAGTGCCTGTGCACACCCTGGCTCGTGGGGGGTGTGTGGAGCCTCATCCTTGCTGGCTTTGTGCAATATTTTCTTGGGTCTGGTTTAGCTGCTTTTTGAGTTATTCTGAAGCCATCACTGGTGGTGTCCAACCAGCATCTACCTGGCCTGTCTTCTGGGAAGGGTTTCCCACACAAGGACTATTATATTTGGCTGTGGTCTAAGAGCCATGGAAATGGTGGCTGTGGAGTGTCCTGGAGCTCCCCAGAGGGGTGAGGTTTGGGTTGGTTGAAGCTCTGAAGCTGTGCTGGTAGACAGAGGAGATGTGGAAGGAACTCAGTAGCTCAAAGGCTGCTTCTGGAGGTCTCTGATCAACCACTCCAGCTAAATGTAAAGCTGCTGGGCATTGAAGGAAGGACACTGGGGGACAGCCTTCTCCAGAGCTGGGGAAGAGCACCCAGTGCTGGGAGTTCTTGAAAGGTCTCTTCTAACTGGCTCTACAAAGCCCAAAGCCTGCAGCGATTCTTTCATCCTGAAAGATTTTGCTTCTAGAAATGGCTTGGTTCAAACTAGGAACCAGGGGTGTGAAAAATCAGAATCTCAGAGTCACTGTGGTTGGAGAAGACCTTCAAGATCCTCCAGTCCAACCATTCTCTAACTCTACCAAGGTTGAGGTTAAACCATGGCCCTCAGCACCACCCCTCTGCAGCTTTTCAAGGTGGGGATTCAGCCACCTCCCTGGGCAGCCTGGGCTAGGCTTTGAGAACCCTTGCAGTGAAGAAGTTTCTTCTGATGCCCAACCTAGACCTCTGCTGGGACAACTTGAGGCCATTTCCTCCAGTGGAACAGCTGCACCCCTTGATTCTGAGTAGTGGTTCTCAAGAGGCAGAGGACCCAGGAGCTGGTGGTGGGTGTGGAGACATGAACAATGCAAGCTCAGGGCAGCTCTGCCCCTCCAGCACAGTTTGCTGTTGAACCCTTGCAGTGCTGGGCAGCAGCAGTACCTGGAACTGGGCACCTTGGAGGGGGGAGGCTTAAAGCTGAGAACCTTCTTCCTGCCCAGGGCTGAGTGAAACTCCTCTTGCAGGAGTGGCCTGGAGGGAGGGAGGGAGGGAGGACAAAGCTCCTTGGTAAGTGCTGCTGGGCTGCTGCCCATGTTTGTGTGCTGAGCTGTGGAAGGTCTCTAGGGGCCAGGAAATGCTGAATAAAGAAACTCTCCAGTTTGTGTCCCAATGCTTCAGTGAGTCCTGCTGAGGGCAGGGGCCAGGGGAAGCAGAAAGGTTCAGCTCTGTTAGCACACAGGGAGAGGCAACTCTGTGAGCATCACAGAGCCACAGACTGAACCTGAGCTTTGGATGAGTGTCAATGAAATACAGCTAAAAGAAGAGAAAGAGCAGCAGAGTTTGGCTCCAAGGAGTTGCAGACTCTCAGATTCACAGAAGAGTTTCTACCCTTGGCTGTGATCTGGGAGTGGAGCTGGAAAAGAAAACTGGGGGGTGAGCTTCATCAGTCCTTCAGCTGGGGACTGCTTAGTGCTGGAGGAGCAAAGGCTGCTTGTGAGGAGTTCAGAGAATGGTTTGGGTTGGAAGGGACCTTCAAGCTCATCCAGTTCCAACCCTCCTGCCACAGGCAGGGACACCTCCCACCAGCCCAGGTTGCTCCAAGCCTCATCCAGCCTGGCCTTGAACACCTCCAGGGAAGGAGCATCCGCAACCTCCCTGGGCAACCTGTGCCAGTGTCTCCACACCCTCATGCTCAACAACTTCTTTCTCATCTTCTTCACTCTCCCTTTCCCAGCTCCAAGCCATTGTCCCTCATCCTATCACTCTCAGCCTTCCTCACAAGTCCCTCCCCAGCTCCCCTCAGGTGCTGGAAGGCTTCTCTAAGCTCTCCCCAGAGCTCTTAGGTTGGCCCTGAGGAACAATTTCCTCCCCAAAAGGGTTGGGGGAGGGAGGTAGTGTGAGGCTGCTCTGAGCCTTCCCCACAATTTTCTTTCCCTGCAGGGAAAAAAAAAAAAAAGAAGCAATTCCT
>VWZI01004915.1:3967-17642 GCA_013396835.1 Psilopogon haemacephalus
TGCAGCCCAGCCTCTGCTTGCCTTTCTGCCCTGCAAGTGCACACTGCTGCCTCATCTTGAGCTTCTCCTCCCCCAGCATCCCCAAGTCCCTCTCCTCAGGGCTGCTCTCCAGCCAGTCCCTGCCCAGCCTGCATTTGTGCTTGGCATTGCCTCAACCCTTGCTCAAGCTTGCTCGAGGCTTCATCCATCCCAGCCAAGCTCTGTGATGTACCTCTGAAGGATGTGAAGCATCTGGACATTGGGCAGGGATGCACCAAGGGACCATCCAGCTATTTCCAGACCGTTGCAGACAAATCTGGATGAGGGATTTAGGCCTGCAGCCAGGAGCAACGGAGACAAGGAGTCACAAAGGAATAGAGAGAAAGGCTGCTCCTTTTTAATGAGTGTAATAAACCAATAGAAGTGCAATTATGCAGTAAAACTGTTGTCATTTTGGGGGGGGGGGGGTGTGGGGAAGATAATGTACTGGGCAACCAGACTCATTTCAGCCCCGGGTTTGCAGGNATTTAGAAATAAAAGTGGTTGTTTTGGGGGGGGGGGGGTGTGTGTGGAAGATAATGTACTGGGCAACCAGACTCATTTCAGCCCCGGGTTTGCAGGCATCTTTCAGCCTCTGATGCTGCCATTATATTCTACCATCTCATCCCTGCCTCTCCTCATCTTTATGGGTGCTGAAGTGTTCGATCAGTGTGTGGGAGGCAGATCCCAAAATTGTGAGCACTCAAGAGAATCCCAGAACATCCCAGTGTGGTGGGGGCTGGAAAGGACCTCTGGAGATCACGGAATCGCAGAAGCGTTCCAGTTGGAAAAGTCCCTCAGGATCACCAAGTCATAGAATCAGTCAGAGTTGGAAGTGACCTCAAGGTTCACCTAGTTCCAACCCCTCTGCCGTAGCAATGATGATTATGGTGATGGTGATCATCACTCAGGCTGGGTGCAACTTTTACCTGGGTGGCAAGATAACACCAGGGGGAATCCTACTTTAGCTTTAGTGATGTTAAAATGGCAATGATGATTATGGTGATGGTGATGATGATGATCCTGGGTGACAAGATAACACCAGAGGGAATCCTACTTTAAGTGATGGCACAGTGGCAATGATGGTTATGGTGATGGTGATGATGATCACCACCTGGCCTAGGTGCAACTTCTACCTGGGTGACAAGAGAACACCAGAGGAAATCCTACTTTAGCTTTAGTGATGATACAACGGCAATGATGATTATGGTGATGGTGATGATCATCATCACCTGGCCTGGGTGCAACTTTTACCTGGGTGACAAGATAACACCAGAGGGAATCCTGCTTTAGCTTTAGTGATGGTAGAATGGCAATGATGATAATAGTCATGGTGATGATGATGATGATGATCATCACCTGGCCTGGGTGCAACTTTTACCTGGGTGACAAGATAACACCAGAGGGAATCCTGCTTTAGCTTTAGTGATGGTAAAATGGCAATGATGATTATGGTGATGGTGTTGATGATGATCCTGGGTGACAAGATAACACCTGAGGGAATCCTACTTTAAGTGATGGCACAGTGGCAATGATGATTATGGTGATGGTGATGATGATGATGATCACCACCTGGCCTAGGTGCAACTTCTACCTGGGTGACAAGAGAACACCAGAGGAAATCCTGCTTTAGCTTTAGTGATGGTAAAATGGCAATGATGATTATGGTGATGGTGATGATGATGATGATCACCACCTGGCCTAGGTGCAACTTCTACCTGGGTGACAAGAGAACACCAGAGGAAATCCTGCTTTAGCTTTAGTGATGGTAAAATGGCAATGATGATTATGGTGATGGTGATGATGGTCCTGGGTGCCAAGATGACACCAGAGGGAATCCTACTTTAGGTTTAATGATGGTACACAAGGGCAATGATGATTGTGGTGATGATGATCATCACCTGGCCTGGGTGCAACTTCTACCTGGCTGACAAGATAACACAAGAGGGAATCCTACTTTAGCTGTAGTGATGGTATACAATGGGTATGATGATTACGGTGATGGTGATGATGATGATGAGGATCATCACCTGGCCTTTAGCAAAGCACCATCCTTGGATTGTGAATTGACTTGGGGCTTGCTATTTGGCTGCACGTTCCACCTGAAGCCTGGGATGAAGTCGCTGCTGCTCTAAAGGTTAATCTAAGGCTGTAACGAGGGGAGCAGATGAAAGGCTGCTGACATTCTGTTTTCCCAGCCTGTATGGAGAAAATATTTACACTTCGAGGGAGCTCAATTTGGAAAGCAGGTGCAGCTTCGATGTTTACATCTTTCTAATCAGCAGCCTTAATTAACGAGTCGTTTGCTAATGATTAATCACCCACCCAAATACCCTGTGGATTTGTCAGTTTTGAAGTCGAAGGCATCTTGGCTGTTGGTGTGTTGGTTTTTGGTTTTTTTTCATTTTAAGATGAAAAATGACATAAAATGATGATGATGATGATGATGGTGTTGCCCTTTCGAGTGCTTGAACTAGGAGGATGCAGCAGCAGGAGCATTTTTCCAGATGCTACGTAGGAAAAGCCCAGCTGTGGGCCAAGAGAGGAAGGACATCTTCTGCAGAAGCATTATTTATCAGGCTTGAATTCTCTTAATGTCATCCTTCACAGCTGCAGCTTTGCAGGGAGGGAGGTTGGGGATGGTAGTAATTTCCTCCACCTGGTAGCAACTCCTCTCCACATAGGTTAGGCTGGGAGTGATCATTTGCTGCACCTGGCAGCAACTCTTCCCCATATAGGTTAGGCTGGGGGTGATCTTTTTCTTCCTCTAGCAGCAACTCCTCTCCATATAGGTTAGGCTGGGGGTGATCATTACCTTCACCTGGCAGCAACTCCTCTCCATATAGGTTAGGCTGGGGGTGATCATTACCTTCACCTGGCAGCAACTCCTCTCCATACAGGTTAGGCTGGGGGTGATCATTGCCTTCACCTGGCAGCAACTCCTCTCCACACAGGTTAGGCTGGGGGTGATCATTACCTTCACCTGCCAGCAACTCCTCTCCATATAGGTTAGGCTGGGGGTGGTAATTTCCTACACTTGGTGGTAGCTCCTCTCCATGCAAGTTAGGTTGGGGGTGGTGTGAGACATTGGCTGGGTATGGGGCATGAAGAAGATTATGAGTTCTGACGTTGGCTTTCAAGCAGAGCCCTGCTAAAGGTGAGTTTTACTTCTGGCTTCTTTGGGGCTTGGTGACTGATGGCATCTAGGTAGGGAAAGTTCTGAGGTTTGGCCTGCATTAGAGGAAAGTGTTGGGAGGAGGGGATGGAAAGAAGGCATTGAGAGTTTAAGAGGAGGAAAAAAAAAATCTTAGTGCTTAAGCTCTTGGGATCTGCCCAATTCTTGCTATTCTTAGACAATTTCCCCAAATAATGTTGCCCAGCAGCTTGGTCTTTGTTTTTTGAGTCTTTAACTGTGTCCATCAAGGTATGAGACTTCTTGGAGCTGGAATTGCCTAATAAGGATGAGAACTCCAGTTGTTTGAACTGTTATTGTGCCTTTGACTCGTTGAGTGTGAGCTTTTCTGGCTCTGGGGGCTCCTCTTGGCCTTGACATTGTTGTGTCTTCGTTGCACAGAGCGAAACTTTTCGTTGCATGACCCAGGATTGCGTGGGTGACTCGAAAGCAACTCAAAACAGCCAAATCAGAAGATATTTGCCAGTAAAATGAGGGTTTATTACTCCTTTTGTTGCATCCCTGGTGGCCTGTGGGGGCCTTTCTGCCTTCTGCAGAGCCAAACCCTCACGTTTCCCGGTCGATGCCAAACATCTGGGGATGATCATTAAAGGCAAACTCTGCCCTGCAACCTGGGATGATTTATTTTTGTTATGCAATATCCTGCTCTCCCTTAATGGAGGGGGAGGTTGGTTATCATCTCCCTGCTACAGGCAAGGTCATTAAGATTTAATCCACTGCTCCCTGTTATGGAGCACTCTGTGGCTTCATTTATTCATGGGGAGAAGCTTGACCGTGATGAGGGTGGAAAAGGCTGTGTCCTTCTGGATAAGTTCCATGGTTAAAGGTGGAAAAGGCTCTGTCCTTCTAGATGGATGCTCTGTGGAGCATCCATGCATCCATGGAGCATGGATGCTCCGTGGATGAAGGTGCAAAACGTTGTGCCCTCCTAGGAAGGCTCCATGGATAAAGGTGCAAAAAGTTGTGCCCTCCTGGATAGGTTCTATGGCCAAAGGTGGAAAAGGCTGTGCCCTCCTGGATAGGATGCATGGATGCTCTGTAGACAGAGGAGGAAAAGGCTGTGTCCTCCTGGATAGGATGCGTGGATGCTCTCTGGATAAACGAGGAAAAGATGGTGTCCTACTGGATAGGTCCTATGGACAAAGCAGGAAAAGGCTGTGCCCTCCTAGATAGGATGCATGGATGCACTATGGACAAAGGAGGAAAAGGCTGTGCCCTCCTGGATAGGCTCTATGGACAAAGCAGGAAAAGGCTGTGTCCTACTGGATAGGATGCATGGATGCACTATAGACAAAGGAGGAAGAGGCTGTGTCCTCAGGATAGGATGCATGGATGCACTATGGATAAAGGAAGAAAAGTCTGTGTCCTACTGGATAGGTTCTATGGTCAAAGGTGGAAAAGGCTGTGTCCTATTGGATAAGATGCATGGATGCTCTATGGATAATGGAGGAAAAGGCTATGCCCTCCTACATAGGATGCATGGATGCTGTATGGATAAAGGAGGAAAAGGTTGTGTCCTGGATAGGCTCTATGGACAAAGCAGGAAAAGGCTGTGTCCTATTGGATAGGATGCACGGATGCTCTATGGACAAAGGAGGAAAAGGCTGTGCCCTACTGGATAGGTCCTATGGACAAAGGAGGAAAAGGCTGTGTCCTATTGGATAGGATGCATGGATGCTCTATGGACAAAGGAGGAAAAGGCAGTGTCCTACTGGTTAGGCTCTATGGATAAAGGAGAAAAAGGCTGTGTCCTACTGGATAGGATGCATGGATACTCTATGGATAAAGGAGGAAAAGGCTGTGTCCTCCTGGATAGGCTCTATGGACAAAGTGCATTGTCCACATCTGCTTTGGAATGGGGCAGTTTGGGAGCAGAAATGCATGATGGATGATGGCACTTGGACATGAATTTGTCTTCTTCATGTGTCCCTTCTTAGCCTATAACAAAAGGACTGGAGCTTGGCAAAGCCTGGATGGGGCACTTAGTGCCATTGGCTAGGGCTGGGTGCTAGGTTGGACTGGATGAGCTTGGAGGTCTCTTCCAACCTGGCTGATCCTATCCTATCCTATCCTATCCTATCCTATCCTATCCTATCCTATCCTATCCTATCCTATCCTATCCTATCCTATCCTATCATGTGGTGGAGGAATGGAGGAATGTGGTGTTTCTGATGTCTCTCTGTTAAAGAGGGTAGCAAGGCCAGGTGGGTTTGGATTCTCTCCAGGGAAGGAGCATCCCTGGAGGTGTTCAAGGCGAGGCTGGATGAGGCTCTGGCCAGCCTGATCTAGGGTAGAGTGTCCCTGGGCATGGCAGGAGGGTTGGAGTCACAATCCCTGGAGGTGTTGAAGCAAAGCCTGGATGGGGCACTTAGTGCCATTGGCTAGGGCTGGGTGATAGGTTGGACTGGATAAGCTTGGAGGTATCTTCCAACCTGGCTAGTCCTAGTCCTAGTCCTAGTCCTAGTCCTAGTCCTAGTCCTAGTCCTAGTCCTAGTCCTAGTCCTAGTCCTAGTCCTAGTCCTAGTCNATTCTATTCTATTCTATTCTATTCTATTCTATTCTATTCTATTCTATTCTATTCTATTCTATTCTATTCTATTCTATCCTAGCCTGGCTGATTCTGAGGTGGTGACACAACATCAGAATGTAAGGTAGATGCCTTTCACCTGCTCTCCGTGAGCCCTGTCGTGAAGGACAAACTGCAATGAGTGAGCAGAAGTTAATCCTGGGATCAAAGGCTTCATTTCAACCAGCCTGGCTCAATTGTCCAAGCGAAGATGCAGGTCCCTGATACCTGCTGCTGTAATCCTTCAGCCTATAGGTTTGGGAGCATTTTGTTAGCTGGCTCTAAACAATCCCTTGACAGCATTGTGGCTGAGATGGTCAGGGACACAAAAGGGCTAAAAGCCATCCTGCACCCTCCAGATTCCAATGTTCCAGCAGCTGCCTTCTGCTGTTGTAGCTGGGATTATTTTGCACTGGAGCTGTGATTTCTGTGCAAAAAAAAAGGTTTGGTCTCTTTGAAGAGCTCACACATGGATGTTGCCTTCAGAGCAAAGATGATCCCGGGCTGGTGCTGTGATTTCTGTGCAGAAAAGGTTTGGTCTCTTTGAAGAGCCCACACTTGGGTGTTAATTGCCTTTACAGCAAAGACCTCCACATTGTCCTACTTAGTTTTCTATGTAGGATGTTATTGTACTCCTTAGCAGTATGACATGGAATCATAGAATGGTTTAGGTTGGAAGAGACCTCAAAGATCATCCACTTCCAATCCCCCCTGTGCCATAGGCAGGGACACCTCCCACTAGAACAGGACACTCAAGATCTCATCCAACCTGGCCTTCAACACCTCCAGGGAGGGAGCAGCCACAACCTCTCTGGGCAACCTGTGCCAGTGTCTCACCACTCTCATTGCAAACAACTTCCTCCTAACATCCAGTTTCAATCTCCCCTCTGCCAGTTTAAACCCATTCCTCCTCATCCTCTCATTACAAGACCTTGTGAACAGTCCCTCCCCAGCCCTCCTGTAGCCCCCTTCAGATACTGGGATGCTACTATAAGGTCTCCTTGAAACCTTCTCTTCTCCAGGCTGAAAAGCCCCAACTCTCTCAGCCTGTTCTCACAGCAGAGCTGCTGCAGCCCCCTCAGCATCTTCATGGCCCTCCTCTGGCCAGTAATTAGTTGATGTGCAGCACTTAAGTGTAGCTGTCAACGAGGAGAAGATACTAAGATGCATATTAAACTCTTCAAGAAGAGTGTGCTCAGGTAGGCCTGCTGGTACAGCTCCCCTTTGTTTCTAATATTCAACTGTCAATGAAGTATCACAGAGATGTTTGGGTTGGAAAAGCCCTCTAAGATCACCCAGTCCAACCATCAACCCAACACCACCATGGCCATTAAACTGTGGCCTCCAGTGCCATGCCCACAGGTTTCTTGGACACCTCCAGGGATGGTGACTCTACCACCTCCCTGGCTAGTCTGTGCCAATGCCTGACCACTCTTGCAGCAAAGAAATTCTTCCTCATCTCTAACCTAACCCTCCCTTGGCACAATTTCAGGCCATTTCCTCTCATTCCATCAGCTGATACTAGGGAGTAAGAGCCCAACCCCCAGCTCACTGCATCCTCCTTTCAGGGTGTTGTAGAGAGCAATGAGGTCTCCCCTCAGCCTCCTCTCTTCCAGACTAAACACCTCCAGGACCCTCAGCTGCTTCTCCCGAGCCCTATTCTCCAGACCTTTCATCGTCTCCTCTGGACACACTCCAATACCTCAATGTGCTTCTTGGGGTGAAGGACCCAAAACTGAACCCAGGACTTGAGGTGTGGCCCTACCAGTACCAAGTGCAATTCCTGCCCTGGTCCTGCTGGCCACACTCTTGCCAGGATGCTGGTGGTGGAAGTGTAAAACCACAGAGGTTTAGGCTGGATGTGAGGAGCAACTTCTTCCCCTGAAGGGTTGTCAAGCCCTGGCCCAGCCTGCCAAGAGCAGTGGTGAAGCCCCCATCCCTTCAGGAGTTAGAGTAAAGTAGAATCATCCAGGTTGGAAGAGACCTCCAAGCTCATCCACTCCAACCTAGCACCCAGCCCTAGCCAGTGGCACTAAGTGCCTCATCCAGGCTTTGCTTCAACACCTCCAGGGATGGGGACTCCACCACCTCCCCGGGCAGCCCATTCCAATGCCAATCACTCTCTCTGCCAACAACTTCCTCCTAACATCCAGCCTGAACCTCCCCTGGCACAACTTGAGGCTGTGTCCCCTCCTTCTCTTGCTGGTTGCATGGCAGAAGAGCCCAACCCCACCTGGCTACAACCTCCCTTCAGGTAGCTGTAGAGTTGGAAAGCTGTGGAGAAGTGGTGCTGGGGGCCATGGTTCAGTGGTGAGCTGGCAGTGCTGGCTTAATGGTTGGACTTGATGATCACACTCACAGCATAAAATTTTCTCCTCCTGTTCAGGTGGGACCTGCACCCACAGCAGCTTGCCCAGCATCACAGTGCCCAGCTGGGCTTGGAAGCTCTCCAGAAAAGGAGGCTCCACAACCTCTCTGGGCAGCCTGCTCCAGGCCTCCAGCACCCTCACATTGAACAACTTTCTCCTCATCATCAGGTGGAACCTCCTGGCTTCCAGTTTGTGCCCATTGCCCCTTGGCCTGTCCCTGGGCACCACTGACAGTCTGGAGTCACCACTGACACTGGATTCTGGCTCTTGTCCCCCACAAATCCTTTAGCTCTTGCTGAGCATTGCTCAGATCAGCTCTGGGGCTGCTCTTCTGCAGGCTCCCCAGCCCCAGGGCTCTCAGCCTTTCCTCCTCACAGAGCTGCTCCAGTTTCTGGTCAGTGACCAGACACCTCCAGGGCTACTCTTTCAGTGCCACCAAAGTTCACTGCAGCCACCCTAGGGAAGAGCTTTGGTTTAACACTCAGGTTGCTGCACCAGCAGAGAGGGGGAGAGAGAGAGAGCAGAACAAAGCAGCCAAGGAGAGGGCAGAGGAGACAAAATCCACCTGAGAAATGTCAGGCACGTGATGAATTTTGATTTCTATAGCAGAGCTGTAAGTAACCTTTCAGTGCTCACAGCAGTGCTCAAGAAAAGGCAAGAGGGGGGCCTGAAAGATTGGGTTTGTTGAGCTAACTTTTAAGGTCACAGAAGACCACAAAAAGGATGGGGGTTGTGTGGAAGAGAAGGTCCTTCTTATAAGCAGGAGTCTATAAAATGGGCCACAGGGGGGCTTGCACTGCAGCCTTTCATTTACTCCAACCTATTGGAGCTCGTTGCTGGGTTGCAAGCAGGAGGAAGAACTGCAGCCCGTGCCAGAAAACAGCAGCCCCTGAGGAGGTTTCTCATCAGGAAGAGCTGGGTTGGTTAAATCATAGAATCACAGAATCAGTCAGGGTTGGAAGGGACCACGAGGACAGAATCGTAGAATCAGTCAGGGTTAGAAGGGACCACAAGGATCAACCAGTTCCAACCCCCCTGCCATGCCCAGGGACACCCTACCCTAGATTAGGCTGCCCACAGCCTCTGCCAGCCTGGCTGCAAACACCTCCAGGGATGAGGAGTTATATATAGATAGAGATATAGAGATGTATAGACATAGAAATATATAGATATAGGTAGATATAAAGATACAGATATATAGAATCACAGAATCAGTCAGGGTTAGAAGGGACCACAAGGATCAACCAGTTCCAACCCCCCTGCCATGCCCAGGGACACCCTACCCTAGATTAGGCTGCCCACAGCCTCTGCCAGCCTGGCTGCAAACACCTCCAGGGATGAGGAGTTATATATAGATAGAGATATAGAGATGTATAGACATAGAAATATATAGATATAGGTAGATATAAAGATACAGATATATAGAATCACAGAATCAGTCAGGGTTGGAAGGGACCACAAGGATCAACCAGTTCCAACCCCCCTGCCATGCCCAGGGACACCCTACCCTACATCAGGCTGCCCACAGGTTGTTTTAAGGTCTCCCTGGAGCCTTTTCTTCTCCAGGCTGAACAGCCCCAACTCTCTCAGCCTGTCACCATAGATGCTCCAGCCCTCTGATCAGTGGTGAGAGGCTGGAATGGGTTGCCCAGGGAGGTGTTTGGAGCCACATCCCTGGAGGTGTTTGCAGCCAGGCTGGCAGAGGCTGTGGGCAGCCTGATCTAGGGCAGGGCCCCCCTGGGCATGGCAGGGGGGTTGGAACTGGCTGATCCTTGTGGTCCCTTCTAACCCTGACTGATTCTGTGACCTTTGTGTGCTTCTCTGGGCCCTCCAGCCCAGGGTCTCACCACCTTCACAGTGATATGTTTCTTCCTTCTATCCAGTCTAAATCTTCCACTTTTCCTTTGAAACCATCACCCCTTGTCCTGTCACAGGAGAGAAATGTGTCCAGATGCTGCTGACAGTGTGCTTCATGACAGTGAAGGATGCGAAGAGAAAGTCTCTCCTGAGCTACTCAGCTAAATAACAACAGAGCAGTGACAGCTTCATCTGCTGCTCTCTCAAAACATCATGCCCAGGCTGAGACTTCCTTCTTCTTCATCACACTTGTGGTGTGGATGACCACAGCAGAAAATTTTTCCAGAGAGGGTGGTAAGACACTGGAACAGGTTGCCCAGGGAGGTTGTGGCTGCTTCCTTCCTGGAGGTTATAGAATCAGTCAGGGTTGGAAGGGACCACAAGGATCATCCAGTTGCAACCCACCTGCCATGCCCAGGGGGGCCCTGCCCTAGATCAGGCTGCCCACAGCCTCTGCCAGCCTGGCTGCAAACACCCCCAGGGATCTGGCCCCAAACACCTCCCTGCAGGGGCAACCCATTCCAGCCTCTCACCACTCTCATGCTCAACAACTTCCTCCTCACCTCCACTCTGAATCTCCCCACCTCCAGCTTTGCTCCGTTCCCCCTAGTCCTGTCACTACCTCATAGCCTCAAAATTCCCTCCACAGCTTTTCTGTAGGCTCCCTTCAGATCCTGGAAGGCCACAAGAAGGTCACCTGGGAGCCTCCTCTTCTCCAGCCTGCACAGCCCCAACTCTTTCAGTCTGTGCTCACAGCAGAGGTGCTGCAGCCCTCTGAGCATCCTCGTGGCCCTTCTCTGGACACACTCCAGCATCTCCACATCCCTCTTGTCCCAGGGGCTCCACAACTGGATGCAGTACTCCAGGTGGGGTCTCAGCAGAGCAGAGTAGAGGGGGAGAATCACCTCCCTGGCCCTGCTGGCCACACTGCTCCTGCTGCAGCCCAGGCTCTGCTTGGCTTTCTGGGCTGCAAGTGCACACTGCTGCCTCATCTTGAGCTTCTCCTCCACCAGCACCCCCAAGTCCCTCTCCTCAGGGCTGCTCTCCAGCCAGTCCCTGCCCAGCCTGCATTTGTGCTTGGCATTGCCTCTACCCAGCTACAGGACCTTGCACTTGGCCTTGTTGAACCTCCTGAGGTTGTCTTGTGCCCACCTCTGCAGCCTGTGCAGGTCCCTCTGGATGCCATCCCTGCCCTCCAGCCTTGCTGCTGCACCACACAGCTTGGGGTGCTCAGCAAACTTGCTGAGGCTGCACTCAATGCCTCTGCCCATGGCACCCACAGAGATGTTGAACAAGACTGGGCCCAGGACTGATCCCTGAGGGACTCTGCTTATCACTGGTCCCCACTGGGACATGGAGCCATTGACAGCCAGTCTTTGGGTGAGGCTATCAAGCCAGTTCTTTATCCATCTGGTGCTCCACCCATCAAACCTATGTGTCACCAGCATGGTGACCACTCTATGAATCGATCTGCATGAGCTCGATGAGCAGGAGTGGGCTGACCTAATCATGTCATCCTGGGCAGCTGCTGCTGCAGCAACCTCTCTTTTGAGCACCACATGAAGTGTGATGAATGGAGGTTGTTTTGTCCACTGTGCTATCAAATAAAAGATGCTCCTTGAGGCTTACTGTTGGCTTGAGGGGAGCAGTGCCAAATCATTAGGTTTCATCTTGTAAAGATGAATGTGTTGATCCCAGGATCTGCCTGCATCCCAGAGTAGTCAGCGGCTGCTGTAATAACTCTTCTCAGCTTATAAAGGAGTGACAACTTTTCTGGGGTTTGTGTTGATGGCAGACAACAAGAAAAGAAGAAGAAAATTTGGGCTTCAGGCATCATAGAATCATAGAATGAGTCAGGGTTGGAAGGGACCACAAGGATCAGCCAGGTCCAACCCCCCTGCCATGCCCAGGGACACCCTACCCTAGAGCAGGCTGCCCACAGCCTCTGCCAGCCTGCCTGCAAACACCTCCAGAGATGTCGCTCCAAACACCATCAGATTCATCAGAGAGGCTGGAAAAAGAGGAGAGTCAGTGCAGCTCTGGGGGCTTGCTCCATCTAATAGCAGCAGAGAGATTGGTGGCTGCCAATCATAGAATCATAGAATGGTTTAGGTTGGAAGGGACCTCAAAGCTCAGCCAGTTCCAACCCCCCTGTGCCATAGGCAGGGACACCTCCCACTAGAACAGGTCAACCAAGACCTCATCCAACCTGGCCTTCAACACCTCTAGGGAGGGAGCAGCCACAACCTCCCTGGGAAACCTGTGCCTTTGTCTCACCACCCTCACTATAAAGAACTTCTTCCTAACATCCCATTTAAATCTCCCCTCTGCCAGTCTAGAGGTCCCTCCCAATCCATTCTATGATTAGGTCAGATCCCACAGGTAAGCCCATGGAGACCAAGTCAAAGCAGACAGAAGTGCTAAGTCTACTTGGCATACCAACAAACTCCATGGGTTGGGCTGCAAAGGCCAAAGTGAACAAAACAGACATGTTGAGTCCAGAGGAGGGCTGCAGCAGCTCTGCTGTGAGGACAGGTTGAGAGAGTAGGGGCTGTGCAGCCTGGAGAAGAGAAGGCTTTGAGGAGAACTTGGAGTGGCCTTGCAGTATCTGAAGGAGGCCTACAGGAGGGCTGGGGAGGGACTATTGAGAAGGTCTTGTAACAACAGGACCAGGGGTAATGGGTTCTTTTCTTGTGGAGCAAGATTCAAGCAACCTGACCTGCAATGGTTCCAGGGATGGGGCCATCTCCCAGCTCTCTGGGCAACCTGGGACAGGCTCTCACCACCCTCAGTGTCAAACATTTCTTCCTTCTCTCCAGTCTGAATCTCCCTCTTTCAGTTCAAACCATCCCCCCTGCCCTTGTCCTTGTCACAACAGACTCTGCAAAAAGTCTATCCCCAGCTTTCTGGTCTGTCCCTTTAAGCACTGAAAAGCCACCAGAAAATCTCTCTGAAGCTTTCTCCAGGCTGGAAAAGAGAAGACTGAGAGGGGATCCTACTAATGTTTCTAAATATCTGAAGGCTGAGGGTCAAGAAGAAGGGACCAGGCTATTTTCAGTGGTGCCCTTGTGATAGGACAAGGGGCATAGTGCAACCTAAAATATTCCCTGTGAAGATTGCACTCTGGGGCAGTGCAATCCCAGGAACAACTCCAGGCTGGGTGGTGAGTGGCTGGAGAGCAGCTCTGAGGAACAGGACCTGGGGTCTGGGTGGATGAGAATCATAGAATCATAGAATGGTTTAGGTTTCAAGAGACCTCAAAGATCATCCAATTCCAAGCCCCTACCATAGGCAGGGACACCTCCCACTAGATCAGGACGCTCAAGACCTCATCCAGCCTGGCCTTGAACACATCCAGAGAGGGAGCAGACACAACCTCCCTGGGCAACCTGTTCCTTTGCCTCACCACCCTCACTGTGAAGAATTTCTTCCTAACATCCTGTTCAAATCTCCCCTCTGCCCATTTGAACCCATTCCCCCTCGTCCTGTCATTACAAGACCTTGTGAACAGTCCCTCCCCAGCCCTCCTGTAGCCCCCCTCAGATACTGGTAGGCTGCTATAAGGTCTCCTGGAAGCCTTCTCTTCTCCAGGCTGAAAAGCCCCAACTCTCTCAGCCTGTCCTCATAGCAGAGGTGCTCCAGCCCTCTGATCATCTTCGTGGCCCTCCTCTG
>VWZI01004915.1:17998-53738 GCA_013396835.1 Psilopogon haemacephalus
ATCTGAAGGAGGCTACAGGAGGGCTGGGGAGGGACTATTGACAAGGTCTGGTGATGGCAGGACAAGGAGGAATGGGATTAAACTGGCAGAGGGGAAATAGATACTGGATGTTAGGAAGAATTTCTTTACAATGGTGAGACACCGGCACAGGTTTCTCAGGGAGGTTGTAGCTGCTCCCTCCCAGGAGGTGTTCAAGGCCACGTTGGATGAGGCCTTGAGCAACCTGATCTAGTGGGAGGTGTCCCTGCCTGTGGCACAGGGGGGTTGGAACTGGATGATCTTTGAGGTCTCTTCCAGTCTGAACCATTCTATGATTCTATGTGAAGAAAACTCTTTGTTGTGGTGCCCTGGAGCAGGCTGCCCAGAGAGGTTGTGGAGTCTCCTTCTCTGGAGAGCTTCCAACCCCAGCTGGCCCCACTGTGATGCTGGGCAAGCTGCTGTGGGTGCTTTAGCAGGGGGGGTTGGAGTGGATGATCTCCAGGGGTCCCTTCCCAACCCCCAGCGCTCTCTGATTCTCTGGGCTTGAATCTCTGCACGGCTAGACATGGGATCCTCTCTAAGGACAATCATTTTCACAAGCTAATTGAATCCTTAAACAGTTTTTGTTTTATTTTGGGGTGTGTGTGTGTGTGTGTTTTTTATATTCTTCCCTGGAAAAACACCAAGTCTGATGCATTCCCCTCGAAGATCCACGGCTCTGAACTGTGCTCGAGCCCAAAGTGGAATTTATTTTATGACAAACCAGGAGATACTTCCAGATTGCTGCTATTTATTTTTCATAAGCCATGCATTTTTCATTTGGGAGGCTGGAGAGCGGAGAGCTGACGAGTCAAATATTTAAGATAAGCCCCTCTGGTACCCAGAGGAGCTCAGCGTGGGTGCTGGGTGATGGTTGGTACCTCGCTGGGCTAGGGAGGGGGATCTGGGGCTGCTTTATGAGGGAGCTTTGAGGCAGAGGGTCCTGCAAGGATGGAGCTCCTCTGCCCTGAGGATGTTAGGAGGAAGTTCTTCACAGTGAGGGTGGCAAGGCACTGGAAGAGGTTGCCCAGGGAGGTTGTGGCTGCTCCCTCCCTGAATGTGTTCAAGGCCAGGCTAGATGAGGTCTTGTGTGACCTGATCTAGTGGGAGGTGTCCCTGCCTATGGCTCAGGGGAGTTAGAACTGGATGAGCTTTGAGGTCTCTTCCAACCTAAACCATTCTATGATTCTATGATTTTATGTACCTCCACTGAAAAGAGTCCAGCAGAAGCTCTGAAGATGCTGAGGGGCCTGGAGCATCCCTGTGAGGAGGAAAAAGCTGAGAGCCCTGGGGTTGTGGAGCCTGGAGAGCAGCCTCAGAGGGGATCTGCTTAGCATGAGTTAAAGGACCAGATCAGGCACTGGAATGAGCTGCCCAGGGAGGTGGTGGAGTCACCCAGCCTGGATGGATTTAAAGGTGGTTTGGATGTGGTGCTTGGGGATACAGTTTGAGGTGAATCTTGTAGAGCAGGATTCTAGGTTGGGCTTGGTGATCCTGAGGGGCTCTTCCAACCTGGGTGTTTCTGTGATTCTGTGACCTGTGGGGGGCAAGAGGCTGGGACCAGACTCTTGTCAGTGGTGCCCAGTGACAGGGGAAGGGGCAAGAGGCACAAACTGGAACTCAGTAGGTTCCATATGAAGACAAAGGTCCACTCCAATCCAAACCCTTCTATGATTAGCATAGGGAAGTAGTAATTTGGGCAGCACAGTACTGTACTGTGCTAATTCCTTCCTATATAGAATCAGACAGGGTTGGAAAGGACCACAAGGGTCATCTAGATTCAAGCCCCCTGCCACAGACAGGGACACCTCACACTAGAGCAGGCTATCTAGAGTCTCAAAGGGGATCTGATCAATGCTTAGCATGAGTTAAAAGACCAGGTCAGGCACTGGAATAAGCTGCCCAGGGAGGTGGTGGAGTCACCCAGCCTGGATGGATTTAAGGGTGGTTTGGATGTGGTGCTTGGTGGTATGGCTTGAGGTGAATCTTGTAGAGCAGGATTCTAGGTTGGGCTTGGTGATCCTGAGGGGCTCTTCCAACCTGGGTGTTTCTATGGTTCTGTGACCTGTGGGGGGCAAGAGGCTGGGACCAGACTCTTGTCAGTGGTACCCAGTGACAGGAGAAGGGGCAAGAGGCACAAACTGGAACCCAGTAGGTACCATATGAAAATAAAGATCCATTCCAATCCAAACCTTTCTATAATTAACATAGAGAAGTAGTGATTTGGGCAGCATAGAACTGTACTGTGCTAAATCCTTTCTGTATAGAACCAGACAGGGTTGGAAGGGACTACAAGGATCATCCAGTTCCAACCCTGTACTGTGCTAATTCCTTTCCATATAGAACCAGACAGGGTTGGAAGGGACCACAAGGATCAGCCAGTTCCAACCCCCCTGCCATGCCCAGGGGAGCCCTGCCCTAGATCAGGCTGCCCACAGCCTCTGCCAGCCTGGCTGCAAACACCTCCAGGGATCTGGCCCCAAACACCTCCATGGGCAACCCATTCCAGCCTCTCACCACTCTCATGCTCAACAACTTCCTCCTCACCTCCACTCTGAATCTCCCCACCTTCAACTTTGCTCCATTCCCCCTAGTCCTGTCACTACCTCATAGCCTCAAAAGTCCCTCCCCAGCTTTTTTGTAGATCCCCTTCAGATCCTGGAAGGCCACAGGAAGGTCACCTGGGAGCCTCCTCTTCTGCAGCCTGCCCCAACTCTTTCAGTCTGTGCTCACAGCAGAGGTGCTGCAGCCCTCTGAGCATCCTCGTGGCCCTTCTCTGGACACACTCCAGCATCTCCACATCCCTCTTGTCCCAGGGGCTCCAGAACAGGACTCAGGTCTGTCTGACCAGCCAAGAGCTCACCAGGCTGTGATGATCACACTTTGCCCCACTTCTCAGCTCTTTTGAGGAACCTGTCCTGCTGCAAATTGTTCTTCATCAGAGATAATCTGTCCTGCAGAAGCTGAAGCACTTCTCCTTTTACTCCTTCCCATCAAAGCAGCCAAACCCACCTGCAGATCCTGATGGGCTTGAAAGCAGGGAAATCAAATGTTGCCTCGGCCAGGAGGTTGTTCAATTAACTTCTCCTGCTGAGAATGATCAGACCTGAAGCTGTGCCCTTGGGAGGGATCAGTTTCTTGGCATCGATGCTAAATGAGTTTGGGCTTTGGTAACAGGAGGAGAGAGCAAAACAGGAGAGAGAGAAGCAAAGCCCTGTGAGGTGTAAATAAATCATAGAATCATAGAATGGTTTAGGTTGGAAGAGACCTCAAAGCTCAGCTAGTTCCAACCCCCCTGTGCCATAGGCAGGGACACCTCCCACTAGAACAGGTCAACCAAGACCTCATCCAACCTGGCCTTCAACACCTCCAAGGGAGGGAGCAGCCACAACCTCCCTGGGCAACCTGTGCCAGTGTCTCACCACTCTCATTGCAAACAACTTCCTCCTAACATCCACTTTCAATCTCCCCTCTGACACTTCAAACCCATTCCTCCTCATCCCCTCATTACAAGACCTTCTCAATAGTCCCTCCCCAGCCTTCCTGTAGCCCCCTTCACTTACTGCAAGGCCACTCCAAGGTCTCCTGGAAGCCTTCTCTTCTCCAGGCTGCACAGCCCCAACTCTCTCAGCCTGTCCTCACAGCAGGGCTGCTGCAGCCCTCTCAGCATCTTGGTTGCATCCTCTACACTGGTCCAACACTTCCATGTCCTTCTTGTGTCGGGGGCTCCAGAACTGCACACAGTGCTGCAGGTGGGGTGTGAGGAGAGCAGAGCAAAGTGGATGTTAGGAGGAAGTTGTTTGCAGTGAGTGGTGAGACACTGGCACAGGTTACCCAGGGAGGTTGTGGAGCACAGAAGCACCAAGTATGATCTCTGATCTATGAAGTGTTGAAGGTCAGGTTGGATAAGGCTTTGAGTGACCTGATCTAGTGGGAGGTGTCCCTGCCTATGGCACAGGAGGGTTGGAACTGGCTGAGCTTTGAGGTCCCTTCCATCCTAAACCATTCTATGAAGGAGCACTGCTCAAACTCCTGAAGGAGTAGGCAGAATCAGTGAACTTGCGCTGTTAGGGTGGTTATGTGTGGTCAGGTCATGCAGAAACCCAGTCCTGACCTCCTTGGCTGATGACCTTTAAAGGTCTTTTCCCAACCCAAGTCACGGAACTGTTTTGGTTGGAAAAAAAGCCTCTGAAGATCCTCGAGTCTAAGGTTCATCCTAAGACCACCATGACCATTAAGCAGTGTCCCAAAGGTTCAACCTAAGACCACCATGACCATTAAGCAGTGCCTCAAAGGTTCAACCTAAGACCACCATGACCATTAAGCAGTGTCCCAAAGGTTCAACCTAAGACCACCATGACCATTAAGCAGTGTCCCAAAGGTTCAACCTAAGACCACCATGACCATTAAGCAGGGCCTCAAAGGTTCATCCTAAGACCACCATGACCATTAAGCAGTGTCTCAAAGGTTCGTCCTAAGACCACCATGACCATTAAGCAGTGCCTCAAAGGTTCATCCTAAGACCACCATGACCATTAAGCAGTGTCCCAAAGGTTCAACCTAAGACCACCATGACCATTAAGCAGTGTCTCAAAGGTTCATCCTAAGACCACCATGACCATTAAGCAGTGTCCCAAAGGTTCATCCTAAGACCACCATGACCATTAATCAGTGCCTCAAAGGTTCATCCTAAGACCACCATGACCATTAAGCAGTGCCTCAAAGGTTCATCCTAAGACCACCATGACCATTAAGCAGTGTCTCAAAGGTTCAACCTAAGACCACCATGACCATTAAGCAATGTCTCAAAGGTTCTACCTAAGATCACCATGACCATTAAGCAGTGTCCCAACCTGCTATGTGTGGATTTTTCTGGAACCCCTCCAGCCTATGATTCCATTCCACTCCCTGCAGCAACCTGGCTGAGTGATTAGCTGGGCAGCAGCTCTTTAAAAACACAAGAACCAGAAAAGCAATTAGCAGTGGGGGTGGCAGGAGGGCTTTTAGCTAATGAGCATTCCCAGGGAGTGGACACAGAAAGAGGGAGGGGGGAAAAATAAATGATCAGCACCCTGAGCAGTGGTGGTGATAATGGAAAGTGCAATTAAGGCAGCCCTGTTAGCTGCCTGGCTAATTGAACCTGGGGGCTGCAAATGGAGATGTGGGCATGCAGCTGGAATGAGTGTCCTGCCGGGCTGGGCACGGAGCTGGGAGGTTGATGGTGTCAAAAAGAGACTTTTAGCTTGAGGGTGCAACGAAAGGAAGCTGGAGGAGTCCTTACGTGGGATGCTTTAGGCTGCTGTGGGGCCAGAGAAGGGAAACGAAGCTGGTGAAGGGTCTAGGGAACAGCTCTGGTGAGGATCAGCTGAGTGCCTTGTGTTGTTCACAGGCTCACAGGATGTCAGGCCTTGGAAGGGACCCAAAGAGATCATCGAGGCACCTGAGAGCTATGCTAGAATCAGGGCTGGGAAAGACCTCTAAGATCATCCACTCCAACCATCAACCCAGCACCACCATGGCCATTAAAGCATGGCCCAAAGTGCCATGGCCACACAGCCCTTCGAGAACCTCAACAGATGGTGACTCCACCACCTCCCTGGGCAGCCTGTTCCGAAGCCTGGCCACTCTTGCAGCAAAGGAATTGCTCCTCATCTCCAGCCTAAATCTCCCTTGTCACAAATGTGGAGAGCAATGAGGGTTACCTTCAGCCTACTTTTCTCCAGGCTAAGCAACACCAGGGTCCCTCAGATGACAGACTCACAGGATGTCAGGGGTTGGAAGGGACCCAAGGAGATAATTGAGTCCAACCCCCCTGCCACAGCAGGACCAGACAATCTAGCACAGGTCACAGAGGAACACATCTAGACAGGCCTGGAAAGGCTCCAGAGAAGGAGACTCCACAACTTCTCTGGGCAGCCTGTGCCACTGCTTTGAACCCTTCCAGTCAAGAAGTTCATCCTTGTGTTGAGGTGGAACCTCCTGTGCTGCAGCTTCCATCCATATCCTGTCCCAGGGAGCAAGTGAGCAGAGTCTGTCAAAGATCACATTGGGTAATTCTGTGCCCCACAACCTCCCTGGAGGTGTTGAAGGCCAGGCAGAATGAGGTCTTGAGCGACCTGTTCTAGTGGGAGGTGTCCCTGCCTATTGCACAGGGGGGTTGGAACAGGATAAGTTTTGAGGTCCCTTCCAACCTAAACCATTCTATGATTCTGTACACTTTGGTGAAGCTGAAGGCAGAAGAGCTTCAGCTGTTAGCCTCAAAGGTTTCCTTGGATCAGGAACAACAAATGCCAAGGGCATGAACATGTGTCCAGGATGTTTCCCTTTGCAGATGCCCCTCCTGGTCTGCATGAAGCCTGATGGCTTCTGTTGTCATGGCTCTGCTGAAGTAGGGCGTGAGGCTTCTCTGTGCAGTTCTGGAGCCCCCAACACAAGAAGGACATGGAATTGTTGGAGCCAGTGCAGAGGAGGCCACCAAGATGTTGAGAGGGCTGCAGCAGCTCTGCTGTGAGGACAGGCTGAGAGAGTTGGGGCTCTGCAGCCTGGAGAAGGCTCCCAGGTGACCTTCTTGTGGCCTTCCAGTATCTAAAGGGGGGCTACAAAATGCTGGGGAGGACTTTGAGGCTCTCAGGGAGTGACAGGACTAGGGGGAATGGAGCAAAGCTGAAGGTGGGGAGATTCAGAGTGGATGTGAGGAGGAAGTTCTTCAGCATGAGAGTGGTGAGAGGCTGGAATGGGTTGCCCAGGGGGGTGTTTGGGGCCTCATCCCCGGAGGTGTTTGCAGCCAGGCTGGCAGAGGCTGTGGACAGCCTGATCTAGGGTAGGGCCCCCCTGGGCATGGCAGGGGGGTTGGAACTGGCTGATCCTTCTGGTCCCTTCCAACCCTGACTGATTCTATGNAGTGGATGTTAGGAGGAAGTTGTTTGCAGTGAGGGTGGTGAGACACTGGCACAGGTTGCCCAGGGAGGTTGTGGAGCACAGAAGCACCCAATGTGATCTTTGATTACATTGGGTGCTTCTGTGCACCACAACCTCCCTGGAGGTGTTAAAGGCCAGGCTGGATGAAGCTTTGGTTGACCTGTTCTAGTGGGAGGTGTCCCTGCCTATGGCACAGGGGGGTTGGAACTGGCTGAGCTTTGAGGTCCCTTCCAACCTAAACCATTCTATGATGCTATGATTGTGCTGGCAGAGGTGAGGGCAGGTTTTTGCTGTGGGTAAATCAGCTCAGCTCCACTTCCATCTCCAAAGGCAGCCTTTTTCCTCATTATGTCTCTCAGGAGATAAATTGCTTTGTGGAAGGACTCTAATGACATGATGGCAATTTCTCGTTTCAAGGCAATGTTCTGCTGTTGTGGATGATTGTAAATTTTTTTTTTTTTCTGTGTGCTGAAAAATAGACACAGAAAGGTCTTGTCAAACGTTAGGAGATACAGCAGCCTGAGCTACAGAACTCTCATATTTTTTCCCAGCAAGAGTGGTCAGGCACTGGAATGAGCTGCTCAGGGAGGTGATGGAGTCACCAACCCTAGATGTGTTTAAAAAGTGCTCTGGCTGTGGTGCTTGGGCATATGGCTTAGGTTGCACCTTGCAGAGCAGGGATATGGGTTGGACTTGGTGATCCTGAGGGGCTTTTCCATCCTGGATGTTTCTGTGATGCTTAACTTTGGGATCTCAGCTGTGTGTTCCCACAACACTTCATCCACTCTGTTCATCCATCTCCCCAGGTGATCCTGCTTTGACAGGGGCTTTGAACACTTCTGATCTGCACAGGTCCCTTCCAATCCCTACCATTCTATGACTGTGTCCCCTTGGCTTTGTCTGCAGCTGATGATAATTAGGGGGCTGAAGGGAGAATTACTGTGAGTAATGAGATTCAGCTTCATTGCACCCATCTGCTGGGAAACAACTCCACAGGGAGGGACCAGGCAGTGCTGCTAGACAAGAAGTTCCCCAAGAACCAGCAGTGTGCACTCATGGCCAAGAATGCCAATGGTCTTCTGGGGTGCATCCAGAAGAGTGTGGCCAGCAGGTCAAGGGAGATTCTCTTCTCCCTCTGCTCTGCCCTGTTGAGGCCATGTCTGGAATACTGAATCCAAATCTGGACTCTCCAGTTCAACAGAGACAAGGAACAACTGGAGAGAGTCCAGAGGAGGATGAAAAGCTGCTGAGGACCCTGGAGCATCTCTGTGAGGAGGAAAGGCTGAGAGCCCTGAGGCTGTGGAGCCTGCAGGAGAGCAGCCCCTGAGGGGATCTGAGCAATGCTCAGCAAGAGCTAAAGGAGCTGTGGGGGGCAAGAGGCTGGGGCCAGACTCTTGTCAGTGGTGCCCAGTGCCAGGCCAAGGGGCAACGTAACTGGAGATAGAACCAGGGGGAATGCCCTCCAGCTGAGGCTGGGCAGGTTTAAATTAGACATTAGGACATTTTTTCTCATGGAGAGAGGAACTGGAATGAGCTGCCCAGGGAGGTGGTGGAGTCACTCACCCTGGATGTGTTTCAGGTGGTTTGGATGTGGTGCTTGGGGATATGGTTTAAGGGGAATCTTGTAGAGCAGGGTTCTAGGTTGGGCTTGGTGATGCTGAGGGGCTTTGGCAACATGCATGTTGCTGTGATTCTGTGACCTGTAGGGGGCAAGAGGCTGGGACCAGACTCTTGTCAGTGGTGCCCAGTGACAGGGGAAGGGGCAAGAGGCACAAACTGGAACCCAGTATGTTCCATGTGAAAATAAAGATCCATTCCAACCCAAACCCTTCTATGATTGACATAGAGAAGTAGTGTATTGGGCAGCACAGAACTGTACTGTGCTAATTCCTTTCTATATAGAATCAGTCAGGGTTGGAAGGGACCACAAGGATCAGCCAGTTCCAACCCCCCTGCCATGCCCAGGGACACCCTACCCTAGATCAGGCTGTCCACAGCCTCTGCCAGCCTGGCTGCAAACACCTCCAGGGATCTGGCCCCAAACACCTCCCTGGGAAACCCATTCCACTCTGATGGTGAAGAACTTCCTCCTCACCAGCAGCCTGAATCTCCCCACCTCCAGCTTTGCTCCATTCCCCCTAGTCCTGTCACTATCTCATAGCCTCAAAAGTCCCTCCCCAGATTTTTGTGGCCCCCTTCAGATCCTGGAAGGTCACAAGAAGGTCACCTGGGAGCCTCCTCTTCTCCAGCCTGCACAGCCCCAACTCTTTCAGTCTGTGCTCACAGCAGAGGTGCTGCAGCCCTCTGAGCATCCTGGTGGCCCTTCTCTGGACACATATCATAGGAGAGCCTGGCCTTAAACACCTCCAGGAACGTGGCTCCCAACCACCTCCCTGGGCAACCCATTGTTGGATTTTGAAGCCTCCTTCTCTGCAGAGCTTCCAACCCCAGCTGGGCAGTGCAGTGCTGGGCAAGCTGCTGGGGGTGCCCTTCCTTTGGCAGGGCAGTTTGGAGTGGATGATCTGCAGAGATCTCTTCCAACCACAAGCAGCACAGGGACTGTGTGAACTTTTGCAGCCTCAGACTTTGTCATTTTTATTTGTTGGTTTTTGGTTTTTTTTAATGCTTTGGGGTTGGTGGTTTTTTTTTTTGGTTTTTTTTTGTTTTTTTTTTTGTCTTGTCTCCAAAATCTCTCAGAAGAAGTGAACATTTTTTTTGGTACGATTACCAAAGTGGAAAATTTCTGCTGCTAAATGAGCCTTGCAGAACTGATTAGGGATGAGCCTCCTGAGTGAGCTCCCACCCGCTGCAGCCTCTCTGATGAGACCTCAGATCCTGCTCCCTCGCCTCGCCTCGCCCCACCAACAGCTCCTGGCTTTGGGGAGTTCCTTAATAACGTCTTCAGCTTAATTGACAGCCTCAGAGGCACCCCTGGAGCTGTTTGTTTGCTTTCCAAATGAAAGGCCTTGCCTGCAGGAGCTCAGCCCCATCACTCTTCCCTGCAGCTCCTTTCAGGCTGGGAGGGAAGCAAAGAATTTAGGCGATTTGCAGGCGGAGATGGAAACCTTGCTCCATGCTGACTTTTACACAGAGATGCTCTGCTGCTTTTGTGGCTACAAAGGATGGATTGGGGTTGGAAGGGATCTTTAGGCTCATCCAGTTCCAACCCCCTTGCCCCACGGCCAGAGATACCTTCCACTAGAAGGAGTTGCTCAAGGCTTCATCTAACCTGGCCTCAAACACCTCCAGGGAGGGAGCAGCCACAACCTCCCTGGGCAACCTGTTCGTAGAATGGGATCACAGAACGGTTTAGCTTGGAAGGGACCTCAAAGCTCATCCAGTTCCAACCCCCTTGCCCCATGGCCAGGGATACCACTAGGAGGAGTTGCTCTCTGATGAGACCTGAGAGCAACCAGCAGCTGCTTTCAGGCTGGGTGGGAAGTGAAGAATTTAGGCGATCTGCAGGTGGAGATGGAAACCTTGCTCCATGCTAACTTTTACACACAGCTGCTCTGCTGCTTTTGTGGCTACAAAGGATGGATTGGGGTTGGAAGGAATCTTTAGGCTCATCCAGTTCCAAACTCCTTGCCCCATAGCCAAGGATGCCTTCCACTCGAAGGAATTGCTAAAGGCTTCATCTAACCTGCCCTTGAACACCTGCAGCCACAATCTCCCTGGGCAAACTGTTCATAAAATGGGATTGTAGAATGGCTTAGGTTGGAAAGTACCTCAAAGCTCAGCCAGTTCCAACCCCCTGCCCTAGGCAGGGACACCTCCCACTAGAACAGGTTACTCAGGGCCTCATCCAACCTGGCCTTGAACACCTCCAAGGAGGGAGTAGCCACAACCTCCCTGGGCAACCTGTTCGTAGAATGGGATCAAAGAATTGTTTAGGTTGGAAGGGACCTCAAAGCTCAGCCAGTTCCAACCCCCTGCCATAGGCAGGGACACCTCCCACTAGAACAGGTCACTCAAGGCCTCATGGGGTAATGGGTTTAAACTGGCAGAGGGGAGATGTTAGGAGGAAGTTGTTTCCAGTGAGGATGGTGAGACACTGGCACAATTTGCCCAGGGAGGTTGTGGCTGCTCCCTCCCTGGAGGTGTTGAAGGCCAGGCTGGATGAGGCCTTGAGCCACCCGTTCTAGTGGGAGGTGTCCCTGCCTATGGCACAGGGGGGTTGGAACTGGCTGAGCTTTGAGGTCCCTTCCAACATAAACCATACAATGACTGTCTTCTTCAAACCAACCAGCCCCAGCTCCTTCCATCTCTAGATTGCAGATGTCCCACGGATAAAGGATTTTGTAGAGCTCTTTCTGCCTAAGTTCTCTGAGGTTAAGTTCTTTAGTTTCAATCTCAAGATCCCTTCTAAGTACAGGAAAACCAGCATAAAAAAAAAAAAAAAAAGGTCATCCACAACCTCTCTGGAGGTGTTGAAGGCCAGGTAGAATGAAACCTTGAGCGAGACACTGGCACAAGTTGCCCAGGGAGGTTGTGGCTTCTCCCTCCCTGGATGTGTTCAAGGCCAGGCTGGATGAGGTCTTGGTTGACCTGATCTAGTGGGTGGTGTCCTTGCCTATGGCACAGGGAGGGGTTGGAACTGACTGAGTTTGAGGTCCTTTCCAACCTAAACCATTCTGTTCTGCTCAGAAGCAAATATTTTCATTGTGGAAGGGAAGATCCAGGAAGCCACCAACCCATTTAGAGCCAGCAGAAGCTGTCACTCCCACACCATTTCATTTCATGTCATTTCATTTCATTTCATTTCACTTCATGTCAGGGATCTCATTGCCATGGCTGCCCTCAAAAAATACATGGCCTCAGAGTCATCTCTTCTTGGAAGGAAAACTCTCCTCTGACAACTTGTCCATCAAAGGATGCTTCCAGCTTGCAACCCCAGCGCTGAGTCAGATGGCAGCGAGCCAGAGATCCTGACCTGTATCTGTTTGTTTCTGAGCCTTGTCAACCACCAACAGATTCCTTGCATGGGCTGTGAAAACCTCTCCTTGGGAAGGCAAAAGTTTTTTTCTAGAGGGCTTGGGAGAAGAGGTCTCCTCAGTCAAAACATGGCAGGAAAACACTTCCCAGCACCTCTCAGCTGTCATTTCATTCTCTAAGAGCCGCTTTAGATGGAGAATGTCACAACAAGCAGCTACACTCAGCCAGCACTGACACGTCCCTGGGAAACTCTTTCTCCAGAGGGAAGGGAAAACTCATAGAATCACAGAAGGGTTTAGGTTGGAATGGGACCTCAAAGCTCAGCCAGTTTCAACCCCTTTGTGCCATAGGCAGGCACAGTTCCCACTAGAACAGGTCACTCAAAGCCTCATCCAACTTGGCCTTGAGTATCTCCAGGGAGGTTGTGGATGAGAGAATCACCCAATGTGATCTTTGGGGCTGTGCAGTCTGGAGAAGAGGAGGCTCCCAGGTGACCTTCTTGTGGCCTTCCAGGATCTGAAGAGGGCTACAAAAAGGCTGTGGAGGGACTTTTGAAGCTATCAGGGAGTGACAGGACTAGGGGGAATGGAGCAAAGCTGGAGGTGGGGAGATTCAGATTGGAAGTGAGGAGGAAGTTGTTGAGCATGAGAGTGGTGAGAGGCTGGAATGGGTTGCCCAGGGAGGTGGTTTGGGCCCCAACCCTGGAGGTGTTTGCAGCCAGGCTGGGAGAGGCTGTGGGCAGCCTGATCTAGGGCAGGGCGTCCCTGGGCATGGCAGGGGGGTTGGAACTGGCTGATCCTTGTGTTCCCTTCTAACCCTGACTGATTCTATGATTGTATGTTTCTATAGGTTTTTGCAGCCAGGCTGGATGATGCTGTGGGCAGCCTGATCTAGGGTAGGGTGTCCCTTGGCAGGAGGGTTGGACCTGGCTGATCCTTGTGGTCCTTTCTCTTCTGTTCACAAGGACTTGTAATGACAGGACAAGGGGGAATGGGTTCAAATTGGTGGAGGGGAGATTTGAAAGGGATGTTAGGAAGAAGTTCTTCACAGTGAGGGTGGTGAAGCACTGGAACAGGTTGCCCAGGGAGGTTGTGTCTGCTCCCTCCCTGGATGTGTTCAAGGCCAGGCTGGATGAGGTCTTGAGCGACCTGATCTAGTGGGAGGTGTCCCTGCCTGTGGCGTGGAGTTGGAACTGGATGATCTTGGAGGTCTCTTCCAACCTAAACCATTCTATGATTCTATGATTCCATCCCTGACTGATTCCATGATTCTGTTTGATGCCTTTTATGAGAGCTGCTGTTCCCTTGCCTCCTTCCACATTCCTGCACCAGACTGTTCATGTGCCCTCTGCCCATCATCCTCCCTGCTGTTTCTCCCAAGCCTTCCTTGCCAGGAGGGGAGGTGGGTCTCAGAAGCATGCACTGCAGGGCTCTGTTGGTTGATCTTGCAGGGTGGGACGGGGAGGGAGGAGAAGAGCTCCTTTTTCAGCCCAGCCTCTTTGTTTTTGCCAGGTAGGATTCAAAGGGGCTGGCAGCTCGTTACATTTGTCAGGGAGCCATCAAATGGTTTGGGTTGGAGAGGACCTTCAAAGGTCATCTAATCAGCAGGGACATCTGCAGCTAGAGCGGGTTGCTCAGAGCCCAAAACAACCTGACCTGGAGTGGTTCCACAGATGTTTGCATTCATTAAATGTGTTTTCCAGCGGGCTCATTATGCAGGCAATTTTTTCCTGTCCCTCTCAGTGCTAACCAAGGGACAGTTCCACATCTCAGATCCCACTTAAATGCCTCACTGATGGGCTGGGTGCCTCAGCAGCCACCCAAAAGGCTCTCATTTTGAAGCTGAAGGGCTTGGAGCATCTCTGTGAGAAGGAAAGGCTGAGTGCCCTACACAGGCAATTTTTTCCTGGTCCTCTCAATGCTAACTAAGGGACAGTTCCACATCTCAGATCCAAATTAAATGCCACTCTGATGGGCTGGGTGCCTCAGCAGCCACCCAAAAGGCTTTCATCTTGATGCTGAGGGGCCTGGAGCAGCTCTGTGAGGAGAAAAGGCTGAGAGAGCCCTGGGGATGTGGAGCTAAAGGAATGGAATGGAATGTAATGGAATGGAATGGAATGGAATGGAATGGAATGGAATGGAATGGAATGGAATGGAATGGAATAGAATGGAATGGAATAGAATAGAATGGAACAGAATGGAAAGGAATGGAATGAAATGGAATGAAATAGATTAGAACGGAATGGAATAGAATAGAATAGAAGAGAACAGAACAGAACAGAATAGAACAGAACAGAATCAGCCAGGTTGGAAGAGACCTCCAAGCTCATCCAGTGCAACCTAGCACCCAGCCCTAGCCAGTCAACTAGGCCATGGCACTAAGTGCTTTTGCAAGAGCTAAAGCAGCTGTGGAGGAGCAGGAGGCTGGGGCCAGACTCTTGTTAGTGGTGCCCAGGGACAGGCTAAAGGGCAATGGACACAATCAGGGAGCCAAGAGGTTCCTCCTGAAGATGAGGAGAAACTTGTTTGGTGTGAGTGTGCTGGAGCAGGCTGCCCAGAAAGGTTGTGGAGTCTCCTTGTGTGGAGAGTTCCCAAGTGCAGCTGGGCACAGTGATGCTGGGCAAGCTGCTGTGGGTGCCCCTGGTGTAGCAGGGGGTTTGGACTGGATGATGTCTGAGTCCCTTCCAGCCCCCACTCTTGTACAATCATTTTATGGGCAAGTCTTGCTTATGCAGGGCTTTGAAATGCTGTTCCCTTGGTCCCTTCCATGAGTCCTTGAATTCATCTGAAATTCTTCCCAGGGTTCAATTTTCCCCCAAGGAATTTGAAGAAACATCAGGGGATGAAGAAAGAGGGATGCTGAGTGACAGAGAAGGAGGGAGCTGAGCCTGTCCCCTGGTGCCCTTCAAGCAGGGTTCTGTGCTCTCTAAATATCACTTTCCAATATTCTCCTCTATGTGGCTTCTACTTTTTTTTTCTCCTCCAAACCAAAAACCTTTCTTCTGCCCTTGTAGGAGAGGTCTTTGAGGCCTTGACTGTCGCACAATTTCCTCCTTGACTCCTTAGAGATGAATTTTAATGTGCTGGCATAGCTCAGGTGGAGCAGATTGTTTGTGTTGGTTAATCACTGCTGGTAATAGCAATGATGTTTCCCCCAGGCCTCTGCTCTGTGGAGAAATGATCATAGAATGGTAGGTTGGAAGAGACCTCAAAGATCATCCAGTTCCAACCCCCCTGTGTCATAGGCAGGGACAACTCCCACTAGATCAAGACGCTCAAGACCTCATCCAGCCTGGCCTTGAACACGTGTTCAGGGAGGGAGCAGCCACAACCTCCCCAGGCAACCTGTTCCATTGTCTTGCCACCCTCACTGTGAAGGTGGTATCTCAAGCCACAAATAAAGTCATAGGCTCACAGAATGTCAGGGGTTGGAAGGCACCCAAGGAAATCCATCGAGTCCAACCCAAGCTGAGCACATCTCTCTCTGAGCTAGAAAGAGCAAACTGCAGGGACCTCTGCTCTGGGAAGCAGGTGAAGAACCTGAGGGCTTCACTGCCAGGTAGTATGCAGCTGAGATGCTGCTGGTGCAGTCCCATGGAGCTGCCCCTTTAGATTCTTCTGTTTGAAAGCTCTGAAGATCATCTCCTTGCATTAAGATTTTCTTCTTATAGAATGGGTTGGGTTGGATGGGACCTTCAACAATGTCCAGTTCCAACCCCCCTGCCATGGACAGGAACACCTCCTACTAGCCCAGCTTGCTCAGGGCCTCATCCAACCTGGCCTTCAACACCTCTAGGGAGGTTGTGGATGACAGAATCACCCAATGTGATATTTGATCACATTGGGTGATTCTGTCATCCACAACCTCCCTGGGCAACCTGTGCCAGTGTCTCACCACCCTCATTGCCAAGATTTATTCCTAATTTCCACTCTAAATCTCCTCTCTGCCAGCTTAAATGGCATGGATGAAAGGACAGCAACCTGTTCTAGTGGGAGGTATCCCTGCCTATGGCACATGGGAGTTGGAACTGGCTGAGCTTTGAGGTCCCTTCCAACCTAAACCATTCTGTGATTCTATGACTGTGCCACCACCACTGAGGCTGGACCCAGAGCAGCAGTTCTTCTGCCTCCCCGAGGTGATGCCACTAGCAGCACCTCCTCCATCACACACACTCCATAACCTTCATCCCAATCATGTGCAGCTCATGGTGGTGGAGTCTCCGTCCCTGGAGGTGTTCAGGACACCTGTGGGCATGGCACTGCAGGATGTGGTTTAATGGCCATGGTGGTGTTGGGTTGGTGGTTGGGCTGGATGATCTCAGAGGGCTTTTCCAACAGAAACCACCCTTCTGCCTCACTGTGGTGGACCACAGGCTCACAGGATGTCAGAGGTTGGAAGGGACCCAATAGTTTGGGTTGGAGAAGACCTCTATGATCGGGGTGCTCTGTGGTATTCCCACGAATGGCTGCAGTTTACCATTAGGGGCAGGTCCTGCAGCAAGAAGCCAGGATGCTCCTCAAGGTCCGGCTCAAAGTCTGTGTGAGGTTCGTGTCTCCAGGTCCATGTTCAGGTCCATTCAGGTCCCGGTGCAGGTCCCGGTTCAGGTCCGAGTCCTGCTGCAATCTGTCCAGCTGCCATATATATACTGAGGCGATTTATTCCCTCCCTGTTCAAGCCCACGGAGGGTGGGAGAAGGTACTTTACACCTATTGTACTAAGCCTCCGGTGACAGAGGTGGGGAGGGAGGAGGATCCTTTCCTGCCCCATTCACACCTCTGGTGGGGCAGTGGACTTGGGTGTGCCCTGCCACAGTTCGCACCCCATTCAAACCTCCCATGGGGCAGTGACCTGCCCAACCATCAACCCAAGACCACCATGGCCATTAAACAATGTTCCACAGTGCCATGGCCACACTTGGACACTTCCAAAGGTGCTGACCCACAGGCTCAGAGAATGTCAGGGGTTGGAAGGGACCCAAAGAGATCATCAAGTCCAACTCCCCTGCCACAGCAGGACCAGACAACCTAGCTCAGCTCACACAGAAACACATCCAGACAGGCCTTGAGAGGCTCCAGGGAAGGAGACTCCACAACCTCTCTGGGCAGCCTGTGCCAGTGCTCTGAGACCCTTCCAGTCAAGAAGTTTCCCCTTGTGCTGAGCTGCAACCTCCTGTGCTGCAGCTTCCATCCATTGCTCCTTGGCCTATCCCAGGCAGCAAGTGAGCAGAGCCTGTGTTGTTGGCAGGATGGGTGCTGAGCTCTTTGGGAGGCTTGGAGCTGCACATCATCTCTGTAGCACATTAGAAGACTCAGGACACATCTTCCAAAGGTTAAAGATGAAAGGTACAACGAGAAGCAGACACCAGAATGAAAGGAAGACAGCTCACAGCTGCAGACGTGACAGGGCTGACAGAGAAGGATCTTGCACAGAGAATGCTCCTGACAGAAGCAATCCAGGTTTTGAAGACCCAGGTGAAATTTAGGCATCCAAAAGGCGGAGCTCTTCCCTGGCTGATTATTTTATGCTGTCATAAACCCATCTCCTGAACACTGCTTTTAGTCTCTAAGTTTCAGAAGCGAGAGGTCAGGGGGAAATGGATTGTCTCTTCTTGTGTTGTCTGTGAATGATGGCTGGAAGCCTTCCTCCTCCTGCCATTGATGCTTGTGGCATTTTTTCCTATCTCTGGGCCTGGTTGCAGGATCCTGCTGCCTGAAGTGGTGGCTCTGGCTTGAGCCTTGCTGCAGTTTATAGACTCATAAAATCATGGGATGGTTTGGATTGCAATGGACCTTTACAGCTCACCTGGTCCAAACCACCTGCCATGGGTAGGGACAGCTTCCACTGTAGCAGCTCCAACACCCATCCAGACTTTGAACACTTCCCCAGATGGAGCATCCACAGCTGCCCTTGACAGCCTGGTCCAGGGTCTCACCACCCTCACAGTGAAGATTTTTTTTCCTTATCCAGTCTAAATCTTCCTCTTTTCGTTTCAAACCATCCTCCCTTGTCCTGGCACAACAGACCCTGAGAAAAAAATGTGTCCCCAGCTTTCTGACCCTTCAAGTAGTGCAAGGCCACCAGAAGGTCTCCCTCCAGCCTTCCCTTCACCAGGATGAACAAGCCCAACTCTCTCAGCCTGGCCTCACAGCATGGACCTTCCAGCCCTGCCAGCATTGCTGTGACCTCCTCTGGCCCTCATCCAACAGGTCCTTGCCTGTGCTGTGCTGAGCACTCCAGAGCTGGCCCCAGCACTGCAGGTGAGGTCTCAGTAGAACAGAGCAGAGGGGCAGAATCCCCTCCCTGTTCCTGCTGCCCACACTGCTGGGGATCAGCCCATGGCACACTGGTGAAGAGCTTGGAGAAGAGAGTTGATGAGGAGCAGAGTTCAGTTTTGGGCTCCCCAGTTGAAGGACAGGGATCTGCTGGAGAGCATCCCTCAGAGGGCTGTGAGGACCCAAAGAGCTCATCAAGTCCAACCTCTCTGCCAGAGCAGGACCAGACAATCTAGCTCGGGTCACACAGGAACACATCCAGACACGAGAGTTGGGGCTCTGCAGCCTGGAGAAGAGAAGGCTTCCAGGAGATCTTAGAGTGGCCTTCCAGTATCTGAAAGGAGGGCTGGGGAGGAACTATTGACAAGCTTCTCTAGAGCTTGAGAGGCTCCAGAAAAGGAGACCTCGGTCCCATCTGGTGACAGAGCAATCTCATGAAGAGGGACATGGGAGTGCTGGTGGAGAACATCCATGGCACAGCAATGTGCCCCTGGTGCCAAGAAGGCCAATGGGATCCTGATGTGCATGGAGAGTGTGTCCAGCAGATCAAGGGAGGTTCTCCTCAGCCTCTACTCTGCCCTGCTGAGACCCCATCTTGGGTCCTGCTTTCACTTTGGGACTCCCCAGTTGAAGAGGGACAGGGATGTGCTGGAGAGGGTCCAGCAGAGGACTAGGAGGATGCTGAGGGCACTGCAGCACTGCCTGATGAGGAGAGTCTGAGGGACCTGGGGCTGCTGAGTCTGCAGAAGAGAAGACTGAGAGGGGATTGAATCAATGTTTATCAATATCTGAGGGCTGGGGGTCAGGAGTGGGGGGACAGGCTCTGCTCACTGCTGCCTGGGATAGGCCAAGGAGAAATGGATGGAAGCTGCAGCACAGGAGGTTGCAGCTCAACACAAGGAAGAACTTCTTGCCTGGAAGGGTTCCAGAGCACTGGCACAGGCTGCCCAGAGAGGTTGTGGAGTCTCCTTCCCTGGAGCCTCTCAAGGCCTGTCTGGATGTGTTTCTGTGTGAGCTGAGCTAGATTGTCTGGTCCTGCTGTGGCAGGAGGGTTGGACTTGATGAGCTCTTTGGGTCCCTTCCAACCCCTGACATCCTGTGAGTCTGTGAGCTGAGGGACCCTGGTGTTGCTTAACCTGGAGAAAAGTAGGCTGAAGGTAAACCTCTCTGCTCTCTACATTTGTGATGAGGGAGATTTAGGCTGGAGATGAGGAGCAATTCCTTTGCTGCAAGAGTGGTCAGGCTTTGGAACAGGCTGCCCAGGGAGGTGGTGGAGTCACCATTCCTGTAGGTGTTCAAAGGGCTGTGTGGCCATGGCACTTTGGGCCATGCTTTAATGGCCATGGTGGTGCTGGGTTGATGGTTGGAGTGGATGATCTTAGAGGTCTTTCCCAGCCCTGATTCTAGCATAGCTCTCAGGTGCATTGCCTGATGTGAAACATTCTCTCTGGCTTTTTAGCAAAGAACCAAGCATTGGCACAGGCTGCCAAAGAGGGTGGGGAGGTGTTCAAGAACTGTGTGGCCATGGCACTTGTAGAGCAGGGTTCTAGGTTGGGCTTGGTGATCCTGAGGGGCTCTTCCAACCTGGGTGTTTCTGTGATTCTGTGATCTGTGGGGGGCAAGAGGCTGGGACCAGACTCTTGTCAGTGGTACCCAGTGACAGGAGAAGGGGCAAGAAGCACAACTAGAACCCAGTAGGTTCCATGTGAAGATAAAGGTCCATTCCAATTCAAACCCTTCTATGATTAACATAGAGAAGTAGTGATTTGGGCAGCACAGTACTGTACTGTGCCAATTCCTTTCTATATAGAATCATAGAATCAATCAGGGTTGGAAGGGACCACAAGGGTCATCAATTTCCAACCCCCCTGCCATGGGCAAGGACACTTCACACTAGATCAGGCTGTCTAGAGCCTCATCCAGCCTGGCTTTAAATACCTCCAGGTATGAGGCTTCCACCACCTCCCTGGGCAACCTGTTCCAGGGTCTCACCATTCTCATGGTGAAGAACTTCTTCCTAACATCATGATCTTCCTAACATGATGATCTCACATCATCACCTCCAGCTATTGTCTTGGTGATCCTGAGGGGCTTCTCCAACCTGGTTGTTTCTGTGATTCTGTGAGGCTGAGGTTGCCTCTCTCCACTTTGTCTGGTTTTCAGAGCTCTGCTGTGTTCTGAGCCACTGGTGAAGGTCACCCTTGGTGCAGCAAATCATCTCTTCATAAAAATATGCTGGCCCCAAATAAAGTGCTTTGATGCAGAGCTTTAGGCACCATGCTCTGTGCTTTGATTTTTGTTTTGTTTTGGGCAGGGAATGACTTTCCCCATGTAGAAATGGAAATTTGGCTCCCCTTGAGCAGTGAATTTTGGCTTAGTCGTGGGATGAACTATCAATTAGTCAAAAATAGAGCTGAAGTCCCTTCCGTTTGCTTCAGCTGATTTAAAGATGAACACAAAAGAGGTGTTTCAGGAGGTTCATCATACTGCAGGGTGCTTTGGCAGGGGAGGGTTGGACTTGATCTTCAGAGGTCCCTTCCAACCCCTACCATTCTGTGATTCTATGTTGGCTGGAGAAACAGTAGCAATTAGCACTTCTTGTTTTCTGTCCTTAAGAGTTTAGATTTAAACTCAAATATATTCAATCCCATCAAACTGTTGGGGTTGGAAGAGGCCTTTGAGATCCTCATGTCCAACCACTCAACTAGAACTCACAACCCCAGCTCTGCTGCTAAGCCACTGCCACTAAATCATGTCCCTCAGCACCACATCCATGTTGCCTTTGAAGCACCTCCAGGGATGGCGACTCCACCACCTCCCTGGGCAGCCTGGTCCAAGGCTTGGCAAACCTTCCTCTGAAGAAATCCTTCCTAATATACAACCTGAACCTCCCTTGGCACAACTTGAGGCCATTTCCTCTTGTCCTGTCGATTGTTGCATGGGAGAAGAGTCCAACCCCACCTGGCTCTAACAATTTCCTCTTGTCCTGTTGATTGTTGCATGGGAGAAGAGTCCAACCCTACCTGGCTCTAACAATTTCCTCTTGTCCTGTCGATTGTTGCATGGGAGAAGAGTCCAACCCTACCTGGCTCTAACAATTTCCTCTTGTCCTGTTGATTGTTGCATGGGAGAAGAGTCCAACCCCACCTGGCTCTAACAATTTCCTCTTGTCCTGTTGATTGTTGCATGGGAGAAGAGTCCAACCCTACCTGGCTCCAACCATTTCCTCTTGTCCTGTCGATTGTTGCATGGGAGAAGAGTCCAACCCCCACCTGGCTCCAATCATTTCCTCTTGTCCTGTCGATTGTTGCATGGGAGAAGAGTCCAACCCCACCTGGTTCCAACCATTTCCTCTTGTCCTGTTGATTGTTGCATGGGAGAAGAGTCCAACCCCACCTGGTTCCAACCATTTCCTCTTGTCCTGTCGATTGTTGCATGGGAGAAGAGTCCAACCTCCACCTGGCTCCAACCATTTCCCCTTGTCCTGTTGATTGTTGCATGGGAGAAGAGTCCAACCTCCACCTGGCTTCAGCCTTCCTTGAGGGACTTGTAGGAGGGTGATGAAGTCTCTACTGTGAGGTGTCCCTGCCCAAGGCAGGAGGGTTGAAACTAGATGGTCCTTGTGGTCCCTTTCAACCCTGACTGATTCTATGATTCTCCCTTCAGCCTCCACTTCTGAAGCCTAAACAACCCCAGTTCCCTCAGCTGTTACTCTTAGGACAAGTGTTCAAGACCCTTCCCCAGCTTTGCTGTCTTTCTCTGGACCTGTCCCAGCCCCTTGATGTCCTTCTTGGAGTGAAGCTTCCAAAACTGAACCCAGGATTTGAAGTGTGACCTCATCAGCACTAAGTAAAGAAGCACTCTGCTGGCTCATGTTCAGCTCCTATCTCCCAGAACCCCCGGGTCCCTCGCTGCCTGGCTTCTCTCCAACCACTCTGTCCCCAGCCTGGATCATAGAATCATAGAATGGTTTAGGTTGGAAGAGACCTCAAAGTTCATCCAGTTTCAACCCCCTGCCATAGGCAGGGACACCTCCCACTGGAACAGGTCGCTCAAGGCTGTAGAGCTGCCTGAGGTTGTTGTGGCCAAAGTGTAGAACCCTGCACTTAGCCATGTTAAATCTCATCCCATTGGCCTCTTAATACAGCCCCAGATCCCATTGGCCCTCTTGGCCACAAGGGTACATTGCTGTGCCCTGGATGTTCTCCACCAGCACTCCCAAGTCCCTCCCCCACAGGGCTGCTCTCCAGCAGGTCACCTTCCAACCTGTCCTGGTGCAGTTCATGATTTCTTCCCAGCAATAATTCCACCACCTCCCTGGGCAGCCTGTTTCAATGCCTGACCACTCTTGCAGCAGAGAAATTGCTCCTGGAAGTGGGAAGTGAGGCAACAAAAAATAGGTGGGCTTGGGCTGCCTTCCACCCTTCTTAGTGGGGAGCTGGATGTCCAGGTTGCTCCCCTTCAGCTAATTGCCATGGCTATTTAAATTAAGCCTTAATTTAAATGTGTCTTGGTTTGCAATGAGAGCAGAATGGGGATTTGTGGAATCAATCTGTCTCTTTCTCAAAACCTTAATGAAGTATGAGAAGAATTTGGCCTTATTGTGAGGCTAAATTATGCCTTAACTGCAGCCCAGAGAGCTGCTCTTAAAATAGCCACCATTTGTTTTCTTCTCCCACTTGGTCCTTTCTCAAGTGGCTGCTTGGTGGCCCAAATTAGTTCCATTAAGGAAATATTCATTTAATTTCATCCTCGTTTGAATAGGAATAGTTTCTCTAAGGCAAAACTTGGCTAAAATGAGAAGATGGTGGTAGAGAGAAAAGAGAAGGTTTGAGCCTGCACAAAGGGAGTTCTGTGTGGGATGGGTGGGAAAATGGGCAACGAAAGCAGAAGGGGTGGCAAGATTGGGAATAACTAAGCACCACATTGAGGTATGACTAGCAACTAAACATCACCATGGGGTCTAACTGGTAGCTAACTACCACTGTGAGGTCCAACTGATAGCTAACTGATAGCTATCCACCTTCATCAGGTCCAACTGATAGTCACCCATCACCACCATTAGGTCCAACTGATAGCTAACCACTACCATCAGGTCCAACTGATAGATAACCACCACCACCAGGTCCAACTGATAGCTAACCACCACCAACATCAGGTCCAACTGATAGGTAACTGCCACCATGAGGTCCAATTGATTGCTATCCACCGCCATCATCAGGTCCAACTGATAGCTATCCACCACCATGCAGTCCATCTCATAGCTATTCACCACCATGAGGTCCAACTGATAGCTAACCACCAACAACATCAGGTCCAACTGATAGCTATCCACCACCTTGAAGTCCATCTGATAGCTACTCACCACCATCAGATCCAACAGATAGCTAACTACCATCATGAAGTCCATGAGCCAGAAATGTGTCCAGGTGGACAGGAGAGCCAATGGCATCCTGGCCTGGAGCAGGAACAGTGTGCCTAGCAGGACAAGAGAGGTTATTCTGACCCTGTACTCAGCACTGTTCAGGCCACACCTTGAGTGCTGTGTCCAGTTCTGGTCCCCTCAATTCAAGAGAGATGTTGAGGTGCTGGAAGGTGTCCAGAGAAGGGCTACAAGGCTGGGGAGGGGTCTGGAGCACAGCCCTGTGAGGAGAGGCTGAGGGAGCTGGGGGTGTGCAGCCTGGAGGAGAGGAGGCTCAAGGCAGACCTCATTGCTGTCTACAACTACCTGAAGGGAGGTTGTATCCAGGTGGGGTTGGGCTCTTCTGTCAGGCAACCAGCAACAGAAAGAGGGGACACAGTCTCAAGCTGTGCCAGAGGAGATACAGGCTGGATGTTAGGAGGAAGTTGTTGGCAGAGAGAGTGATTGGCATTGGAATGGGCTGCCCAGGGAGGTGGTGGAGTCCCCATCCCCGGGGGGTGTTGAAGCAAAGCCTGGATGGAGCACTTAGTGCCATTGGCTAGGGCTGGGTGCTAGGTTGGACTGGATGAGCCTGGAGGTCTCTTCCTACCTGTCTGATTCCATTCCATTCTATTCTATTCTATTCTATTGATAAATCTGTCTGGATTTCAGCCTGTGGCAAGGCTCCTGTGGCAGGCTGCTGCTGCTCTTCTCGCACCAGGTGAAGTCCTGACAGTTAGCCAAGAGCACAGAGAGCTGTCAGAAGCAGGTGCTGCAGTAAGAGGGAACAGCAGGGTGAAAGGTGAAGAGCTGAAGCTTGCTGTGCTTAGGTTTTGTTGCTATTTTTGATTCTTTGTTGTCTGGGAGGAACGAGCAAGGACCTCGGGCAATGGGAGGCTGCTTGGTGGCATTTTGCATCCCTTTCAAAGCAAGCCCCTGGCAGTGACAGTGAAATATTTTCCTGGGAATTGACTTTTCCTCCTCTGCAAGGTGAAAAGTACTAAATTAGGAGTTCTTTAGTGGTTATGGTGGTGGTGGTGACATTATTATTATTAATAATATTATTATTATTGTTATTGGTTTGCTATTGCCATTTATTATTTGCTATTATTAAGCTGTGGTCTTTTTCCGTGCTGTTGATGTTAAGTGCTGCTCTTGGTGGAGGAATTGGACTTTCAAATGTAGAGCAACCAGGCTTGAAAAGTTTGACTCTCAAACTGGAATGCCAAAGTTCCGGCCTTTTGAAACATGAATTCACCAAGTCACAGAATGAATTGATTGTGGGGGAATTAACGAGGCAGGGATTATGAAATATGGAGGGTTTATATTTCCACAAACTAGTCTAAACTTAGGTTCTCATTTGGTAGGGATAAATCTTCACAAGGATGCTTGCAGGCTATTTAGTAATTTAGGAAAATCAGAATATTGGAAAAGGTTTAGCCAAAAAACGGCTTTGCCCTGCTTATAAATAAATAGGCAGCCTGGAGCCCTAGGGCAAGTCTGTTATACTCACAGCAGTGCAGTAGAATTCAGAGCTAGTTCCTGGCTCCTTTCTGGCAGTGTTGGAGCTGCTCGGCATCTTCATAGCACTTGAGAAGCTTCCAGATCTTCCCAGGCTCTAGCAGGGTGCTGGGAAAGAAGCAGATGAGCTCTGACCTGATCCTGGTTCCTCTTGGCACAGAGGTTTGCAGAGGTGCAGGCAGGAGCTCTTGCAGATGTGCAGAGAGCACAGTGTGGGTGGCACTGCTCACCATGGTGTGAGGCACTCAATGCCTTCTCCTGGGAAACTTGAGGCACTTCAGTTTCCAGGGAGTACAAGCCCAAAGCATCAGGGCTAAGCTGGTCTGAAGCATGAGGCAGAGCAGAACACATTGTCCAAGCTGAGCAGTCCATAGAGCAGAGCAGCACAGAGTGAGGCAGAGCAGTGAGGCAGAGGCAGCACAGAGCAGCACAACTGCTTGCAGCTTGGCTCCATTTCTATGATGTGCCTGAGTGCAAAGGCTCCTTTGGCCACAGAGATTCACCAATCAGAATGGCATTGGCCAAGCTGCCCATATTAGGTGACCCCAGGGCTTGCTCACCCTTACTTGGGCAAGACACTAATAGTACCTAAACACCTGTGGGTATCTGTTAATCAGTTTAGGAGGGGACATAATGGCCCAAGCCTTTGTTTTCCTCCCACCCTTGCTTCCTCCATCAGCAGCAGGGTGGGGCAAGCCAGGACATCTAATAGGTCTATGAGCCTTCCATGACACAGAATGGTAGAGGTTCGAGGGGACCTTGGGACACCATTGAGCTCAATATCCCCCTGCCAGGGCAGGGTCATCTGGAGGCACACCTGGAGGAGGTCACACAGAAGCACATCTTGGCGGGTTTGGATTGTCTCCAGAGAGGGAGACTCCATCACCTCTTTGGGCAGCCTGCTTCAGGGTTCCATCACCCTTAAGTTAAAGAAGTTCCTCCTTATGTTTAGATGGAGCTTCTTATGTTGAACATTGTACCTATTACCCCCTGGTCACTGAGCACCACTGGACAAGGACTGGTCCCACCCTGGGAAAAGCAGGTCAGGGGCATCAGCTGACTGCCACCACTGGTGGCAGAAGGGATGAGTAATTGAAAGGCTCATAAAAAGAAAGCCAGGTGAGGGCTAGTCCTGGTTTGCTTTTCCCTGCAAGTCCTGTTTCAGTGAACTCTGTCTGAAGTGCTACTCAAGGAGTTATCTTCAGCAGGAACAGAGCCAGGAGATGTTTTTAAAGCTCTCAGGTATCCTCATGTGGCCTCTGCTCCACTGCCCATAACCTTCCTCCTGCACCTGTCATTAAAATGCTTCTTTGGTTGGTTCAGGAGATGCACCTCAGGCTGGGAATGCTTTGCTGCCCTGCCTGGGGCATGTGAGAAGCAGCCAAAAGCTCCCTCTGAAGACGATGGAGCAACCCTGGTACTGGTCATGACCACAAGGCAGGTTCTTGTTCCAGAAGGATCATTTCCTACCCCAGCAGAGGTGATTTTCATGTCCTCTGTCTTTTACTGAGGAGTCACAGAACTGTTGAGGTTGGGAAAGACCTTTGAGATCAAGTCCAACCACTCTCCTAGAGCTCACCACCCCACCACTACTGCCAACAAAACACATCCACACATCTTTTGAAGACCTCCAGGGATGGTGACTCCACCACCTCCCTGGGCAGCCTGAAACAGTTCCTGAAACCCTCCCTGTGACAATTTGCTTCTATTTGTAAAGGATTAACCCCTCCTGGGGAGTGGCCTGGACCTGACTCCAGGTCCTCCTGACTCCTCCCTGGAGATGGTCTGAACCTGACCCCAGGTCCTCCTGACTCCTCCCTGGGGATGGTCTGAACCTGCTCCCTGGTCCTCCTGACTCCTCCCTGCAGGTGGTCTGAACCTGACCCCAGGTCCTCCTGACTCCTCCCTTTGGATAGTCCGAACCTGACTCCAGGTCCTCTTGATTCCTCCCTTTGAATAGTCTGAATATGACTCCAGGTCCTTCTGATTCCTCTCTGGGGATGGTCTGAACCTGACTCCAGGTCCCCCTGACTCCTCCCTGTCTCTTCTCACCCTCAACACCTCTCACCTTCATAGGCTTTTTTTTTTTTCTTTTCTTTTAGAGGAAACAGGAAATTCCTTTGTTTTTAGAGGGGCTCAAGACAAGAAGTGGGAGTGGGCTAACCACTACATCTGGGGTTAGGTTCAGACCACCCCCAGGGAGGAGTCAGGAGGACCTGGGGTCAGGTCCAGACCACTGCCCGGGAGGGGCTAACACTTTACACTGTTATCCAGCCTGAGCCTACAGCTGGAGCAGAACTTGGAGACACTCTGGCTGATGTGTGGAGGTATCAACCCAGATGTTCCTCCAGGGATGGGGACTCCACAGTGTTCTGACACTGGCTGAGGTTGCCCAGAGAGATGCCCTATGCCTGGAACCATTCCAGGTAAGGTTGTCTGGGGCTCTGAGCAGCCTGCTGTAGTTGCAGATGCCCCTTCTGGCTGCAGGGGTTGGACTGGATGACTTTCTCAGGTCCCTTCCAGCCCAAAGCCCTTCTGTGATTCATGTCCTGCTGAAGCTCAGAAGCTGCAGGAGCCATTTTTATCTGCAGCCTGGGTGATTGTTGCTGGTTTGAACTAATTGGAGGATTTTAAAGAGATATTAGATTATAGGCTGAGAAAGGGAAACAAAATTGTTTCTGCTCCACTCATAGGTTTACTGAAAAATGTATAAGGTTTAGAACCATAACATAGACAAGACAGAGCTGTTTGAGCCCTGGGGACTGTTGCATCTCTCTCTCTCTCTCCCCCTCTCCTTCTAGCTGGATCTGTATGACTCCACTAACCAGTTTCCTACTTCTTAACCCACCCTGGCCAATCTTCCTCACTTACCTGGCACGTAAGGCAGATACTGGGATAAAATTCGGTAGTGTAGGGAAGGTGGTAGAGTGGTTGGGAGCCCCCCCCCCCCCCGCCTTGGGTATTCTGATCTCTGGGAGGGGCGTGGGGTTTCTGTACCAACTTTTCATTGCGTAGATCTGTAAATATCTGTGATATATTTTGCAAATATCTGCTGGTATATTGTGCATAGCTGTGAATATGAAGCTTCATTTATTAACTTCCAGCCAACTGAGTTCTAGCCTGGGTTATTTCAAAAGTGTGGTGGGGCAGGGAACTGCCGAACCACCACAGTTTCTGTGTTACCCTTTTACTATATATGTTTGTAAATATCTGTGATATATTGCAAATATCTGCTGGTATATTGTGCAAAGCTGTAAATATGAAGCTTCATTTATTAACTTCCAGCTGACTGAGCTCTACCCTGGGTTATTTCAAAGTGTGGTGGGGCAGGGAAGTGCTGGACCACCACAGTTTCTGTGTTAACCTTTTTACTGTATGCATCTGTAAATATCTGTGACATATTGTAAATCTCTGCTGGTATATTGTGCAGAGCTGTGAGCATGAAGCTTCATTTATTAACTTCCAGCTGACTGAGTTCTACCCTGGGTTATTTCAAAAGCGTGTGGGGGGGAGTGGGTACTGCCTAACCACCACAGTTTCTATGTTAACTTTTTACTGTCTATATCTGTAAATATCTGTGACATATTCCAAATATCTGCTGGTATATTGTGCAGAGCTGTGAGCATGAAGCTTCATTTATTAACTTCCAGCTGACTGAGTTCTACCCTGGGTTATTTCAAAAGCGTGTGGGGGGGAGTGGGTACTGCCTAACCACCACAGTGATGCAGGGAGGTGTGTTGGCCCAGCTTGGTGGTGGTGTCAGTGTTTTGTCAGCTTGGCTTTTTAAAGCAGACAGCAGCTGTCCACAATATCCAAGCAGAGCCAGGATGCTCCGCACCGAGAGGGCATCACCGCAGAGTGCCCTGCATGAGAGAGTTGCCCTGCAGCAATGCTGAAACCAAATGGATTTCCTGGTTTTCTTTTTTTTTTTTTTTTTTTATTGTCCTCACTGTGCAAGCAAGAGAGAAAACTCATCTTGTTTCACCGAGCACAAATCATGCCCATGTTCCTCCCTGGAGGATCTGCAGCGATGACTCCATGGTTCTGCAGGACATCTTCAAGCCAAAGCAAGTTCTTGGTTCCTGTTGCGCTCAAACCGGGGCGGAAAGGAGCAGAGGAAGCTCTGGGTGATGTGGTCAGCGCCAGGAGGCACTGCTGATGTCCTGCTGTTACATAAACCCAGGTCCTCTCCCTCTCTCAAATCAATTGTCCCTGGAAGCAGCCCGGCGTGGGGACACATGGAAGCAGCCCGGCATGGGGACACATGGAAGCACTTTGTCACAAGCAATTACGCCACGCTACAGTAAATTGCTGCTCAATCCATCGGGTTACAGGGCACTCGATAGGAGCAGGGCTTATCCTCCACCCTCCTGTGAGCATAGAATTGTTTGGCTTGGAAAAGACCTCTGAGATCGTTAACTCGACACCACCACGGCCATTAAACCACGTCCCAGAGAGCCACGCTCACGTTTTGCTTGGACGGGCTGGAGGGATGGGCAGGCAGAAATTTCATGTCCTAAAGTTCTAGGGGTTGAAATCATGAAGGCCTAAAGGTCAGCGTTCTGGAGTCCTGAAGTTCTAAAGGTTGAAATCCTGAAGACCTAAAGGTCAGAGTCCTGAAGTACTAAAGTCAGAAATGTTGGAGTCCTAAATTCCTAAATGTCAGTGTTCTGAAGTCCTAAGATTCTAAAGGTTGAAATCCTGAAGACCTGAGGGTCAGAGTCCTGAAGACCTGAAGGTTGGAGTCCTGAAGTCCTGAAGTCAGAAATGTTGGAGTCCTAAATTCCTAAATGTCAGTGTTCTGAAATCCTAAGGTTCTAAAGGTTGAAATACTGAAGACCTGAAGGTCAGAGTCCTGAAGTACTAAAGTCAGAAATGTTGGGGTCCTAAAGTCCTAAATGTCAGTATTCTGAAGTCCTAAGGTTCTAAAGGTTGAAGTCCTGAGGTTCTAAATGTTGAAATCCTGAAGACCTGAAGGTCAGAGTCCTGGAGTCCTGAAGTCAGAAATGTTGGCATGTTGGAGTCCTAAATGCCAGTGTTCTGAAGTTCTGAGATTATAAATGTTGAAATCCTGAAGACCTGAGGGTCAGAGTCCCAAAGACCTGAAGGTCAGAGTCCTGGAGTCCTGAAGTCAGAAATGTTGGCATGTTGGAGTCCTAAATGCCAGTGTTCTGAAGTTCTGAGATTATAAATGTTGAAATCCTGAAGACCTGAGGGTCAGAGTCCCAAAGACCTGAAGGTCAGAGTCCTGGAGTCCTGAAGTCAGAAATGTTGGCATGTTGGAGTCCTAAATGCCAGTGTTCTGAAGTTCTGAGATTATAAATGTTGAAATCCTGAAGACCTGAAGGTCAGAGTCCTGAAGTCAGAAATGTTGGAGTCCTAAAGTCCTAAATGTCAGTATTCTGAAGTCCTAAAGTTCTAAAGGTTGGAATCCTGAAGACCTGAAGGTCAGAGTCCTGAAGTCAGAAATGTTGGGGTCCTAAATTCCTAAATGTCAGTGTTCTGAAGTCCTAAGGTTCTAAAGGTTGAAATCTTGAAGACCTGAAGGTCAGAGTCCCGAAGTCCTGAAGTCAGAAATACTGGAGTCCTAAAGTCCTAAACATTAGTGTCCTGAAGTGCTAAAGGTTGGAGTCTTGAAGTCCTGAAGTCCTAAAGGTTAGAGTTTTGAAGTGCTAAAGTTCTAAACGTGGAAATCATGAAGAGCTAAAGTCAGAGTCCTGTACTCCTGAGGTCCTAAAGGTTAGAGTCCTGAAGTCTTAAAGTTCTAAAGATCTAAATCATGAAGAGCTAAAGTCAGAGTCCTGAAGTCAGAAATGTTTCCTGAGCAGTTGGTGTAACAGAAATGGGATATTTTTGAACTAAAGAATTTTTTTTTTTTTAAAAAGAAATTATGTTAATGAAAGGAGATTGGTTCCTGACTTAATTACAGATGGGAACAGGGGAGCTTGAGTGACATCTGTTCCTCCTGTAGTGATTTGATCTGGGTGGTTTGTTCTTGGTTGTTTTTTTTGGGGGGGGTTTGGTGTTTTGGTTTTGTTTTTTTGTGGGTTTGGGGTTGGTTGTTTGTTTGTTTTTAATTTATTTTTTTTGTTCCATTTACCTGAGCATCACTCAAGGAGCAACATTTTTCTGATGGGTTTATTCCCAGAGAAATGGAACTTCACTTGCTCAAGGACTAATAACAGTCCAAGCCCCCCTGCCAGAGCAGGACCAGACAATCTAGCTCAGCTCACACAAAAACACATCCAGACAGGCCTGGAAAGGCTCCAGACAAGGAGACTCCACAACCTCTCTGGGCAGCCTGTGCCAGTGCTCTGGGACTCTTCCAGGCAAGAAGTTGCCCCTTGTGTTGAGCTGCAACCTCCTGTGCTGCAGCTTCCATCCATTGCTCCTTCTCCTATCCCAGGCAGCAAGTGAGCAGAGCCTGTCCCCCTACTCCTGACCCCCAGCCCTCAGATATTGATAAACATTGATTCAATCCCCTCTCAGTCTTCTCTTCTGCAGACTAAGCAGCCCCAGGTCCCTCAGCCTCTCCTCACCAGGCAGTGCTGCAGTCCCCTCAGCATCCTCATAGCCTTCCATGGGACCCTCTCCAGCACATCCCTGTCCTTCTTCAACGGGGGAGTCCCAAAACTGAAGGCAGTATTCAAGATGAGGTCTCAGCAGGGCAGAGTAGAGGTGAAGGAGAACCTCCCTTGATCTGCTGGACACACTCTTCTTCATGCACATCAGGATCCCATTGGCCTTCTTGGCCCCAGGGGCACATTGCTGTGCCATGGATGTTCTCCACCAGCACTCCCATGTCCCTCTCCATGAGATTGCTCTGTTACCAGATGGGACCGAGGTCTCCTTCTCTGGAGGCTTTCAAGCTCTAGAGAAGCTTGTCAATAGTCACTCCCCAGCCCTGCTGTAGCCCTCTTCAGATACTGGAAGGCCACTCTGAGGTCTCCTGGAAGCCTTCTCTTCTCCAGGCTGCAGAGCCCCAACTCTCATAGCTGGATGTGTTCCTATGTGACCCAAGCTAGATTGTCTGGTCCTGCTCTGGCAGAGAGGTTGGACTTGATGAGCTCTTTGGGTCCTCATAGCCCTCTGAGGGATGCTCTCCAGCAGATCCCTGTCCCTCTTAAACACTCTGCATGAGTTCCTCAGTGACCTGAGCTAGATTGTCTGGTCTTGCTCTGGCAGAGGGGTTGGATTTGATGAGCTCTTTGGGTCATAGAATCATAGAATCAGTCAGGGTTGGAAGGAACCACAAGGATCAGCCAGTTCCAACCCCCCTGCCATGCCCAGGGGGGCCCTGCCCTAGATCAGGCTGCCCACAGCCTCTGCCAGCCTGGCTGCAAACACCTCCAGGGATCTGGCCCCAAACACCTCCCTGGGCAACCCATTCCAGCCTCTCACCACTCTCATGCTCAACAACTTCCTCCTCACTTCCAATCTGAATCTCCCCACCTCCAGCTTTGCTCCATTCCCCCTAGTCCTCTCACTCCTTGATTGCATAAAATGTCCCTCCCCAGCTTTTCTGTAGGCCCCTTCAGATCCAGGAAGGTCCTCACAGCCCTCTGAGGGATTCTCTCCAGCAGATCCCTGTCCCTCTTCAACTGGGGAGCCCCAGACAGAAGGCAGCACTCCAGATGAGCTCTCACCAGGGCAGAGCAGAGGGGATTGTTGCCCACCTAATGCCTTCTCACCAGCTTGGTGGCAGCCCTCTCTGCTTCCCCCTCCACCTTCATTGCTCTTGCACAAGCAGCTCTCAGCAGATGACACTTCCCCGGCATAAATCAGCCCAGGGCAGGATCCAGGAGGGAGTCCAGGAAGCGGCAGGGCATTGATCTGCCTCCTCACCCGCAGGCACCAACCCTCCACCTCCTCCTGTCTGTCTGCCTGCGGTCTGCAGGCTCCCTGTGCCCAGCCTCTAAGCACTGCTGCTGCTGCTGCTGCTGCAGCCTGAGAGCATCACCTTTATCGAGCTGGAGCACAGACAAAGGGTGGCTCTGGCTGCCCAGGGCTGTGCCAGGCGTTGAATCATAGAATCATAGGCTCATAGAATCACAGAATCACAGAACCAGAGATTCACAGAACCATAGACTCATAGAATCATAGACTCGTAGAATCACAGAATCATAGACTCATAGACAGACTCATAGACTCAGAATCATAGAATCAAAGAATCACAGAATCACAGAATCATTAGAATCATAGACTCATAGAACCAGAGATTCACAGAATCATAGACTCATGGAATCATAGACTCACAGAATCACAGAATCATAGACTCATAGACTCATAGACTCAGAATCATAGAATCAAAGAATCACAGAATCACAGAATCACAGAATCACAGAATCATAGACTCATAGACAGAATCATAGAATCATAGAATCATAGAATCATAGACTCATAGAATCATAGACTCACAGAATCACAGAATCATAGACTCATAGACAGACTCATAGACTCAGAATCATAGAATCAAAGAATCACAGAATCACAGAATCATAGAATCATAGAATCATAGAATCATAGACTCAGACTCATAGACTCAGAATCATAGAATCATAGACTCATGGAATCACAGACTCACAGAATCACAGAATCATAGAATCATAGACTCATAGACAGACTCATAGACTCATAGGCTCAAAGAATCAGAATTATAGAATCATAGACTCATGGAATCATAGAATCATAGACTCAAAGAATCATAGAATCGTAGAATCATAGACTCATAGAATGGTTTAGGTTGGAAGGGACCTCAAAGCTCAGCCAGTTCCAACCCCCCTGTGCCATAGGCAGGGACACCTCCCACTAGAACAGGTCAACCAAGGCCTCATCCAACCTGGCCTTCAACACCTCCAGGGAGGTTGTGGAGCACAGAATCACCGAATGTGATTTTTGACCTTTGATCAGGTTGGGTGATTCTGTGCTCCACAACTTCCCTGGGCAACCTGTGCCAGTGTCTCACCACCCTCACTGCAAACAACTTCCTCCTAACATCCACTTTCAATCTCCCCTCTGCCAGTTTGAACCCATTCCTCCTCATCCTCTCATTACAAGACCTTGTCAATAGTCCCTCCCCAGCCTTCCTCTAGCTCCCTTCAGATACTGGAAGGCCACTCCAAGTTCTCCTGGAAGCCTTCTCTTCTCCAGGCTGCACAGCCCCAACTCTCTCAGCCTGTCCTCACAGCAGAGCTGCTGCAGCCCTCTCAGCATCTTGGTGGCCTCCTCTGGACTCTCTCCAACACTTCCATGTCCTTCTTGTGCTGGGGGCTCCAGAACTGCACACAGTGCTGCAGGTGGGGTCTGCATGGCACTGGCTAACCAGGGCCACCAGGAGCTTTGGGGAGTTTGGGCTGGTTTACCCTCTCTGCTTCTGCTCCCCTGAGACACTGAGGGGTTTGCCTTGGTCATTCTGGAATTGGTTGTAAGAGAGTGTTAAGAAAGGGAGAGGGAAAGGAAGAGAGAGAGGTTCTCCTTCACCTCTACTCTGCACTGGTCAGATGTCATCTTGAATACTGCCTTCAGTTTTGGGACTCCCCAATTGAAGAGGGACAGGGATCTGCTGGAGAGGGTCCAGCAGAGGGCTAGGAGGATGCTGAGGGGACTGCAGCACTGCCTGATGAAGAGAGGCTGAGGGACCTGGGGCTGCTTAGTCTGCAGAAGACTGAGAGGGAATTGAATTAATGTTTTTAAAGATCTGAGGGCTGGGGGTCAGGAGTGGGGGGACAGGCTCTGCTCACTTGCTGCCTGGGATAGGACAAGGAGCAATGGATGGAAGCTGCAGCACAGGAGGTTGCAGCTCAACACAAGAGGCAACTTTTTGCCTGGAAGTGTCCCAGAGCACTGGCACAGGCTGCCCAGAGAGGTTGTGGAGTCTCCTTGTCTGGAGCCTTTCCAGGCCTGTCTGGATGTGTTTTTGTGTGAGCTGAGCTAGATTGTCTGGTCCTGCTGTGGCAGGGGGGGGGGGGTTGATGATGTCTTTGGGTCCCTTCCAACCCCTGACATCCTGTGAGCAGAAATTCTTTCCAGTGAGGGTAATGAGGCACTGAAACAGGTTGCCCAGAGAGGTTGTGGATGCTCCCTCCCTGGAGATGTTCCAGGCCAGGTTGGATGGGGCTGGTTGGGTGGAAGATGTCCCTGCCTATGACAGGGTGTTGAAACTGGGGATTGATCTAAAATTCCTCTGGTCAGCAGGAGCAGGGAGGTGATTGTCCCCTTGGACTCAGCTTTGGTGAGGCCACACCTTCAGTGTTGTGTTCAGTTTTGGGCACCACAATGCAAGAGAGATGTGGAGNAGGTGGGAGGCTTTGGACCTGGAAAGCCCAAAAGTGGACACAGTATTGTAGGTGTGGTCTCAGCAGAGCAAAGTAGAGGTGGAAAAGAACCTCCCTAGCCCTGCTGGCCACACTTTTCCTGATGCCCCCGGATGCCTTTGGCTCTCTTGGCCACAAGGGCACCTTGCTGGCTCATNCAGACCTCATTGCTGTTTACAGCTGCCTGAAGTGACATTGTGGAAAGGCTGCTGCTGGGCTCCTCTCAAAGGTCACTGGAGGCAGAACAAGGGGGAATGGCCTCAAGCTGAGGCTGGGGAGGTTTAGAGTGGACATTAGGAAAAAGTTTTTCACTGAAAGAGTGGTCAGGGACTGGAATGAGCTGCCCAGGGAGGTGGTGGAGT
>VWZI01004915.1:61196-72261 GCA_013396835.1 Psilopogon haemacephalus
ACTGGCTGATCCTTGTGGTCCCTTCCAACCCTGTCTCATCCTATGATTCTATGATTCTATAGATGTTTGCAGCCAGGCTGGCAGAGGCTGTGGGCAGCCTGATCCAGGGTAGGGTGTCTCTGGGCATGGCAGGGGGGTTGGAACTAGATGATCCTTGTGGTCCCTTCCAACCCTGACTGGTTCTATGTTTCTCTGACTCTGTGCTTCTATGATTCTACATCTTGGCAATGATCTCTCTGTGGGATAAATGTGATCTGTGGCTGGCATCAGGACGGGCTGGAACAGCAGAGCCACTGCCCTGGGTCTGCTTTTCTCTCTCTGCCCAAAGAGATAATTTGTTCCATCAAGCCATCTTGCAGGCACTCAGAGCTTTGCAAATTCGTTTGTCTCTTCTTTGGGTTGAAAAAAAAAAAAAAAAACCAACCAAAAACCAAACCCCATCCAGTAGCTGATTGCCCTGAGGATACCTGCGAGATGAGCACTGCCATAAAACCAGCCCGGTCTGGCATTTCCATCATTTCCTCTTCCCCTGCAGGTGACACAGGAGCTCAGAGGCTTCTGGAAACCTTAGCACAACATCCTGATGTCCCAGAAATGTAGGTTTGTTTTCTTTTTTTTTCCGGGTGTGCTGCAGTCTGGTTGCTGCAGGCACCAATGATTTGATTCCTTAACCCAATCTGGCACCTGTCAAGCCACTTTCTGCCCTTTTTTTTTTTTCCATCCTGCTGGGTGGGTGCCACTGCTGACATGAAAACAGCTCATGTCTGGGTGGAGAGATCAGTCTTAAGGATGCCAGTGGTGAGCACTGATGGAGACTCACACCCAAAGGTTGCCCAGATGTCATTGCCCCTTGTCCTGTCCCTGCAGTTGTTTGTAAACAGCTTCTCTCCATCCTTTATGTAGGTCCCCTTCAGGTACTGGTAGGCTACTATTAGGTCCCCCTGGAGCCTCCTCCTTTAACACACAGAGCAACCCCACAACCCTCAGCCTGTCCTCATAGCAGAGCTGCTCCAACCCTCTGATCATTTTCGTGGACCTTCTCTGGATCTTCCCCATCAGGTCCATGTCCTTCCTATAATGAGGGCTCCAGTACTCCAGGTGGGGTCTTAGCAGAGCACATTAGAGGGGGAGAATCACCTCCCTGGCCCTGCTGGCCACACTGCTCCTGCTGCAGCCCAGGCTCTGCTTGGCTTTCTGGGCTGCAAGTGCACACTGCTGCCTCATGTGGAAAATCAGTGGCTGGAGAGGAAAGGAAGAGAGTTTGGATCAGGAGATGTTGCCTGCACTGGGGAAAGAAGGTGATGTGTGCCATGGGTGAATCATAGAATGGTCCAGGGCAGAAGGGACCTCTAGAGGGCATCCTGTCCAGCCCTCCTGCAGTCAGCAGGGGCATCCCCACTAGCTCAGGTCACCCAGGGACCCCTCAAGACTCACCCTGAATATCTCCAGGGAAGGGTCCTCAAGCACCTCCCTGGGCTACCTGTTCCAGTGCTCCACCACCCTCACAGTAAAGAACTTGTTCCTAACATTCAAACTAAACCTGCTCTGCTCATGCTTGAAGCCATTGCCCTCCTCCTGTCCCTGCAGCCCTTTGTAAACAGCTTCTCTCCATCCTTCCTGTAGGCCCCTTTCAGATACTGGCAGGCTGCTATTAGGTACCCCTGGTGCCTCCTCCTTTCCAGACTGAACACCCCCAGCTCCCTCAGTCTGTCCTCATAGCAGAGCTGCTCCAACCCTCTGATCACTTTTGTGGTCCTCCTCTGGACCTGCTCCACCAGGTCCATGTCCTTCCTATAATGAGGGCTCCAAAATTGAGTAGCTAACTGCTGACCTGAGAACAGCTCATGTCTGCATGGAGAGATCAGCCTTAAGGATGCCAATGGTGAGCATTGATGGAGAATCACACCCAAAGGTTATCCAGAAGTCATTAGAGTACTTGGACAGGCTGCAGAGGTGGGCCCAGGCCACCCTCAGGACATTCAATCAGGCCAAGTGTAAGGTCCTGCACCTGGGTGGGTGCAATCCCAAGCACAACTCCAGGCTGGGTGGGGAATGGCTGAGAGCAGCCCTGAGGAATAGGACCTGGGGGTCTGGGCTGATGCAAAGCTGAAGATGAGGCTGCAGTGTGAGTGCAGCCCAGACAGCAACTGTGTGCTGGGCTGCAGCAAGAGCAGCTGTGGGCAGCAGGGCAAGGGAGGGGATTCTGCCCCTTTGCTCTGCTCTCCTCACACCCCACCTGCAGCACTGTCTGCAGCTCTGCAGCCCCCAGCACAAGAAGGACATGGAAGAGTTGGAGCCAGTGCAGAGGAGGCCACCAAGATGGTGAGAGGGCTGCAGCAGCTCTGCTATGAGGACAGGCTGAGAGAGTTGGGGCTGTGCAGGCTGGAGAAGAGAAGGCTGCCAGGAGACCTTGGAGTGGCCTTCCAGTATCTGAAGAGGGCTGGGAAGGGACTATTGAGAAGGTCTTGTAATGAGAGGATGAGGAGGAATGGGTTTGAAGTGTCAGAGGGGAGATTGAAAGTGGATGTTAGGAGGAAGTTGTTTGCAGTGAGGATGGTGAGACACTGGCACAGGCGTAGGTTGATGAAGAGGAATGATTTCTTCCCCAAAAAGCATTGTCAAGGCCTGGGAGACTCCACAACCCATCTGTGCAGCCTGTTCCAGTGCTCTGTCACCCTCACTGGGAAAAAAAAATTCCTCCTCCTGTTTCCATGGACGTTCCTAAATCTCAACTTCCACCCAGTGCACCTCTCCCTCTCCCTCCCTCCTCTCTTTTCCTTCCGCCACTCCCACTCCTTTCTTCTCCTTTCTCTTCCATTCTCCTACTCTTTATCTTTTGAATGCAGCTCCACTCCTCTGAGCTGCTTTGCTCAGCTGCCTCCTCATGTCAGATCCACGAGAAATTGCAGTGATGCTTCTCACTGTCCACTTGTCCAATTCATTTTTTCTCTCCTCTCTGGTTAGGAGACACCTTCTCCTTTCCTTTTTCCTTTCTCCTTTCCTTTTTCCTTTCTCCTTCCCTTTTTCCATTCTCCTTGCCTTTTTCCATTCTCCTTGCCTTTTTCCTTCCCTTTTCCCATTCTCCTTCCCTTTTTCCATTCTCTTTCCCTTTTTCCATTCTCCTCTCCTCTCCTCTCCTCTCCTCTCCTCTCCTCTCCTCTCCTTTCCCTTCTTTTCTTTTCTTTTCTTTTCTTTTCTTTTCTTTTCTTTTCTTTTCTTTTCTTTTCTTTTCTTTTCTTTTCTTTTCTTTTCTTTTCTTTTCTTTTCTTTTCTTTTTTCTTTTCTTTTCTCTTCTCTTCTCTTCTCTTCTTTCCTCTTCTTTTCTCTTCTTCTCTTTTCTCTTTTCTTTTCTTTTCTTTTCTTTTCTTTTCTTTTCTTTTCTTTTCTTTTCTTTTCTTTTCTCTTCTCTTCTTTTCTCTTCTCTTCTTTTCTTTTCTTCTCTTTTCTCTTCTCTTTTCTCTTTTCTCTTCTTCTCTTTTCTTCTCTTTTCTTTTTTCTCTTCTCTTCTTTTTATTTTTATTTCTATTTTCTCTTATTTTTCTTTTCTTTTTTTCTTCCTTTCTTTTTTGTTTCGGCCCCTGAAGATGTACAGTGCAGGGCCTGTTGATGCTGGGCCAGGCAGTAAAAGCTAATCCCTTCCAAATGGCTCGTTATTACGGGTGACAAATAGTTTATAGGAGCATTAGCTGTTCCTCTGCAGCCTAACTGAGCCTCCTCTGCTGCTGGCTGCAAGCAGCTCCCCTGGAGCTCTTATTCCAGGCTGGGCTGGGATACTGAAACTGCTCTCTCTCAGCTACTCCACCACCAGGCTCCTTTCTTCTCTCTCTGCATGGACATGGGATATTTTCCTTGTCTGGGATAAGTAAAGGATTCATGGGAAATAGAGAGAGATTGGAGACCTAGGTCAGAAGGTCCTCCCCATCTGCTCTGCCCCTGTCAGGCCACAGTTGCAAGATCCTCCACCCTCTACTCAGCCCTAGTCAGGCACATCTGCAGTACCAGGTCCAGTTCAGGGCTCCCCAGTTCAAGAGATGCAGAGAACTACTGGAGAGAGTTCAGGGGAGGCTGCAAAGCTGCTGAGGGGCCTGGAACATCTCTGTGAGGAGGAAAGGCTGAGAGCTCTATGCAGGCAATGTTCTCCTGTCTTTCTCAGTGCTAAGTAAGGGACAGTTCCACATCTCAGATCCAAATTAAATGCCTCACTGGTGGGCTGGGTGCATCAGCAGCCATCCAAAAGGCTCTAGTTTGATGCTGAGGGGCCTGGAGCATCTCTGTGAGGAGGAAAGGCTGAGAGAGCCCTGGGGCTGGGGAGCCTGCAGAAGAGCAGCTCCAGAGGGGATCTGAGCAATGCTCAGCAAGAGCTAAAGGAGCTGTAGGGGGCAAGAGGCTGGGGCCAGACTCTTGTCAGTGGTGCCCAGGGACAGCACAAGGAGCAATGAGCATAGACTGGAAGCCAGGACGTCCCACCTGAAGAGAAGGAGAAAATTGCTTGGTGGGAGGTGCTGGAGGCCTGGAGCAGGCTACCCAGAGAGGTTGTGGAGTCTCCTTGTGTGGAGAGCCTCCAAGCCCAGCTGGGCACTGTGATGCTGGGCAAGCTGCTGTGGGTGCTCCTGCTTTAGCAGGTAGGGTTGGAGTGGATGATCTCCAGAGGTCCCTCCCAACCCCCACAACACTGGGATGCTCTGTGAGGAGAGGCTCTGCAGGTGTGAAGGCAGCACTGTGGGGCCATCCCTCTTGGCTGTCCAACCTGCTTTAAATCCAGGTTCCATCCAGCTGAGCTTGGCAGGGCTGCAGAGAGAAGGTGGAATTTAATTTGCAGTGTCAGACGAGGTGACAGGTTCATCTGTAAGGTTATGGATGAGCTGCAGCTCCCCTCTAGCAAACACTGCAGCCCAGCAGCCCCTTCTGAGTCTTTCAGCCACCTCTGTTCCTCAGAACTCAACTTGGCTTTCTTCTTCCTCATTACCTCACAAGGCTACCAAACTCTGTCCAGCTTAATTAGACCTTAAACTGTGGGGATCCCATCCTGTCCTCCTGTCCCAGTGGCAGGATTGGTGCCTGCCTTTGAGCAGGAGCTTTGTTCTCTCCTGGGTTCTCCCACCCCCGTTTGTTCACAAGTCGGTGAAAAGGTTGGGCAGAGGCATCAACAGCAGCCAGTGCAGAGGAGGCAACCAAGATGCTGAGAGGGCTGCAGCAGCTCTGCTGTGAGGACAGGATGAGAGAGTTGGGGCTGTGCAGCCTGGAGAAGAGAAGGCTGCCAGGAGACCTTGGAGTGGCCTTCCAGTATCTGAAGGAGGCTAGAGGAGGGCTGGGGAGGGACTATTGAGAAGGACTTGTAATGACAGGATGAGGAGGAATGGGTTTAAACTGGCAGAGGGGAGATTGAAAGTGGATGTTAGGAAGAAGTTGTTTGCAGTGAGGGTGGTGAGACACTGGCACAGGTTGCCCAGGGAGGTTGTGGAGCACAGAATCACCCAATGTGGTCTTTGGTCTTTGATCTCATTGTGTGATTCTGCACTCCATAACCTCCCTGGAGGTGTTGAAGGCCAGGTTGGATGAGTCCTTGTGTGACCTGTTCTAGTGGGAGGTGTCCCTGCCTATGGCACAGGGGGGTTGGAACTGGCTGAGCTTTGAGGTCCCTTCCAACCTAAACCATTCTATGATTCTAAAAGGTCTTGTAATGACAGGATGAGGAGGAATGGGTTTAAAGTGGCAGAGGCGAGGTGGAAACTGGATGTTAGGAGGAAGTTATTTGAAGTGAGGGTGGTGAGACCTGGGCACAGGTTGCCCAGGGAGGTTGTGGAGCACAGAATCACCCAATATGGTCTTGGATCATATTGGGTGATTCTGTACTCCACACTCTCCCTGGAGGTGTTCAAGGCCAGGTTGGATGAGGCCTTGAGTGACCTGTTCTAGTGGGAGGTGTCCCTGCCTATGGCACAGGGGGATTGGAACTGGCTGAGCTTTGAGGTCCCTTCCAAACTAAGCTATTGTATGATTCTATGACTGGTTTCTCTTGCAAAGGATGTGGAGGGTCATGGGTGTGCCCTAGGATTCCAGGATCCCAGCATGGTAGAGGTCAGAAGGGATCATCCAGTCCAATCACAGTGCTAAAGCAGGGGCACCCATAGCAGCTTTGGTGGACCATGCTTTGGTGGCAACCTGGCGGTGCTGGGTTAACGAAAGGACTTGATGACCTTAAAGGTCTCCTCCGTGACTCTACAATTTGTACATTTACACTTGCTACCCAGATAGGAAGTTTCATGCAAGACTTCAACATCTAGAACCCAGAGGATTCAACAGGATGTACAGAAGAGTGGGCTCGGTGCTGGGGAGTTTTTGGACCTCAAAGCTCTCGAGATGGTTTTCCAAGGTAGGCAAAACACAGCTAGGAGGAAATGTGTATCATTGGAGTGTTGGTAGAATCATAGAATCAGTCAGGGTTGGAAGGGACCACAAGGATCAGGCAGTTCCAACCCCCCTGCCAGGCCAAGGACACCCTACCCTGGATCAGGCTGCCCACAGCCTCTGCCAGCCTGGCTGCAAACACCTCCAGGGATCTGGCCCCAAACACCTCCCTGGGCAACCCATTCCAGCCTCTCACCACTCTCATGCTCAACAACTTCCTCCTCACCTCCACTCTCAATCTCCCCACCTCCAGCTTTGCTCCATTCCCCCCAGTCCTGTCACTCCCTGATAGCCTCAAAAGTCCCTCCCCAGCTTTTCTGTAGCCCCCTTCAGATCCTGGAAGGCCACAAGAAGGTCACCTGGGAGCCTCCTCTTCTCCAAACTGAACTGGAGAAGAGAAGGCTGAGCAGAGATCTGATCCATGTGTACAAATATCTGAGGGGTGGGGGTCAAGTGAGAAGGTGCCTCCTCACCTGGGAGCCTCCTCTTCTCCAGCCTGCACAGCCCCAACTCTTTCAGTCTGTGCTCACAGCAGAGGTGCTGCAGCCCTCTGAGCATCCTCGTGGCCCTTCTCTGGACACACTCCAGCATCTCCACATCCCTCTTGTCCCAGGGGCTCCACAACTGGATGTAGTACTCCAGGTGGGGTCTCAGCAGGGCAGAGTAGAGGGGGAGAATCACCTCCCTGGCCCTGCTGGCCACACTGGAGCAAGCAGGAGAAACTCCTGTGACTCGGAGCCCCAGCTCAGGGACGTGAGGGGGACCTCCTGTCTCTGGTGGCCACCGTCCCGCTCTCCAACTCCCATCCAGCAGGAGGGGTGGTACCCTTCAGGGACGCAAAGGTAACCAGGGGGCACAAATCAGGAGCCTCTTGGAGAGGCCAGGAGCCCCACCAGCTATAAAAGGCAAGGTTCTCCAACCCTCCTCAGCTCACCCATCCACCACCATTTCTTCTCTCCATTTAAGGAGTGCCACTTTCAGCTCTGGGAGCGGAGACCCTTTCGCATCTCCTGCTGGCCCCGTGAGATGACTCACTGCAAGGACCCAGGGCTCTGCCATAGACGTCCTTCTCTCCAGGAGGAATTCTTTCCAGCATTGTTCCTCCCTGGAAGCGTGCCTGGTACGTAAGTGTGACCATCCATCACCTTCAGATGAGTCCATCACTTCTCTTTCAACAACAGATACTCCGCTTGCCTCAGCTGCTTTGCTCTCAGCTCTGATAGTTTTATATTGTGTGTGTGTGTCCCCACCTCTTTTTTTCCCCCCTCCTTCCACTTTGGAATTCTATTCCAAACAAAAGCAGCATGCCATGGAGCTCCTCAGCATGTCAATGAGGACAGCTGGCTCTTAAATTAGCTTTGCCTGCAGGATGTTGGTAGAGGTGCTCTGGGCTTTCCCCACATAGAATGGGTTAGGTTGGAAGGGTCCTCAAAGCTCAGCCAGTTCCAACCCCCCCACCATAGGCAGGGACACCTCCCACTCCTTTCTCGTTGAGCTTGGAAGGGGCTTCAAAGCTCATCCAGTTCCAACCCCCACACCATAGGCAGGGAAACCTCCCACTCCTTTCTGGTTGAGCTTGGAAGAGACCTCAAAGCTCAGCCAGTTCCAACCTCCCTGTGCCATAGGCAGGGACACCTCCCACTAGAACAGGTCACTCAAGACCTCATCCAACCTGGCTTTCAACACATCTGGGAGGTTGTGAAGCATGAAATTAGAGAATGTGATCAAAAATCATATAGGGTCCCACTAGAACAGGTCACTCAAGGCCTCATCCAACCTGGCCTTGAACACCTCCAGGGAGGTTGAGGAGCACGTTTTTTAATGTTGGTTTTCCTGTACTTAGAAGGGACATTGAGGTTGAAACTAAAGAACTTAACCTGAGAGAACTTAGGCAGAAAGAGCTCTACAAAATCCTTTATCTGTGGGAAATCTGCAATCTAGAGATGGAAGGAGCTGGGGCTGGTTGGTTTGAAGAAGAGAATCATAGAATGGTTTAAGTTGGAAGGGACCTCAAAGCTCAGCCAGTTCCAACCTCCCTGTGCCATAGGCAGGGACACCTCCCACTAGAACAGGTCACTCAAGACCTCATCCAACCTGGCTTTCAACACATCTGGGAGGTTGTGAAGCATGAAATTAGAGAATGTGATCAAAAATCACATAGGGTGATTCTGTCATCCACAATCTCTCTGGGCAACCTGTGCCAGTGTCTCACCACCCTCACTGCGTGGCCAGCAGGGCAAGGGAGGGGATTCTGACCCTTTGCTCTGCTCTCCTCACACCCCACCTGCAGCACTGTCTGCAGCTCTGGAGCCCCCAGCACAAGAAGGACATGGAANGGGAGGTTGTGGAGCACAGAATCACCCAATGTGGTCTTTGATCTTTGATCACATTGTGTGATTCTGCGCTCCACAACCTCCCTGGAGGTGTTGAAGGCCAAGCTGGATGAGGCCTTGAGTGACCTGTTCTAGTGGAAGGTGTCCCTGCCTATGGCACAGGGGGGTTGGAACTGGCTGAGCTTTGAGGTCCCTTCCAACCTAAACCATTCGATGATTCTATGCTCTTGAAAGTCTCTTCCAACCCAGACCATTCTGTGATGGGATGAAAAATGTTTTCTAGGGATGAAGAACGCAGGTGACTTTTACAGCCTGTTGGGCTCTCTGCCCCAGGAAGCAGGGTTTTGAAGGCGTTTGTGCCAGCTGCAGGTAGAAGCATGACCCTGGGACCAAAGGAATGATTAACACCCATCCACTTCTCCAAACAGAAGGATGCAGATTTATAGGGGCAAGGAGGGTTGTGCTGCTTTGGCAAGGCTGTGACCGGGAACATTGCGTCCAGGTCTAACGTCCCGAATTAAAAGACACTTCTTAGCTGGCAAAGAGTCAGGGTTAAGTGCTGTGAATCATAGAATCGTAGAACTGTTTGGGCTGGGGAAGATCTGTGAGGTCATCCAGCCATGTCCCCAAGTGCTGTGGCCACACTCTGCTCTGCCGAGACCTCCCCTGCAGCGCTGGGACCAGCTCTGGAGTGCTCAGCGCAGCACAGACCTGTTGGAGCAAGGAGCAAGAGGAGGTCACAGCAATGCTGGCAGGGCTGGAAGGGCTCTGCTGTGAAGCCAGGCTGGGAGAGTGCAGCCTGGAGGAGAGAAGGATCCAGGGAAACCTTCTGGTGGCCTTGCAGTGCTTGAAGGGGCAGATCAGAAAGCTGGGGACAGACTTTTTCTCAGGGCCTGTTGTGCCAGGACAAGGGGGGATGGTTTGAACTGGAAGAGGGAGATTCAGACTGGAGAGAAGGAAGAAATGTTTGACACTGAAGGTGGTGAGAGCCTGGCCCAGATTGCCTAGAGGGGTAGTAGAATCTCCATGCCTGCAACCAGCCCAGGTCAGGTTGTGTGGGGCTCTGAGCAGCCTGCTCTGGTTGCAGATGTCCCTGCTGACTGCAGGGGAATTGGACTGGATGATCTGGCCCAGGTTGCCCAGATGGGTGGTAGGAAATGCTCCATGCCTGCAACCAGTCCAGGTCAGGTTGTGTGGGGCTTTGAGCAGACTCCTCTAGTTGCAGATGTCCCTGCTGAAGGCAGGGGGGTTGGAATAGATGACCTTGAAAGGTTCCTTCCCACCTAAACCAGTATGGGATTCCATGGCTAAGGCAGCATCTGCCCAGGACAGCATGCCTGGGATCTGCAGTGTCAATCCTGCTCACTGGAAGTTGGAATAGAATAGAATAGAATAGAATAGAATAGAATAGAATAGAATAGAATAGAATAGAGTAGAATAGAATAGAGTAGAATAGAATCAGTTAGGTTGGAAGAGACCTCCAAGCTCATCCAGTCCAACTTAGCACCCAGCTCTAGCCAATGGCACTAAGTGCCCCATCCAGGCTTTGCTTCAACACCTCCAGGGATGGGGACTCCACCACCTCCCTGGGCAGCCCATTCCAATGCCAATCACTCTCTCTGCCAACAACTTCCTCCTAACATCCAGCCTATACCTTCTGTGCTCCACAACCTCCCTGGAGGTGTTGAGGGCCAGGCTGGATGAATCCTTGAGTGACCTGTTCTAGTGGGAGGTGTCCCTGCCTATGGCACAGGGGAGTTGGAACTGGCTGAGCTTTGAGGTCCCTTCTAACCTAAACCATTCTGTGATTGCTCCTCTGACTGAGCCCTGGTGACACCTCCTGCCTGGTGTCCCATGGAGAGGTCCAAGCAGGGCAGCTGGGGATGAGCAAGGTCTGGCATGGCAGTGGCAGGCAACAGCTTCAGCTGCTCCTTGGTGCTGCACATCCTGATCATGGTGGGGGCTGTCAGAATCCCTCTGGCCCTCTGACATCCAAATCTGGAGGATAAATGAGGAGCCCTGCTCCTGACTGGGGAAGCCAGAGAGGTCCAGCAGCAGCAGGAGCTGATTGCCTGTCACAGCTCAACTCCCTTGCTGCAGCAGGGGCTGTTGATCTTCCTTAGGCTGCTTAGAGCAAGGACAAATCGCCTTAGGGCTTCATCTCCAAGCACTCCAGGTTGAATCACTGGCAGCTAAGGCTGTCCAAGAGGCTGCTGCCTTCACAAAGCCCCTTTGCAACCCAGCAGAGGTGTCTCAGTTTAGTTAGCTCCCCTGTGCCCAAAAAAAAAAAAAAAGCTCAAAAAATAGAATCTAATTTTATTTGG
>VWZI01004918.1:11300-58195 GCA_013396835.1 Psilopogon haemacephalus
TCTTCACAGTGAGGGTGGTGAGGCACTGGAACAGGTTGCCCAGGGAGGTTGTGTCTGCTCCCTCCCTGCACATGTTCAAGGCCAGGCTCGATGAGGTCTTGAGCATCCTGATCTAGTGGGAGGTGTCCCTGCCTGTGGCGAGGGGTTGGAACTGGATGATCTTTGAGGTCTCTTCCAACCTAGACCATTCTATGATTCTATGATTCTATGATTCATCCATATATTCATTATAAGCAGTGAGCTGCTGCCTTGACAGCTGTGTGGGTTTCACACAGCAGTTGAGAAGGTTTCTCAGCTCTCTTGCACTTTGCTTCTTCCAGACAGTTTGCAGGAGTCATGATTTCTGTGATAAGAGAAACCTCACCTAGTGCCTTCTTTAGAGTAATGAAACATAATTTAAAAGCTCTGTTAAAATTCTGAGTGTTAGCCAGATGGCAGAAATCTTCTAGTGCCAGTGAGGTTTCTTCACTATGAATTAGAATCATAGAATCATTTTGGTTGGAAAAGATAATCGAGTCCCAGTCTTAACCCAGTGCTGCCAAGTCACCACAAAACCATGTCCTTCAGCACCACATCTACACAGCTTTTAAGGCCCTCCAGGGATGGGGACTCCACCACTATGCTGGGCAGCCTGTTCCAGGGCTTGGCAACCCTCAAGGAGAAGAATTTCTTCACAGTATCCAACCTAAACCCCATCTGGTGCATCTTGACATAATTTCCTCTTGTCTTGTCACTTGTTCCTTGGGAGAAGCAACCAACTCCCACCTCACCCAGCCACCTGCCAGGGAGCTGTAGAGAGCTGGAAGGTTTCCCTTTATCCTGCTTTTCTCCAGATTAAACAGCCCCAAGTCCCTCAGCTGCTCCTCAGAAGAGCTGTTATCTAGAAACTTCAATATCTTTGTTGCCCTTAATTCTACCTGCTCCAGCACTTCAAAGTCCTACTTGGGGTGAGGGCCCCAAAACTGATCCTGGTACTTAATGTGTGGTCTCACCAGTGATTATTCCAGGGAAACAATCACTGCCCTTGTCCTGCTGGCCATGCCGTTTCTGATTCAGACCAGGACGTAGGTGACCTTCCTGGCCACTGGGCACTGGTTTATTTTCAACTATCTGTCAATGAGCACTTCCAGGTCCTTTTCCATCAGACAGTTTTCCAGCCATTCTGACCCAATCCTGGAGCATTCATGGGGTTGTTGTGACCTGGCACTTGGCCTTATTGAACAACCTCTCGTTGGCCTCATTGAACTACCACTCGTTGGCCTCATCCCACCAATCCAGCCTGTCCAGATTGTTTCCTGCTCTTGAGCAGATCAACACATCGACCTGACTTGGTGTTGTCTGCAAGCTTACCCATGGTACATTTGATTGCCATTAGCTTTTAAGGAATACTTCATCCAGACAGACATACTGAAAATAATAATTAAAAAACATAATAACAGAACACTACCTCAGGCCATTGCTGTGGTTTGATTGCTTCTCATTTTTGTTTAATTCACAGCTGACTGCCTTGAAGTCTTTACCTTTCCACCTTTGCAAGTGGTGGAACAATATTACACGTGTACTTGATTATCTTCCTTTAGAAAAAAAAAAAAAAAAAAATCCCAGCTCTTCTTCCTGAGATGATTTGAAAGGGTCTGAAATAATTTTTCTCTGTTCTCAGTTGTGAAAATAGACTTTGAGAGAGTAATTTGTTTCTCATTTGCAAGGGAGGTGATTCTCCCCCTTTGCTCTTGTCAGACCCCACCTGGAGTACTGTGTGCAGTTCTGGAGCCCCCAGCACAAGAAGGACATGGAACTGCTGGAGAGAGTCCAGAGGAGGGCCACAAGGATGATCAGAGGGCTGGAGCACCTCTGCTATGAGGACAGACTGAGAGAGTTGGGGCTTTTCAGCCTGGAGAAGAGAAGGCTTTGGGGAGACCTTATAGCAGNGTTAGGGGTTGGAAGTGACCTCTGGAGATCTTTGAGTCCAAACGCCCTGCCAGAAAAGGATCATATAATGTAGTGCAGATTGCACAGGAATGCATCTAGAGGGATCTTGGAAGTCTCCAGAAAAGGAGAATCCACAACCTCCCTGGGGAGCCTGTTCCAGTGCTCTGTAACCTTTATCATAAAGAAGTTCTTCCTCATACTGAGGTGGAACTTCCTGTGTGCTAGTTTACATCCATTGCCCCTTGTCCTATCACAGGGTGCAAGTGGGAAGAGGCTGTCCCTTCCTTATTGAATATTTTGGATGTATTTCTCTCTTTTTTTTTTTTTTCCTTTTCTGTATTCATTCAATATTCCTTAGGTATTATGATAACAGAAGCTCTGGGAAGCTGTTATGGATTCGTAGAATGGTTTGGATTGGAAGTGACCTTGGAGAATATGTAGTTTTTAGGCTGTCAGCTAGTGATAGGACTACGGGGAACAGAACAAAGCAAGAAATCAGTAGATTCAGACAGGATGTTAGAAAGAAGTTCTTCAACATGAGGGTGGTGTGACCCTGGAACAGGTTACCCAGGGAGGTGGTCAAAGTCCTATCCCTGGAGGTGTTTAAGGCCAGGCTGGATGAGGCTCTGGACAGCCTGATCTAGTGTGAGGTGTCCCTGCCCATGGCAGGGGAGTTGGAACGAGATGATTCTTGTGGTCCCTTCCAACCCTGACTGATTCTATGATTCCAACCCTCTGCCATGGGTAGGGTCACCTTCCACTAGACCAGGTTGTTCAAGGCCTCATCCAACCTGGCCTTGAACACCTTCAGGGAGAAGGTATCCCTGATCTCCTCGAGCAACCTGTTCCAGTGTCTCATCACCCCCCCTGTAAAGAATTTCTTCATAATCTCCAGTCTAAACAGTCGAAAGAGGAGTATTTTCAATGCCTACCTAGCTCTTCAGTATTAGAGTTTCTCCCTTCCTTTAAACCATGTTGTGCCTCATAAGCTTTTATTGTGTAACATTTTATTTTAAAACCCAGTCTCATCCCTGTAAAAAGCATTCATCATGGCTCATTGTTATCACAACTGCTATCATTAGTGCTCTGCCCAGCTGTCTATTTTTGGGGTTGTAAACACTTTAAAGGTTGTGATGCCTGTCACCATGACCTGATGACAAGGATGCATGGCATACAAAGAGCCCATTGAGCAGGACACTGCTGGGCTTTAGAGCCTGGGTGTTTTGAGAACAGCACTTTGTGGGGCTACCCTTCTGAAAATCCCAAACAATTTGGGTGAGAAAGATGTGAGTGTCCACCAGGAAAGACAATGTGGGACAATAGAAGATGGGGAACAGTAGTATTTTATACAGCTCCATTCATCTGCAAGAGGTTCTGTATCTACACCTGCTGTCATTTCTGAAGATCTCTGCCTTGTTTTATGTATCTAGGTATTTGTTTATGATTTCCCATGACTCTTTTTAAAGATACTTTTAACAGGCTAGCAAAGGAAACGTTTATTTTCACAGTGGAAATATTAACAACATTTTTTGTATTTATTCACAGCAAGTAGCATCCGATTTACTGCAGTGATAAATTGTCCAACTTTTAGCCAAAAACTGGCTGACAAATTAACTAAATACTTACCAAAAAGCCAGACTCGGTAGCATAATGATGAAATTCTTTAAATTAGGGTTTTTTTCTTGAGAAAAAATGTTAAAATATTTATAAAACACATGTTTTCCAGCATACCTGAGTGCTGCTGCATGCAGGCAGATGTGATGCCTATGTACAAGAAGGGACAGAAGGAGGACCCATTGAACTACAGACTTGTCAGTCTAACCTTGGCACCAGGGAAGGTCATGGAGCAGGTCATCTTGAGTACCACTATGCATCCTGTGCAGGGTAACCAGGTGATCAGGCCCAGTCAGCATGGCTTCATCAAGGGCAGGTCCTACTTGATGAACCTCATCTCCTTCTATGACAAGGTGACCACCTGAGTAGATGAGGGAAAAGCTGTGAGTGTTGTTTGGCTTGAATTTGATAAAGCCTTGACACTGTCTGCCGCAGCATCCTCGTGGAGAAACTGGCTGATCATGGCTTGGATGTGTGGGCACTTTGCTGGCTTAAGAACTGGCTGGATGGAAAGGCCCAAAGAGTGGTGGGAAACAGAGTTAACTCCAATTGGCAGCTGGCTGCTAGTGGTGTTCTCCAGGGCTCAGTGCTGGGCCAGTTCTCTTTAATGTCTTTAGCAATGATCTGGGTGAGGGGATCAGTAAGTTTGCAGATGACACTAAATTGGATGGCAGTGTTGATCTGTTGGAGGTTAGAAAGGCTCTGCAGAGGGACCTGGCTAGGCTGGATCAATGGGCTGAAGTCAGTTGTACGAGGTTTAACAAAGCCAAGTGCTGGGTCCTGTACTTGGGTCACAACAATCCCATGAATGCTTCAGGCTTGGAGCAGAGTGCCTGGAAGCTGCCCATCAAAAAAGGACCTGAGGTTGCTGCTTGACAGCCAGATGAACACGAGCCAGCAGTGTGCTCAGGTGGCCAAGAAGGCCACCAGCATCCTGGCCTGGATCAGCAATAGTAAAATCATTTTAACACAGATTCTACCACTGCATTTTACAGGGGAAAAATGTTAAAGAGTTTCAAGAGCTGTTTGGGTGAGCCAATAAAAAGGAGTAAAAACTCTGAAAATTCAGCCCATGTTCACCTCTGCTCCGACAATACGAAAGGGAATTCTAAGTCCTCGGTGAGACAAGCGCTGCTCATTTTCTCCATTTGTGCCACTTTACTGGCTCTGCCCCAAATTAATAATTCTGTTAGGCTCCTGCTCTGTTTCTGACAGCTGCTCACACATGCTATCAAAAAGTGCACCCTGCAGACCTACGCTGTTTGTAGGTATCCTCTGCAGGAGAGGATGGGGCTGCAGTACTGCATCCCACAGCGCTTTGAAATGAATTCCCAAGGTCTTCCATCACTCTGCTCCCCTCCAGGCCAAAAGCAAATGTTGCTATTGCTGAATGAGATGAGAGTTTCACTTCCCAGCAACAGGGTATTAAAATAGCCAAATTCCATTACGCAGGATGTGTGAAAGTGAAATATTATGGAAACATTATGGAAATAACCTCTTCAGGAAGTAAAAGTGGGGTTTTTTGTTTGTTTGTTGTTATTAGTATTTAAAAATCTAATGTTATTTTAATTGTTATTAGTATTTTTCTTTCTAATTTTATATTTCTTTATAGATTTCTTTTATTTTTAATTAAAAAAAATTATTAGCCTTTATTATAATTTGGAAGGACCTGTGCTGTGGTTTTCTGTGCTGTGTCTAGTGCCACGAGGTCAATCTTTGCTATGTGCTGTCACACATTACTTGAAAGAGTAGAATCACAAATGGGAAATTAGTAATACCAAGTGGATTGCTCCCCTCACTGATTGGCATTGTTGTATAAATGGCTGTGTTTGTTCCTGGAGCTGTTCAGAGATAGGAGTTACTGCCACATGCAGTGTGTCCAGGTGGCCAAGAAGGCAAACAGCAATCTGGCCTAGCTCAGCACTAGTGGTCTGACCACATACTGGGGGTGGTCTGACCTGCCCTCCAAGTGTCATGTTTAGCCTCTCCCACTTCCTGCTGGAACCCTCTATAAAGGGGAGATGAACTTCCTGTTTCTGTCTCTTGCTCCTGCTTTCCTCATAAGCCAGCATCCTGCTTTTCCTGCTGCTCCTGTCATTACCACATGCTCTCCAGCAAACGCGTGGGGTGAGCAAACACCTTTGGAACTCTTTTCCTCACTGCATCCATCAACATCTTTTGCATCCATCTGCATCCATCATCAAAAATAACTACACCACCTGGATCCAGCTACATCTGTTCTCATTTACTGGTTCTATACCTATATTTTGTATTTTGTTTCCCTCACCGCTATCTCTTATAATTCCCCTTACCTAAAATACCTCTTATTTATTGTTAATTTTTTACTTCCAAATTGAATTAAGTCTATTTGTTGAGCTTTTGAGCTCAGGGGCTGCTATCTAAAATTAATACACCATCCCCGGATGTGTTCAGGAGGTATGTGGGCATGGAACTTGGGGATGCAGTTTAATGACCATGGTGATTGGTCTCTGGTTGGACTTGATCTTGGAGGTCTTTTCCAACCAAAAGGATTCTATGGTGCTCAGATAAGATTTATAGGGTTAGAGAGAGAGTATGAAGGGATGGAAATAGGCAATGGTTTGAGCCTCTGCTCTCAGAACTGAACAGACTGTGCAAAATCAATAGTTTTATTCAAAAGCAACAATAAAGCTGCCACCAAAGCCTTCCTCTCCTCACCCAGGTAAATTACGAGTCATGGAAGAGAAATGCAGCACAGCCTTTTCTTAAGCAGATGCTGATAATTGGTTAAATAAGAAGGAGCTGGAGCTCTTCCCAAAAGGTTTTTCTTGTCCTCTGGTGTAAACTTTAAAGGGTGAATTAAAAGTCATTATTCACATCTAGAAACACTATGACAGTTTCTGAAGTGGTAGAGTCAGAGAACGGTTTGGGTTGAAAAGATCTCTCAGATCATCAAGTCATCATCAGCCAAACACCACCACGGCATTAAATCTTGGACTTTCCTGTTGATCCCCCAGGTCCTGAATGCTGTTTGTAAATGCACAGTTAAATGTGGCAGAGAAACCTTCTAAATGTGACCCAATGTAATGCAATAAACATAATGGAGCAGCCCTGTCTGCTTCAGTCTGCAGAGGGCTGGAGGCAGCAGCTCTCACTTTGTGGTTTCCTGCTCACTTCAGTAAAGCCTCATTCACATCACGGCTGTAATTTCTTTAATGTTCAGCAAACACTGATGTGTTCCACCACAAATGTTGTTCTCAGGAGAATTTCCTCCTTGTGCTTAAAATTGTCTTCAGAATATTTTTCTGAGACAGTATTCTCATAGAAACCAGACTTGTCTCAGATTTATGCTACTTTCAATTACTGCTGATAAAGATTTTTAATTAGAATATAATGATTTTGTGTACAAGCTGCTGATTTGGGATGTAAGGGGCCTCAAGTCTGCTGCTGGTTTCATCATGGCCCTGCTATTTACTCACAGACTTATTACTTAATTGTGCCTCCTTTCACAGGATCACAGAATCCAGCATGGTGGGGGCTGGAAGGGACTCTAGGGATCAGGTAGTCCATCTCCCTTGCTAAAGCAGGGGCACCCACAGCAGCTTATCCAGGATCACAATCTCTCCGGAGAAGGAGGCTCCAAAACCAGTCAGGGAAGTCTGTGTCAGGGCTCCAGAAGCCTCACAGCAAAGAAGTTTCACTGAACGAGACGCTGGTCCCATCCTCCTGATCTTGATACTGGTCTTATCTAGTTCTGCTCTTCTTCAGGCTAAACAGTCCCAGGTCTCTCAACCCTTCCTTCTGACAGAGGTGATCCAGGGCCCTCAGCATCTTTATGGCCTCTGCTGGACTCTCTCCAGTAGTTCTCTGTTTCAAACTCAGACCCACCCACAATATTGCAGATCTGGCCTCACTAAATCAGAGTAGAGGGGGCTTCACCTGCCTTCTCTCTTGAAAGACTGTGAATGTATTAGGAAATGGGATCTTTCCTACTGAAATATGTAGAGTAAATGTAATGATACCTGCTCTCACCACAGGACTTCAGTCATTACCACATCATATTTATAATACCCATGATGAATAATATACTCCAGATGAGAACCCTAAGGCCCAGTTTTGAAAGTCAAAGCAGGTAGCAATTTCTGAGATAATTCAGATCTTATAAAAAGAAAAAAAAAAAGTTTCTCTGTGTTCCTCTGTTGATGTTCTGGTAACTCAACTCCCAGTTCTATAATGACTTGTCTGCAAACCTGATTGTACTGTATGAACAAAGCTACTGCTGAATGGAGCTGATCATGTTTGCAATGTTAAGTGCTTATGTGAGTTCTTGAATTACAATAAAAGGTAAGAAGTCATCTTCTCTGCCTTGTTTTGAGGAGCTGGTTTGTGATCTCGCATACAAATCTCCTTCGCCACGTCTATGGAAGAAAAGAAGGTTATCAGGAGTAGCCAACAGGGATTTACCAAGGGGAGATGCTGCTTGGCTAACCTGATAGCCTTGACCGAATGGCTAGATGGAGGAAGGGCTGTGGATGGCTTATACCTTGACTTCAGCAAGTCTTTTGATACTGTGTCCCACAACATTCTCTTAAAAAGTCTCAGGAGATGTGGTACAGACATCTGGTCTGTGAGGTGAATTGAAAACTGGCTCCACAAGAGAGTTTGGAGTGTTGTCATCAGTGGTACAGAATCAAGTTGGAAGCCTGTAGCCAGTGAATCAGTACTGGGTTTAGTTTTGTTTAACACCTTTAACAATCTAGATGGAGGTGTTGAGTGCACCCTCAGCAAGTTCACTGATGATACAAAACTGGGGAGGAGTGGCTGCCATCCATCAGGCTGTGCTCCCCAGTTGAAGAGAGACAGGGACCTGCTGGAAAGAGTCCAGTGGAGAGTCCTGAGGATGACTGGGGGATTTGAGCATCTCCACTATGAAGAGAGATTGAGAAACCGGGAACTGTTTAGTTTGGAGAAGAGAAGCTTGAGGGGTGATCTCATCAATGTATACAAATATCTGACGGGTGGGTGTCAAGTGGATGGGGCCAATTCCTTTTTGCTGGTCAGCAGCAATAAGACAAGGAGTAACAGCTACAAATTGGAACACTGAGGGTTTCACCTCAACATGAGAAACTTTACAGTGAGGGTGACAGAGCATTGGGACAGACTGTCCAGAGAGGTTTTGGAGTCTCCTTCTCTGGAGACTTTCAAAACCTGCCTGGATGCGTACCTGAGCAAACTACCCTAGGGTGATCCTGTTCTGGCAGGGAGATTGGACTTGATGATCTCTGGAGGTCCTTTCCAACCCCTTAAGTTCTGTGATTTTGTGATTCTGTCTATAAGATTTGTGATCCTCTCAGAAGCCTGAGTTATTGCATGTGCTGTATTTTTACAACCAGTTCTTACTATCCCTCAAAAGTGTGTCTTTTCAGTGAAAATACTGCCCCATTCTTTGTGTTAGCCTCCTCCCTGTAAGAATATGGAGAGCTGTGTCATTTGCAGGCTCTCTTAATTTTCTAAAACTATGTGCAAACCAAAATTAATAAGCCAGCATGTGAAAGAAGTCAGCAGTTTGGGGATATTTCTGTAGGTACACTTCACAGATTCTGACTGAGGTTGGGAAGCTATTGTATCGCAAATTAATCTCATTCTGGAGGAGATGTCTAAGAAAATTAGGTAATTACTCTCTGAGAGTGCCTGTTTCTCTCTAATGTCTACAGTGGCAGAGTGGGCAAATAGCTCAGATGATTTAGGTGACGAATGATCCTGTGATGGGCCACAGAGGAGCTCTGAGGTGCTCAGAGCTTGATGCTCAGGATGGCTAAAGGAATATTCCTCCATGACTTAGAGGTCAGTTTTTTTCTGAAAGTCAGAAGATTCATGGAATCCTAGAATGGTTTGGGTTAGAAGGGACCTTAAGGATTATCTAGTTTCAACCCCCTTGCCATGGGCAGGGGAATGTCTCAACAAGACTTGATTGCTCCATGTCTCGTGCAACCTGGTCTTGAACACCTGCAGAGAGGGGGCATCCATGACCTCCTTGGACAACCTGTTCCAGTGTCTTACCACCCTCATCCTGGAGAACTTCTGCCTAAGATCCAGTATAAACCTTCTCTCCCTCATCTTTAAACCATTCCCTGTTGCCCTCTCTCTGGACACCCTTATGAAAAGTCTCTGTAGGATCCCTTCAGGTATTGGAAGGTAGCTCAAAGGTCCCCCTGGACTCTTCTACAGGCTGAACAACTCCAACTCCCTCATCCTATCCTCATAGAAGTGTTCTTGTATTGCAGGGAATTTAGATACTGTGACTCAAAAGGAAGAAATTTAAAATACTTTGGAGATTCTGGGTTTCTCTCTGTCTGAGGCAGGGAAATATATTTAGAGGTTTTAAATCTTTCTAATGACCTCTTTTTCTGGACTGAGTGGTGCCAGTTTCTGCAACGCTGGAACAATGCTTTTAAAATCTGGTTTGATGTTACCTCAAATATTACAGAAGGGATAACCCTGAGTATAACCCACCTGGGGGGGCTTAGGCTTTGGAGAAAGTGTCTGATTTCTCCTTGTCATTGTTTCACCCCAGGAGACAGCTTAGCCTCTAGAAGCCACTCAGTCACTTCCCTGCTCTTAGGATGGGTGAGACAAGCAAAAGAGTTAAAGTGAGAAAACTCATGAGTGGAGACAAGGACAGCTGAATAGGTAAAGAAAAAGCTGTCACTTGGGAAGACAAACACTATCACTCTGCTTGTCCCCCCTTCCTCCTTCCTTCTGCTTTGTATGCTGAGCATGGTGTCACATGGTCTGGGATATCCCTTTGGTCAGTTGGAGTTAGCTGTCCCAGCTGTGTCCCCTCCCAGCAACTTGTGCACCTCCAGCCTATGCAAGGCTATGGGGTGGAGTGAGGAGCAGAAAAGGCCTTGAGCCTGTGTAAGCTCTGCTCAGCAGTAACCAAACCATCCCTGTGTGACCAACACTGTTTCCAGCACAGATCCAAAACACAGTCCCATACCAGATACTGAGGAGAAAAAACCACCACACTCCTCAAGGATCAGTACTCAGTGTCAAAGTACTTCATGCAGCCAGAGGCACTAGAAATAGCCTATTGAAAACCTGAGAAAATACTATAATATAGGTCTGCAAAGTCCTCAAGAAAGGGTGACATGGTCCAGGTGGCAGTAAATGATGCATTTAATGTCATATAGAAGCACTTCTTGTTTTCTTTGATGTAAGTAAGCGGGGCCAATACAAAACACAATTATTTGTTCCAAGGCAAGTTCTTCTTTTATTAATATTTGCTTTCATCTTGTCCTGGAACAAAAAGTTTAAAGAATAGGCCTTTGAAAGATCAGCAGGAAATCACTGAACTCTGATCTGATAGCAATCCTTCTCTGCCTGCAATTGTCTGCTGTCTCATCTAAGCTGTGCTGAGAGTAATACGAGGATCTGAGGAGAAACACTGGGTTACACCTACATCAGGTTAAGATATGGTTCTGACTGTACAGTAAATCTTTACCTTTCATTGTATTTTATACTGTCTGTGAATTTTGGGCGGCTGAAGGAGTGAATCAGAAGGTTCACATACGTAAGGCCTTCAGGAATGTCCTAGAAGGTGAGATGGTTTGCCTTCAACTGGTCATTATTAGCAGAAGCTGTTCAGTATGGAAGCAACTACTTCTGAAATGCTGCCAGAGACTGCTGCTGCAAGGCAGAGCCCAAACTTTTTTCATCACCAAGTTAGGGAGGTGCTACATCCTTTTACAGTGATCTAGTGATGGCAAACAAAACACCCTTTTTCAGTGATCTAGTTATGGCAAACCACACACAATAACATATGGTTAATTGCTCTCCAAAGGCAGGAATTCCATAGGCACATCTCCTCTGGTGCTACTGTAGCCATTGCTCCATATTACTTATAGAGAGCATGGATGAAAATTAACCCTATTGTCAAACTTAACAGGGAAACTGGTTAATATAAGCTGGAGTTGCAACCTAAGGGTGCTGGATAGTGCTCGACGTGCAACCTGTGCAGGCTGGCAGTTGGGAGAGGTTGCTTCAGGTATAAGAACACTTAGATAAGGCTGGAATGAGGATATCTCAGACAAAGTAGCCATAAAGCAAAGATAAGGATGAAATGCTTTACATAAGGCATCTTGCTATGAAAGAAAACAAAAAAATAAAGACCTGACAAGTGAGGATGGTGAACTTAGTTGAAGCCTTTTGGAGGTTTATGTCATTCCATTTCTTCCCATACACATGTGGCTTACCTTTACAGTTCGAAGTCTCTAAACCAAACATGAAACTTCGCTTGGCTTCAAGGAACCTGTCCAAGTTGTTGTTTTTAAACCAGGCTGTGGTTGTTCTTCGGATGAGCCAGCAGTGTGAGACCTTCTAAGAGTCTGTTGGCATTGGGACATTGATGATGACAGGACGACAACACCATGAGAATGCAGCAACCCCCATGGCTGTCACTGGTAAGTACCAACCACCGTGGCAAAAGACATTAAATGTCTGCAGTACTTCCCAGGTGCAATTCACTGTGGGATCAGAGAATGAAGGGTATGTTTCAGCTCAGCATACTATTGACCTCGGATAGATTTGCTTTGATTGTCTTAATGGGGTTGATATGTTTTGAGCAAAAAAAGGTGTTTTGCCATGGGGAAAGTTCTTGAAGGGTTTCCTATCAGTGTGACTTGCAAGGAAGCTTCTTCATGCAATCAAATTCTTGTCAGGCGCACTTCACACATCTCTCCCAGCAATTAAAGGAGCCATTTTCTTGCAGGAAGGCAGTAATTTGGTTCAACATTATTTTAAATATAAAAGATGACATGTTTTGTCAAGAGTATCTTTAAAATGACAGCCTTGCTCTATGCTCCCATTTTCTATCTCTGACTGACTGGCTAGAAACAAAACCAATTTTAGGGTAATAATTTAGCATGTTTTTAATTAGTTTGCTATTTGCCTCTGATAGTTTGATCAATTAAAAAAAATTCCGGGGAAAAAAAAAAAAAAAGGTATGTATTTTATGTTTTTCCCCCCACAAAAGGGCTACATATCAAAATGCAGACACCACTATGGAAAGGTGCAGTACATTTATGACCTTGTGTGATTAGTGATCTCTGAATCTAATCTTAAGGTACTTTAATGGACTATAATTATCTACAGTGTATAGTTACTGCCTTGCCTGAGATTGATTTAAAATTGCCTCAGGAGGCAAGTGCTGTGTAATTATCTGATAAGGACTAAACTTGATACTCTGACTGGAAACTTTTGGAAACACAAAAATAAATACAGTTCAGGACAAAACTTAGTGCTGGCCAGCTGCAGAAATGAAATCTGTTCTTGCAGGCTGTCTCTGCAGTGACAGATAAAGAAGAAAAGGGGAAAGAGCTTGCAGCCATTTTCAAGTTATCAGCCTAATTTAGCAAACTTAGTGGAAGGTGGGCTTGCCCTCTGCCACAGATGTTCTTACAGAATCATAAGCTGAAGAGAGGAAGGTGGAGGAGAGATATGTGTGAATTCCTCTCACCCAGGTGCTAGGTAGTAGGTTTTATAAGAAAAGGTGCTTGGGAGATTGTGTTTATGGAAATAAGGGATGGCAGGAAGGTTCTGTAAGTATTCAGCCACTTGCCCCCTGGTTCTGGCAGTACTTTGTGCTCTGTGCTAACACCAGATTTTCCAGAAGAAGGCAACATCTATCCTAATACAGTTCCCTTGTGAGACACTGGAACAGGTTGCCCAGGGAGGTTGTGGATGCCCTCTTCCTGGAGGTGTTCAAGGCCAGTTTGGACAAGGCCTTTAGCAACCTGCTCTAGCAGAAGGTGTCGCTGCCCATGGCATGGGGGGCTGGAACTGGATGATGTTTTTATTTAAAAAAAAAAAAAAAAAAAANTTTTAAAAAAAAAAAAAAAAAAAAAAAAAAAAAAAAGAAAGAAGAAGAAGAAATTATCTGGCAATATGATGTGGGATCTCAAAATACTGAGAAAGAGCCATGCCTGGGAGAGGAATTTTCTTACGTAGCATTGAAAAAGGAATCCTCTGCAGCATTACAGGCCCACTGGTAGATGAAGATGATAAAATCACTAACAGTGATTCAGAGATGGCAACATGATTAAATATGTAACAAGAACAACCCTCCACATCAAAGTCCACATGTCAGCTGAATATTTGCAGCCTGGTTAGCATGACATCAGTCGTAGAGCTAATGTGGTTTTCAATTAACACGGAATGAGAAGATGGGAATAGGATGAACACCAGAGAGCATGGTCTATGGAAATAGCCTGGTGCCAAGCAAGCCTTCTTTCATCATGATGAGATTGCAGATGTGAGTGGTGAAGGAAGCAGTGAGCTTGACGTACTTAGTCAAGCAGGCTTTTGTGAGACATTTACCCTAGTTTGCACTACATTCCATAAAAGAATCGGTGATGCCATTCAGGGAAGTTCACATTAATAGGTAACGGGGGTTAAAACCTGGCTGACACAGCTGAAGATGTGTCTGCTGCAGAATAACCCTCAGATATGTAATGTTTTTTCCCTCTCTCCATAGCTGGGGTCTGCATGCACCAGGAGTAGGCAGAAGGTATTGCATATTTTTATCTAGAAGCAGTGCAAACTCATTGCAGATAACACGTAGAGATGACAGAGGGCTGATGAAGTGGTAAATAATGAGGAGGCTTCGGAACAATCAAGATAGCTTGACAAATCAGCCCACTCACAATGAGTTTGTTTTAATATCATCAAAGTAAGGTCAGGCAAGGTTTGCCTCTTTCTCTTTTTTAATAACAATTGCTGTAGCTGGAACAAAAAAAAAAAACCCAACAAACCAAACAGGCAGTGTTGAGGTGTGTAATCCCTTCTTCAGCTCATACACTTAGGACCAAGGAATGAAAAATAAACCTGTAACACAGGTTCCCTTGAGATTGGTGAGTACTATTTTTAAAACACATCACAGAACCCCACAACCTCCAAAAAAAGCAGAATTAGTAATTCAAAGCTTCTCAGCAGCCCAGGTAAAGCTTAAGCTTGGCTATAATGATGAAATAGATCCCTGCAGAGGGTGGGTGGAATAGGGCTGGAAGAGGTCAAAAGGTGTGGGGAATAGGAGGGTCCACAGGACCTCTGTGAAGGGCTTGGCAGCAGCAGTGGTTGTGGGAAGCTTGGTGGCATTTTTCTGGGGCATTTGGAGAGAAAACAGGGATGGTGAGGCATTGTGAGGTTTAGTCCCTGCCTCCCAGCCAGCTCTGGGGACTGCTTCCTTCTGCTCTGTACTCCCTGGAGAGCAGGATTCTCACTCAAGGGTGACACTATTGCACAGGGGCTGGCTACTGTGAGCATTCAGTGAAGAAAAGTCTGACCTCTGCCCAGCTCCAGACTGCTTGATGAACTGGGTAAGGAAGGTATTTTCCAGTGGTGCTCAAGGTGGTTCCGAAGTCTTCACTGTGGTACAGATCCAAGCAGATTTGCTTGATTTTTGTTCTAGATCTATAATTTACTGTCTGTTCTGAAGCAAATGTCACTTCTTTTTGATATCTACAAGCAGCTGGGGATCAGGAGGCAGCTGTTTAAGGAACTGTATTTACTTTTCAATGCAAACCAAATCTAAAAGTGCCCTGCAGAAATCTGTGCTGGCACAGGACTCTCACAGTCTGTTATTGATGTGACTGAGCAGGCAGGCTGCTGCAGCTTGTTTCTGCTTGATGCACTGGTTCTCCTTGGCTGATGGGCTCCCTTAGGACCAAGCAGTCTGCAGAGAGCAGGCATGCAGTTGCTGGAGGGGCACTCCAAAGAGGTTGGTATGGAAAAAAAAAATCTCTTTGTATTTCCTCTTAGATCACAGAACCACAGAATGCCATGTTGCCAGGGACCCCAGACATTGTCTGATCCAACCTTCCTGGGTGATGATGGAGTTGAAATGAGCCTGTCCAGCACCTTGTCAAGCTGAGTCTTAAATCTGACCAGTGGAAGGGAATCCACTGCTTCCCTTGGGAGATGATTCCAATGTCTGACTGTTCTGATGGGAAACCATTTTCTTCTGGAGTCCAGTGGGGAACTTCCCAGCAGTAGCTTGTGCCCATCACTTCTGGTCTTCTCCATGGAACTCCTTGTATAAAGGGAGTAGCCACCCTTTTCTGTACTAGTCCATGGTGATAAGGTCTCCCCTGAGCCTTCTCCAGTCTGAACAAACCCAGCTCTCAGCCCTACTTTACATGGCAGGGCTGCCTGGCCTCTGATCATTCTTGTGGCCATTGTCTGGACACTTTTCAGCCTGACCATATATGAGAAATGTAGAAAAAGAAATCTTGAGGATCACAGAATCCTAGCATGGTGGACCTCTTGAGAACATCTGGTCCAACACCCCTGATAAAGCAGGGGCGTCCAAAGCAACTTGCCCAGGATCACAATGTCCACGTGGGTTTGGAATCTTTCCAGAGAGGGAGACTCCACAGCCTCTTTGGGCAGCCTGCTCAGGGCTCCAACACCCTCACAGGCAAAGACATCTTTCCTTACGTTTAGGTGGAACCTCCTGGGTTCTAATTTGTGCTCATTTCCACTTGTCCTGTCACTGGGCACCACTGACAAGAGTCTGGTCCCATCCTCTTGTCTGTCACCCTTTAGCTCTTGCTGAGCATTGATCAAATCCCCTCTCAGGCTGCTCTTCTCCAGGCTCAACAGCTCCAGGGCTCTCAGCCATCCTCACGGAGATGCTCCAGGCTCCTCAGCACTTTTGGAGCCTCTGTCAGACTCTCTTGATGAACTTTACCAGCTGGCATAAACTTGGGAGGTTTTCCTTCTGAAAGAATTAAGGGAAATTAAAACAAACATTTTACAAAGCTTGGAAAAGGTGCTGGCAAGATGCAGCACTGATAAACTGGACCCTGTTTTCCTTACTCACACTGAGCACAGGCAGACAAGGGAAAACACATTTTCCTTCAACCTGCTGTGTACCTGAGTGAGTGCTTGCAGCCTTGAAATCCTCCCTGAGTCGCTCAGACTTCCCTGCCTGAGAGGCAGACTGTCATTGACCTGGGAGCCATTTTCATTTATTTTGCAAACACAGAGCAAAGGAGACTCTCTCCTGGAAGGTTCATTAGAGTGTTCAAGGTTTCTAGATTGTGACTCTCATTTTCAGTAAATCATTTTGTGTACAATTGCCTGGTGACAGCCTTTCTGAGGGCTTTCCTTGGGCTTGTCAAGGGATGGGGTGGGAGACAAGCGTGTCTTTGGAACACAGAATGACAGCTCAGGTGAAGTTTCATGCAAACAAGTCTAGAGTTAGAGACAGGTGCAGGAAGTGACTGAGAGTGACCACCTGAGAACTAGTTCCTGAGGGTTTGCTCATGAAGGGGTGCGGAGGTGCCCACAAGATGCATCCAGGTGTCCCATGGGCTTCCCTGACTCATCCCACAGGATTTTTGATTCTTCACCTCTGCAAGAACAAGAATGATATTTTAGTAGGAGTCAGCTTTCTCAAAATTGGATGGCTTTTTAACATCTTTTCAGCATCACCTGAGGTCAGAAGGAGGTTATAAGGGGATGCTTCTTTGTGGCTCCTGTTTCTGGCCATAGACTGAAAGAGTAAGGAGGCATGAGAGTAGCAAGGACTTAATTTAATGAGGAAGCTAAACCACTCAATTGGCACTGGCTTCCTGGCAGATGGACTGGACATAGGTCTCACTCAGAGGAGTGAACAGCAGATATGGAAATGCAGGTGGGAGTTATGACACTGAGATATCCCCACCTTGTGTAGGGGATTGTGAGATGCAGAGGGCTTGAGCCTCTCCCACTCAAGGGTCTTAATCATGAAGCTAGCAGGAGCCTCAGCTTCCTCCCTCCCATGCCTACCTTTACATTGTGCATGTGTCTACCTCAGAGGTTTGTCTCTCCATCTGGCCTCTCCTGAAGAGATTGACTTACATCTAGCAACGATATGCACCCTCCAGCTACACTAACCTTATAACCTTGGTGTTCTCAGGCCAGACAGCCTTAGCTCATATTGACTCAAATACACAAAAAATTTGGGCTATATCCATATTATTAGAGGAAAAAATTTATGATGACATGACAAGATGTGAGAAAAAAACCTCCAAACAATCCAAGACCTATGAAAATCAGCAGCATGTGCTGAGAAAAATCAATAAGTAATTTGCCCAGAGAATCCCAAAGAGAATGCATGGGGCTTTTTTTGAGACTTAGAATAACTTTTGCTTATTGATTCCTAAAATATCCTGAAGAGGGAGAAATGTAAATACAGGGATTCTGTGTTCAGCAGGGTTCAGTGGGAGGAGGAGGATTGGACTCAGAGCCGGCAGCTTTGGGATTTAGAAAGGTATGCTCTGCTGCTTAATGAAACTGTTTAATTAGAAAACTTTGTCACAGGCTGTATGTGGCTTGAAGGCAGTTTTATCAAACAGGCTGGATCATTCTTTCCAACCATTGAAGCTGATTGGTATTCTTGGCTTTGAAGGGAGAGAAACACGGAGAGCACCGATAATGAGGGCTGGGCGGCATTCAGGGAGTCGCCCTGGTGGGGGTCTGCAGGAGTCTTTGTCTTTTGAGCAGGATCTTGTGGCTTCTTCATGCAATTTGCCACCCGACAAGCCAAAATTAAACGGAAATATTCATAGGGACATATTTTGACTGGTTTGGAGTCAAGACTGTGCAGAGCCAGAGAGTTAAATCAGAACTAATTTAACTTCGTGTGACTGTGCATGTAACTGTGTCTACTTCTAACCACTTTAATTCTGTCTTCACAGTGGTTTTCTGTTTCATTTTAGAAGCTCCTGGTTCTATCAGCAAATAGTGTCTACTGCTGATAGTCGATTGCTTCCAAGTGCCTTTCCCGAGAAAAATAAAAGAAGTACAAATTAAGAAAGCCCCCCCCATCCCCCTGCCCTTTTTAACAATTTTGTGCACTTTTAGCACAGTTTTCAGTAAAGAAAAAGCTTTCATTTTCAACCCCATTTGCTTGTAAGTATAAAGCTCACATTTTGTTTACTCTCCCTTATTTGCACTAACAAATGCTGAAGGACAGGAAGGGCTGTCCACAAGTGAGTGTGGCAATACTCTTACTCCTAAAATGCCAGAGGAACAATTTTCTGTTATTTCTCAAGGGTTTTTTTTTTTTTTTTTTTTTTTTTTTTTTTTTTGTGTGCAAACGTATCCAAAATATTGAAGACTGATGTCAGAAAAAAGTGAAAAAAAAAAAAAAGCAAACACACCCTCTTCTTCCTAGAAATGTCACTGCTTTTTCATTTCATTTATTCAGCTTCTCTTCCTGACTGAAGTTCTCTTCCTGAGTCCAGCCTCATGAAGTTCAACAAGGGCAAGTGCAAGGTCCTACATCTGGGTAGGGCAATCCCCAGCACAAATCCAGGCTGAGTGAGAAGTGGCTCAAGAGCAATCTGGAGAAGGAGAAGGACTTGGGGATGTCAAGTGGAAGACAGACTCACCATGAACCAGCAATGGTTGCTGGCAGCCCAGAAAGCAGCTGTGTGCTGGGCTGCATCCAAAGAAGTGAGAGCAGCAGGACATGGAGGGGCTTCTGCCTCTCTGCTTTCCTCTGCTCTGGTGCCACCTGAACCACTGTGTTCAGTTCTGGTGACCCCAGAACAAGAGGGATGTGTCGTAGTTTTGTGTGCAAGAGAGCAACAGACTGAGATGATCTTACTTTACTCTTTTTCTAAGGAAAAAGGGCAGTAAAATAATAATGCTTTTGCTGAATTGCAGAAGAAAATACAGAAAGGTGGTATTTAAAGATGTTCAGGAAGAGATATGGCATACATGAATCCTTAACACCTAATGCATATACAGGACACATGACAATTCCCCCATAACTTTTCCCCCAACCAAGCCAAAAACCACCACCAAAACTGCAGTGCTCATTTTCTCCTGTCTCCCATTGTCTCCCATTTAGGACCCAAATGGTCCAAAATTCACTGCATGGTTACCTAGTTACCCAGATATCATCCCTCTAGAGAAGCTGGGAAAAAAAGAGAGCAAATTGACCTTGCTGCTTACTTTTAAAGTGCTTGCAGGATTATGGAACAGAACAGAACAGAACAGAACAGAACAAACAGAACAGAACAGAATAGAATAGAATAGAATAGAATAGAATAGAATAGAATAGCCAAGATCATCCAGTCCAACCTATGACCCAGCCCTGGCCAATGGCATTAAGTGCTCCATCCAGTCTTTTCTTAACACCTCCAGGGATGGTGACTCCACCACCTCCCTGGGCAGCCCATTCCAATGCAAATCACTCCAAGTTCTTCCAATATGAAGAACTTCTTCCTAACATGCAGCCTATACCTCCCCTGACACAACTTGAGACTGTGTCCACTTGTTCTGTTGCTGGTTGTCTGGGAGAAGAGACCAACCCCCACCTGGCTGCAACCTCCCTTTAGGTAGTTGTAGACAGCAATGAGGTCACCCCTGAGCCTCCTCCTCTCCAGGTTAAACAACCTCAACTCCCTCAGCCTCTCCTCAAAGGGCTGTGCTCCAGGCCCCTCACCAACTTCGTTGCCCTTCTCTGGACACATTCCAAATTACAATATGTGGGGGGGTGATTTGTTTGCCCCCTGGGGTGGATCTTGGTCTCTGTAGTTTTCTTAGTGACTCTAGGATAACCTGGAACCCCTTGAACCATGGCAGACATGGAGCTGCTGAAGCAGGTCCAGAGGAGGCTATCAGGCTCCACCAGGGGAGGTTTAGGTTAAACATTTTCATAAATTTCTTCCTTGAAAGGGTTGTGAAGCCCTGGAACAGTTTGCCCAGGGGTTTTAAGCCTCTGTGGTTGTAGTGTTGAGGAATGTGGTTTAGTGGTGACCTAGCAGTGCTGGGTTAATGAATTGACATGATGATCTTAAAGATCTCTTCCAAGCAAAATGATTCTGTGATGCTATGATCAGAATAGACTTTAATCTTTTGAACATAGTTTTTGAAGCATAGCAGTTTAAGTTTTTTTTAATTATCTGATCCTATCTAGTAAAAATTTCTTTGTGACTTTCTGTCCATTGCTTCTTATGCTTTTGCTGCACATGTCTGAGAAGTCTCTGGTTTGGTCTTCTCTATAAAATAATTGAAGTCTTCCTTCAAGAGTGGCAGCTCTTTCAGCCTGTCAGATGTCACGTTTCAGCCCCTCAATCTTTGTGGCCCTTCACTGGAGTATCTCCAGTATGTCCATGTATCTTTCCTGTACTGTGTAGCCTAGAGCTGGAGGCAGTGCTCCAGGCATAGCCTCACCAGTGACAAGTAGAAGAGAAGGATCACCTCCCTTGAACTGCTGGCAGCACTCCTCCTAATGCAGCTCGAGACACCATTGACCTTCTTTGCAGCAAGGACACATTGCTGGCTCATGTTCAACTTGCTGTCCACCAGGACCCCCAGGCCTTTCTCTGCCAAGCTGTGTTCCAGCTGGTCAACCCTCAGTCTGTACTGACATTATTCCACCCCTGTGGCATGAGTTTGCACTTTCCTTTATTGCCTTTATTCAATTTCAGGAGGTTCATATTAGCCCATTTTTCCATCCTTGGAGGTCCTTCTGACTTGTGGCCAGACCATTCAGCACATCAACATCTCTCCCAGTTATGAATCACGGGCGAATTTGATGTGAGTGCACTCTACCCCATCAACCAGGTCATTTAATAAACTCATTGAGCAATATTGGCACCAGTATTGATCCCTGAGGGACAGATCAAATTTACAGGTTGCTTTTCTTAAAGAAGATCCATGGTGTTTTTCAGGGACTACTGCTCCTGACCGTGGTAGCTTTCTTTGTGGACAGTCATAGCAGATTAAAGACATCAGCAGCCTCTCAGATGTAAAAAGGTGAGTGAATTGTGTGACACCTTCTTAGCAGTTAGAAACCATTCCAGCCTCTCAGCACTAACAGCTTTGGTTCATTTGATGCATTCTAGGTTTTGTTTCACTTCTAGGGTGTCTTATTTCAGATTTGAGTGCAGACTTTCCTTAGCAATGCTAAGAACCTCAAGCTGACACAACAGGTTTCAGCTTGTCCTACCAAGTTAGGGAAATTTGATGCTGTGCCCCGAAGTTTTATCTGCTCCCTGTCCCTCTCGCACACCAAGTAACTTCTGTGAGTTCCACTCCAAGGTTACTCATGGGATTACTGGGAGTGGGGGTGCATTTTCCTTTAGCATGAGGTTCAAGATAGGATATTCCCTCTACGTGGATGTGACTTATGGGGCTAAAATTCTGCACCTCAGAAGATTTCCTGTCTTTTCTGGGGCAGCTCTTTTGGGTAGAATTTTGTCTGTGCTTGTATTAATTTAAGTAAACACAAATTTAATCTTCCCCCCAGAGATTCCCTCTTCTAATGAAAATCTTTGGGCCTTCCTAATCTGAAACCTCTTGGATTGTAGGTACCAAACCACAAAGGAACCCTTCAGAAGCTGTTTTTTTTTCTTTTCACTGAAGCACTTTAAATAGGTGAGAATAGTTATTCTGAATTGCAAAACAGACTCATTTACCACGACTTCTACCACTACTACTAAAAATTCTTTGACTGGAAAATAGGACATGAGAACCCTTTAGCTAAAACCTTGCAGATGAAGCAGGGTGGGCACTAGAACCCACTTGCTGTTGGGAGAAGTTTGTGCAGGATAATTACAACCTGTGTGGGGAAAATAGCTTTATGCAAGGTAGGAAGCTTCTCTTGTATGTGGGGTAAATAAGTTCAGACAAAGGCATCATGCTGTTTCCTGAGGACTTTCTTTGAGTAGCACAGTATTGTTGACTAAGGTTATCCTGTTTTTTTTTGGCAGTGCTGTTTCTTCAGTAAATAAAGTTAAAAAAAAAACAAAAGAAAAGAAAAAAAAAGGAGAAAAAGAAAGAAAACCAGGTTTAAGGGTATGGATAAAGCTTCAATCTGTAGATATCTAATTTCCTTCAGCCATTGTCTGGAATGCTGCTGCCTTTTTGGTGTGCTTTCCAAGGTGGCACCAGCGGAGGAGGTCTGCTCACCACCCTGGGGCTTGCCCAGTCATGGTGGATTTTGATGGTGAGGCACCACCTCCTGGAGCCAAGTCAAACCACTGGCCGAGTGATCTGGCATGTCTGGGCACACATGAAGGCTTAAAAAAAGAGTGTGGAGCTACTGCTAAGGGAGGGCTCTACAATGAACTGTGCCACTCTGTGCATGCTCTGCTTATTTGTTCTGTTTCCTCCACTGCTCTTGATGCATCAAGTCATAGGACCTAAGGGTGGGAAGAGAGGAGTATTTGCAGCCAGTACCATTTGCTCTGTGTGCTGGGACCCACTGGAGAGAAGGCTGCACATCTGCTTTTACACCATCCAAAGGCCAGGCTTACTTGTGTCACAAGTCCTAATTCAGGAAGGCACTAAAGGAGATGCTGACTTCAAAGTGCATGGGTAAGCACATAACCATAGCTTGCCAGACTGCTTTGGCTTGGAAGAGACCTTTCAAGCTCATTGGGTCTGATTTTCCTGCAGTCATCAGGGACTGCTACAAATAGAGCAGGTTGCTCAGAGACCCAAACATCCTGATCTGGAATGGTTCCAGAGATGTGCCATCTCCTGCCTCTCTGGATAATCTGGGCCAGGGTCTTACCACCCTCAGTGTGAACAATTTCTTTTTTTTTTTCTTCTGTCTGAATCTCCCTGTTTTAGTTTCAGACCATCACCCCTTGTCCTGTCACAGCAGGCCATGCTCAAAAATCTGTCACTGTCTTTCTGATTGGCTCTTTTAAGTACTACCCCAACAACCCCAACTCTCTCAGCCTGAACTCAGAGCAGTTTTGTGGCCTCCTCTGGCCCCACTCCGGCAGCTCCATATCTCTCCTTGACGTACGGAAAAGGACTTCTATAACTAGAAAGTTATAAAGTAGGTATGCTTATTGTGCAAGATGCACGGGGGAGCCTTCCTCCAAAGTGTGCATACCCAAGGGAGCAAGCCATGGGGATTTGTACACTGAAGCCATGCATATTCATAACGCCTATACATTCTTATCACTGAAACCCGCCTACTCTTGCTTCGTATCTTAATTAGCTTATCAGTCCTTTGCGCCTGTGTAGTGCTCCTCAGGAATCATGGGCAGGGGTCCCCAAAATGTGGGAGGTGGTCTTCGGGAGGAAGGCCGTAGTCTTCATCATGATGTCCTTCTCACCTTCTGCCTGGAATTTTGGTAATTGTACAGCTTGCAGCATCCTTATCAACCTAAGCCTACGTGTATCCTTGGTGGACATCTACCCTCCCTCACTGATGACGGGTACCAGTCACTGTTTCTTCCACTGTTTCTTCTCCTAGATGACACTATAATCCTTGCTCTGCTCTTTAAGATAACCTTGGAGTGCTTTCGTGCTGTTCCTTGCAAGAGTACAGCATATCCTGTTAGTCATCTATCTCTATGCTTTCGTAGTCATCTATTCTGTTTCTGTGTTCTCAGTGTAGGTACACAACTAATCATAATATTCTATTCTATGTGCTCCTCTATTCTTTCATATCCCCATATCATCCTGAGCTGGGCCCCTCGCTGCATGTGTGTTCTCAGCCTTGAAATCAGTCATGTGGTTGTTAGTAAGAATGTGCTTCATGAATGCTGAGGAGCAGCTTACTTCTGAGAGGTTAGACCATGGAGTCCCAGTGAGCAATGCAGTGTACAAACATCTCAGGTCAGTGTGGCTGGGCTGATCAGACAACAGGTGTTTCTCAGTTCTGGCTTTAGCTGCTCCATGTCAGCTCTCTCAGGACTGTTTCTGTTTTTTTGTTTTTTTTTTTTCCTAAATAAATAATTGCTAAATAGTGCTAAAACTGCTCAGACTGAACAGTGAAAAACACCTCCAAAGGCAAGAGCACCACAGCAGAGTAGCTGCCTGACAGCTTTTCAGACTGCAGACCTCCACCGAAAACTCTCCGCAGTTCATCTCCTCTTCTTACTGCAAAGATTTTGCTCTTTTTCCAAGGATATGTTAGAATCCGTCTGCAGTTTCCCTAACCAGTTGCAGCCATTGGGCTGAAATACCTTAGGAGGACAAGGTAAATGGAAATGTCTCCTGCCTGCCCAGCTCAAGGTGTGGTAAATAAAATAGGCAGAGTATTTGTATCTATTCTGTTAAAATTGCTGCTGTATGTCTCCCAGGGCCTTAATAACAACAGCAAATCAGACATTTGATATATTTTTTTTGCCATGTTGATGGACATTCTCATTCCGTTGAATTATTTCTTTGTGGATTTTTTTGGTGCTTTGTTAGTTTTGTTTGTTTGTTTGTTTTTAATATTTCAGTATGAGCTATTAGACCCAGCATTTTGCTAAGTTAGAAACCACAGCTGCTGATTTGGGTAACACCTGTCATTATTTTCTAGCAGGCTGACAGCTTTAATAAAACCTTTTTGCAGGGAAAGAAGAAGCTGTGTTTCACAGGGCCTGGTGGGAAAGCAGGCACTGCCATTCCCTATCACATCCTGCCTAACTCTGCTTAGCATGTGATGGGGCTGAATCAGTCACTGCCTCTCTCATCCCTCTAAATCCTCTTGGAGCCTGGGAATCTAAACAGTAACTCCCCAACCACTACAGCTTCTTCCCAGGTCTTTGTGTGCTGTTTAACTTTCATCTTCTTGTTGTAGATAGCCTTCTCCAATTGTAGATTGGATATTAGAGAAAATTTCTCTCTTGGGGGTTGGTCTCTTATCCCTAGCATCAGGTGATAGAATGAAAGGAAATGGCCTGAAATTGTGCCAGGGGAGGTTTAGGTTGGACATGAGGAACAATTTCTTTCCTGCAGGAGTGGTCAGGCACTGGAACAGGCTGCCCATGGAGGTGTTCAAGAAACTTGTGGACATGGCATTTGGAAACATGGTTTAATGACTATGGTAATCTTAGGTTGGTGATTGGACTCAAAGATGGTAGAGGTCTTTTCCAACCCAAACAGTGCATTGTAATAAATGCTTTGCCAAGTGGAATTTTCTCCAACATATTTTCACTGAATCCCAGAATCCCAGAGTGGGTTGGAAGGGAGCTTTAAAGGTCATCTAGCCTAATCTTATACAGTCATCAGGGACATCTGCAACTAGAACAGGTTGCTCAGAGCCATGAACCACCTGACCCGCAATGTTTCCAGGGGTGGAGCATCCTGACAACCTAGGCCAGCATCTCATGTGTTAGTTTATTTGCAGACACTACACTGAATCTTGGGCAAGAGCCCAGAACTCTCCTAGATGTCATGGTTTCAGAGCGTGCTTTCCAGTAGGGCACTGGGAGCCTCTGTCCATGCTGATTTCCTGTCTTCTCCTAGTGGTCCTTGAAGAAAAACAGAAGGAGCTGTGCTTCCTGAAGAATTCAGAATCTCTAACATCCAGAAAAGATGGTAATAAGGTAAGAACCCAGAACTTCTGTTCTTCCAACCTTGCAAAGTGTTCTGTAAGCACGCGGCAGATAAAACAGCAGGAGGATTTAGTACAGCACACATTTAAGTATTGTATGAGCACCACTGCTTCAAGGTACTATGGCTAAGCTATGTCTATAACATTTTGCTACTGCCTGTGGGTATTTTGTCTCAATTCTCAACTAACCATATAAAAAATTGGTTTATACTGCTTCCTATGTTAGCCTATGGAGGGAGCTCTGATGTAGCTGAGTGTGTAGCATCTCCTTTTCTTCAAGATGGTGGTGATCCCAGGCTGTACATGCTGGCAACCCAGCTGATACCACAGGTCCCTGGTAGTCTTGCTCCAGCTATTAACTCCATCCTGAGGTACTGCCGCATTTTATGTTGCTGTGGTTTGAGCACTGCAGTCTGACCATTTTGTTGTTGTTTTAAAAAAGTATATCTATCCTGAAAATGTGAGGACAAGAGGAAATGGCCTCAAGCTACACCAGAGGAGGTTTAGGTTGGATATCAAAAGAAATTTCTTCCCTGAAACAGGCTGCCCAGGGATGTGGTTGAATCCCCATCCCAGGAAGTGTTTCAATGAGGCAGAGATGTGGTGCTGAGGGCCATGATTTAGCACCAGACTTGTTAGAGTTAGAGAATGGATGGGCTGGATGATCTGAAAGGGCTTTTCCAACACAAATGATCCTGTGATTCTATTATCTAATTCTAAAGATCAGCCTGATGTTTTCACCAAGTCAAATGTTCCTTGCTCTGTGTTCTAAACAGACACGTTCTACAAAACACTCTGCAAATGAGCAAGTTACGGATTTGCATCTTCAGACAGACTCACACAAAGAGAATGATTACTCATTTCTACTATGCAGTATTTGTCCTTGCTCTCATCCCAGGCACATAGTGGCATTAAGCTGCAATTTTTGCAGTGTCTGCTCTGATGCCAGATTCCCAGCAGTGACTCAGATAACTGTGCTGTGCTGACCATTTCGGGTTGCTTTATGAGCTATAGAAGTTGAAATAAATTTGGCTCTAGGTTCCCAAACCTTGGTTTACACACAGAGGAAACCTTGTGGCAACATAATTGTTAACAAGTTTGCAGAAAGACAACAAGCGAGGGCCCATTCACAGAGCTTGGTCTGCTCCAGTGTTCTGTTCTTAGAGGTAGATGGTGCTGTTGACCAAGAAATGAGGCTGCAGAGCTTCTGCTTCTTCAGACAGACGCCTACAGACAATTGCAATAATTATGGCTCTCAGAGTTCCTCTGAGATCAGCAAGTATTATTCTGGGTGGAGATGCTCCCAGAATTTCAAGCAGCTTTATTATGATTTTACAACTAGTAATATGTGATGGATATGTTTGGTGGAGCATCATCCACCTCACAGGCACCTCTAGGGAGGTATGAATCATTCAAATCCTTGGTGGGTGAAGTCCTGACCAGAAAATCTTCTGGGCACAGTCTCCCTCAACAGGATGTTGTGGAAATTTCAGGCTCCCAGACTGGGAGATTATAGAATAGAATCATAGGATTGTTTGGCTTGGAAAAGCCCTCTAAGATCATTGAGTCCAATGGTCAACCCACCAGCACCATGACCACTAAACCATGTCCCAAAGTGCCATGTCCACATGTTTCTTGAACACCTCCAGGGATGGTGACTCTATCACCTCCCTGGGCAGCCTGTTCTGATGCCTGACCACTCCTGCAGGAAAGAAATTGTTCCTCATGTCCAACCTAAACCTCCCCTGGCACAATTTCAGGCCATTTCCTTTCATTCTATCACCTGATGCTAGGGATAAGAGACCAACTCCCAAGAGATAAAACGTAGCATAAATTGTGGTAGGAGTTAAAGCTGTTTGTGAGAGGGGCAGAGTGTCTCTCTGCTTGACAGTAGTGCTCTGTTGTCTTATAAAAACACTCAGAGGTGCTTGCCACGCTTCAGGCTTCATTGCAGATGGTAAGAGTACTATAAAACCCAGGCCTAGGCCAGTGGGATAACTATTGAATATGATTTTATGTATAGTGAGGAAAAGGAGATGGTATTTCAAATATGAAACCTGATGTTCTCACTAGCAAGTCACCCCCCACAAAGAAAAGCTGCATCTTTACGAAAAGCTCAGAGGGAAGTGATGGATGGGCAGTAGATGATGCTCCTGCTACATGATTCAGAAAGTAGTGCAAGCATCTTGAGGCTGTTGTAACCATCAGGAAGGTCGTCGATGCTAACTTGAATGTGCACTGGGGCAGAGCAGCTGATGATTTCAGGCCACAGCCTCCTCTCCCTGCTTTCAACTCACATTGACAGAAGTGGATCAGATACATCCACAAATAAGGGACATGGTCAAAGAGGTGTATGCAGCTGAGCTGGGAGCAGAAGCTAGAAGAGTCCTTACCATTTAATAAAATAATCTACCTTCTTTTCACATAAGCTCTGGAAATGTTATTTTTATGGTTACAATATCGCTGAGCCCAAATGCTGGAGAATGATGAAATTCTAATAAACACACCAAGCTCTTTTATTTGTCGTTAGATTCTGAAGGCTTTAGGAGTCACTTGGGTCACGTTCTGAAGCTTTTCTCCACAGCTATCAGTGTTAGCACTGCCATTTTACAAAAGCAAGATGGATCTATTCCCACATTCACAAGATCCCTGGAACTAGAGCTTGAAGAGCCACCTGTCACAGAGGGGCTGTCACGGCAAACACTGCTGAGGAGTGAAGAAGTTCACTGCAGATGCCTGTGAGCTGAATCCATACCAAAGACATGGAGCTAAGGACTGTGATTTTATTACTTCTGGGTTTGTTTTCTTTGAGTAAGTTCTCTGCAAGATAAATTTGAAACCTCAGAGATTTTTCTACCCCCTTTCCTTTTATCTAGCCCTCCTTTAGCATGTCTCAGCTTTTCCAGAGGCAGGTTAAAAGTATACCCAAGGAAAAGCAAAAGTTTCCATTTCTGAGATAAATGTCTCTAAACCAAAAAGTACTTTTACAATTCTCCCTTCACCTTTGCTCAAGTTCCTCATGTTCCTATACTTGTTTGTTTATGTATTTATTTATTTATATGGTCCAAGGGAGTGGAAGCCAAAGAAATTCGACTTGACATTTGTTTCAAGGCTCTGTTAACTTTCAGGCACTAACCTGTACGTGCAGTCTTAGGGTGCAAAACTCAACAAAGCAATCTGCAGTTTCTAATTAAATGCTTTTCTGGAGGGCAGGACTACTTTCTCCTAGATAATAGAATGATATCTATTTTTTTTAATTTTTTTTTTCCCCCACATCATTTTGTAGTGTTTGTATAGAATATCTCAATAAATATGATCTTAGAAGACTATCTTCTGAAAAGTACTATTATGGGGCAAGACATTTATTGTTCCTGTAGCCAGAAGCAAAGATTCTTACTCATACTTACACTGTCAGTGAAAGAACAGGTCAGATCCCTATCGTATGGAGCAAATAGTCATACCCATTTTGACTGACTACTGATCAGCATTGCTAGGTCATTTCTGCAGTTTCCTTTTCACTTTTGTCCTCCCATGTATCTTTTGTTAACGGCAGCAAAGATTCTGGGTGTGCTTTTAAGCAGAGTCAGTTATTCAAAAAAGAAACATTAGCTCTGTGAAGAAGGACCTGGGAATCTTGGTTCACAAGTTCACCATGAGCCAGCAATGTCCATTTGTGGCCAAGAAGTGTATCCTGAGGTACATCCTGAGGTATGAACAGCAGGAGGTGAAGGGAGGTTTTCCTTCCCCTGTGCTCTGCTCTAGGGAGTTTTGATACCTGCAGTACTCTCTGCAGTTCTGGGCTCCCCAGTTTAAGAGAGACAGGGAACTAATGGAGAGAGTCCGTCAGAGGCCACAGATTTGAGGAGGGGCCTGGAGCATATCTGTGAGGAGGAAAGTCTGAGAGCCCTGGGGCTGTTTAGCCTGGCGAAGAGCAGCTTGAGAGGGGATCTGATCAATGCTCAGCAAGAGTTAGAGGGGCTGTGGTGGGCAAGAGAAGGGGGACAGACTTTTCTCTGTGGTGCCCAATAACAGGCACAAACTGGGCAATGGGCATAAAATGGAACCTAGGAGGTTCTATCCGAAAAGGAGAAGAAAATTATTTGTTGTGAGGGTGCCAGAGCCCTCAATTAGACTGCCCAAAGAGGTTGTGGAGTCTGCTCTGGGTGTAAACGCACCTGGACATTGTGATCCTGGGCAGGCTGCTGTGGGTGACCTTGCTTTAGCAGGTGGGTTGGACTGGATGACCTCCAGATGTCCCCTCCAGCCTCCACCATGCTGAGATGCTGTCATTCTATGATTCTGTGGGTTTGGCTCTGATGGTGCCACTTTGTTCCTGGAATTAAGACTGAAAACAGAACAAGATCTTATTTAGAGATTTATCTGAAAGAAGGAAGAAAACACAATTCAGTGATCACCTGATAGTAAACTTTTCAGAGGAGATTCAGAGAAGATCACTGATTTAGAAGAACACACAGTTCTGATGCTTTTTTTTACCCATCTGAATGTGGAAAGTGGACTTTTAGAAGGCTAAAACCTTTAACTGACAGCTTATCCCTGGGGAAAAAATAATAAAACAGTTACTTCATTAGATAGGCTGTGTAGAGGTGGTTCAAAATTGTATTCTCCCAAAGCTTAACAGAGGTCATTGATCACATCTGTAGCCCAGGTTGTAAGGCTCCCATTTCACAAAGCAATGCACAGTTAATACAACCTTAAGGATGTAAATCCTGATGAACCTCTAGCAACAGTGTGAGTGTCAGGGAATGAGTGGCTCTGGGCACATAGAACAAAGTGGGCTGGAGATAGGGCCCACTGCAAGGAAAAGAATACCTAGAAAATTAAAAGGGGAAATGTTCTTTCCCCTTCTCCCTTCTTCCACTCTTATGCCCATGCCTGCTGCAATGTTCCATGTCTCAATTGATTTATTTGTGGACAAACCACCTGGACAATGTACTTTTAGAGTGATTTTAATGCTTGGGAAGTACTTAAACAGAGAAGCAGATTCATAGCTGACTTAACTGTGTGCAGCTCTGCTGAAGTCAGTGGATTTATAATGACTTGAATACTTAGGAACCAGGTTTAAAATACACAGCTACAGAACCAGAATGCTTCCTTCTCTGAAAAAAAAAAATCCTTTGGGTAAATCTCACACTGCAAGATAAAACAGCTCTTCCATTTCACCCAGAAAACCTGGTGAAAGGTTAGCTCTGGCTCTGTCAGAGAAGCAATGTGGCTGCTGTATATGGACAGTGTTTCTTAAGCTGCTCTTTTTGAGCACCAGAGTGTAGGAGACATCTCTGTGCAGGGAACAGCAGTTTCTATGGATATCTTTTTTTACCTTGCCTTCTCTAATGTTATGTCAGGGATTTATTTTATGTCTGCAGTGCATCTCCGTAGCTGCTTCTTTGTCTGAAGAGAAGATTTGTTCCCATCGGCTGCTAAAAAAAGACCTTTTCCCCGTGGCCATGGGGAACAAGCAGCTGAATTGTAACCAGAGCCCACGCACCACAGCCTTTGCTCTGGGCCCTGCAAATGATCCCCCTAGAACTGTTTTGCTGGAACCATTTGAACAGGGTAATGGTTAGATGGGGAATCATATCTCTCAAACAGGACAATCAACCAAATCTCTTTCAGGTGGTGATAGAGTTGGCCCTGAAGGTCCTTGCTCTAGTGTCTTCAACAGGATTCAGACTCCCCAGACCTGCTTTGTGGTCATATGTGAGTACTGCAGTGAATACAGGATCTGTTGCTTTTTACTGCCTTATTCTAGGCACAAAGCACTCCCTACCTGCTTTGGCCACATAAAAAAGGGACTGCTTTGTGTGACAGCTCACTGCTGACTCTGCTGGAGTAGTTTTTACTGACTAACTACAGGTATCTTACCTCATCACGCTTCTGTCAATTTTGTAACAACAGCTGCCTGAGATTGATGCTGGGACTGCATCATCTCCACCTGTGATAATAATGAAGACATTCAAGCATCAACTGGTCTATGGACAACAGAAGGAAGAGCTCAAAATTCCCTCTCAGAAAGCTCCTTCAACAATTAATACTTCACTGTGAAGTTGGTGAAGAGCTCAAATAATTTCTTCTCAGTGCAGACTATTGATGCAGATTTGTCTCATCTCAGATTTGTCTCACTTATCTGTGGAGAGATGGCAGTGGAGTTCCTCACTCATCTAGAGAATTAATGACCAAGTGAGCTGGGAGCATATAAAACCACAGCCCTGGTGTCCAGCTATGCTCTGACTGGAAGTCCCATTTTCTCCTTATGAACTAAATTTCATACACTGACTTATTTGATGCAAACTGGGAGACATCCATCAGTCATCCTGTGGCACATCACAGACTCTCTCTGAGGGAGCCCAAGAGGAGGACTGAAAGCTGCAGCCAGCAAAAAAGGACACTTCCATCTTTACCTTGAGATCCTAGTCACAAGGTGAGATGACTAAACTGAGAACTTGGCCAAAACTGCAGCTTGAGTAAGTATCACATCTGCAACATCAAGTTTTACCTAAGAGTAAGGCTTGAGGAAGTCCCTTTCCCTATAGTTGTCAAGGCCTGAAATAGGCTGCCCAGCAGTGGTGGAGTCCTCATATCTGGAGGGATTCCAAAGCCATGTAGATGTGGTGCTGAGGGACATGGTTTAGTGGTGACCTGGCAGTACCAGGTTAATGGTTGGACTTGATGATGGTTTAGTGGCCATGGTGGTCTTAGACTGATGGTTGGACTTGACGATCTCAGAGGTGTTTTCCAACTGAAACAACTCTATGATTCTATGATCTTAAGGGTCTCTTCCAACTAAAATGATTCTATGAATCTATGTTTCTAAGTCTACTTGCTGCCCTGCAATGGACTCCAACCTCACTGCTGGCTCTCAGCAGTGAAGCAAACTCAGAGGAGGAGGGGAATTAGATCTAGAGGGTAATTTCAGGGTCAGGTCAACGCACTTTCATGGGTGTCTTTCATGTAAAGAAGTAATCACAGAGGTCTTTGTACCAAAGCAAACGAAACAAACTTAAATCTTGTTAAGAAATTTAAGATACAATTTGTGTGCAAAATACAAGCAGCATATACGAGAAGCAAAACTCAGTTATGCACCACTAGCAACCCCTGTGTTCATGCTAGCAACCCCTGTTCCCTCTCTGGAGAGATTCCCTTCCAGCATAGCTGGCTAGCAGCATCATTTGGGAATTTCAAGTAATACTCAAGAATTCCTTTGAACATAGTGTTCCATTAGTTGCTAATTAATTGGATCTGCAGGTCACTGTGAAGTGGATTACCACAGCTGGGGAGGGTGGTGAGCATGCCCCTCATTTCTAGTGCCTTAGCAAACCTATCCTGGAAACAATGTCACTGTGATACATCCTGCACATCTTTTAACAGCAGCCTGCACCCCCACTGTCACTGAGTGGATGATTTGAACTATTATGAATAGTTTTCCCTTGTTCAACCATGTGTTGTAGATGCTTTAGAGTGAGCAGGCTGGCTTCCCCCATTTGCTTCATGGCACTTCAGAAGCCACGTGTGTGTTTTCATAAAGAGAGCGAGATCAGCATCACAAAGATGAATTCAAAGAAAGAAGGGGGACAATGAAGTTATGCTCCAAAGAACTAGTAGGGCATGGCTAGCAGTGGTTGCTGGCAGTCCAGAAGGCATCTGTGTGCTGGGCTGCATCTGAAGCAGTGAGAGCAGCAGGACAGGGAGGGGATTCTGCCCCTCTGCTGCATCCAATTCTGCAGCCCTCAACATAAGAAGAATGTGAAGCTGGGTCCAGAAGAAATTCTTTCCAGTGAGGGTGGTGAGACACTGAAACAAGCTGACCTGAGAAAATGAAGGTGTCTCTTCTCTGGAGGTGTTCAAGGCCAGATTGGAAGTAGCTTTGAGCAACCAATTCTGGTAGAAGGTGTCCCTGCCCATGGTAAGAGTTGGAACTAGATGATCTTCAAAGTCCTTTCCAACTTGAACTATTCTAAGATTCTATGATTCTGTGATAAAGTACCTGATTTTTTGGCTTGATTTTATGTAATGAATCCTCTACTTAACTTCTGAGATTTCCTAGGATGTTTTGTAGATGTCCAACTATGTATTTATTACTTTTGCCTTGCTTTTTATTTAGGGATTTTGTGTGGTGTTTTGGGATTTTTTTTTTTTGTTGCATTTGTTTGTTTGCTTTTTTTTTAAAATCAATGTTCATGAATTTACATAGGCAAGTCCCTAATTCTTGTTGTTTCCACTCTTGATCTCATCTCTTTCTGTTTTGTTTTGTTTTCAAATTTTTTCTTCCTCTTCTCTTTTTATTTCATTTACTCTTTGTTGAAACAGAATATTGCTGCTTTACCACAGTGGAAAATGAAGAACTCTAAATTAATCCCAATTGTTTACCATGCCTCTACATATAAAAGATGTAAGAATAAAATGTTACAGCTAGTGTAATATTTCAGTGGATGCCAAGTTGCTTCCACATGCTCTGTGCATGCCTGTTTGATCATCCTGCTAAGCAATCCTCCAAAATGTGAGATCAGGGGTGTGACCTGAAGCAGCTAATTAAGGATACCTAGCGTTGAAAACTTGCATTTCCCCCACATTTTCTTTCCCCCTTCTCAGTCATGGTTGGTGTGCTCCTTTTAGGGGACGGAATTCGTGCAGCCTGAAAGCAGCATCAGTAACAAGGTTTGTACTGGACAGCTCAAGGCCAGGATGAAGATGAGTGCATTTTTTTCGGAGTGTGAACCAATTAGAGGATGAAAGGTCATGAAGGACACATCTCTGTGAAGCGCTAATGCATAGTTAACAAGGCATCTCGCTTCTTTGTGTTTCCTGGAACATCAGCAGCTCCGTGGCTGTGGATTAGTTCAGCTTAGTCTTTCAGCTCAGAGGTTTACAAGTTTGCAGAACTTCAGAGACTTCCCCGGTGCCCAGCAAGAGACGGAGCTTCTTGCTGTCCTTAGCAGTGTGTGTGTGTGTGTGTGTAATCATCATTCTCCAACGTGCACAAATTAAGAACAAGTGCCTGCACTCCGTGATAATTGATGCTGAGCCTATGGGTTGTATTTTCTTTGCTGAGCACCTTCTTGCTGAGCAAATCTGACAAATGAAAACGCTTGCTGAGATTTTTATTTCTACGGCAATTTTCTGTGTTTTCTTCCACTGGCAATATCATATTTTTGTTTGTGAAGGGAAGAGCTATTGTTCATCCTAGTTATTTGCCTCATAGAGCTGGAGTAAAAATAACTGATATTGAGGACACATTAAAATGGAGGCAGGTGGGAAAGAGCACCTCCTAAACAACGAAAAAATCCAACCCAAACTCCAAGAATAGAGACAATTTTACAGACTTGCTTGTAGAAAACTGCTGCAAGTTATTCCAGATGATAAAAGATGATTTAACTTGTTGGGATGTCTGGCTCATTTTGTCTGTCTGGACATCTGAAAATGTTAAAACACGCTTTTAAAAATTCACTTTATTTGCATAACTCTGGTAGGCACAAAGTCCAGGTTTTCTGTTCTGCTGGAAATGCATAACAGAAGGCATCTCTTTTTCCTGAGTATACCAGGCATATGAAGGGGGCCTACAAGAAGGCTAGAGAGGAACTGTTTCCCAAGGCCTGTAGTAACAGGATGAGGGAAAATGGTTTGAAATTAGAGATCAGCAGGTTTAGGTTGGTTGTTAGGAACAAGGTCTGCACCCTGAGGGTGGTGGAACACTGCAACAGGTTGGCCAGGGAGGTGGTTGTGCCCCCATCCCTGAAGATGTTCAAGGTGAAGTTTGATAAAGATCTGAGCTAAGCAACCTGAGTTCCTGTTGACTTTACAAGGGTTGGACTGGATGATCTTCAGAGTTCCCCTCTGAGCCAAACAATTCTGTGATTCCATGAAAGGTTAGGATATATTGGAAAAACTTGGGTGACAGCCTGTGTTTTCCAAGCTCCCTGTCTACTAGATCAACCAATCTCCAAGCCTCTTTTCATACCAGCCTTTAGGAAACAGATGATTCATATATGTGGCCTTTGGGATGTGGGTGAGCAATGCCAACAAGAACTGGATTCAGTTTGTCCAGGAGTACTTTTGTAAAGTGGAACTGCTGTGGCTTGTAGCTGAAGTTGTGAATCTGAGACATCATTTTTCTGGCCTCACTGTTGGTTGGCATCCTCTTGGGAGGGGTTGCAGCCAGAATTGTCTCATTGATGGGTCTGGAAACAAACAGACCCATCAAACATAACCATAGACAGGATTGCCCAAAATACAGTGAGTAAAGTGCGTGTCAGGAGTCACTGCACTTGCAAGGCGACCAGCACTACCTGCAGTACTCATTTAGCTAGGTGTGGCCTAGAAATACTAGTCACAAAGCGGCTTTCATTCATGGGAATGGTATTCAAGCAATTTGCTCTATAATCATCTATCCTGGAGCTCACCACAGGCTGTAAAAGCTTCCTGAAACCTAGAGCAACCCACACTCAGCTGCCTACAGTGGTGCATCTGCACCAAGGGCTCCCTTGCTTGGTTTTCCAATCCAGGGTTGGAACTCTTGCACTTGTATGCTCAAACAACAGACTTCCTGTCCCATCTCCTCTGCCTGAGTGATGCGAAACAAGCTTGAGATTTGGTCTGCCCTTGCTGGGATCTCCTGGAGGTACTTTACACAACTTATGCCTTTTTGAGGAATGTGTAAAGCGACACATTGATTTTTAGGGTTTAGAAAGAGGAAAAGGAGAACTAGAAACAAAGCTGTTCAATTTGGCACAGAGCTCTGTGCCAGGCATGCAATGAACTGCTGCCAGGCATGGAAGTGAACTGGAAATAATCTCTTTTCTCTGCAAGTCTTGCAGGTGACAGGTCTTCAGCTGCTCATCACAGTACTTGAAGAGAGCATTTATAGGTAGACAAATGGGATAGACAAGTTTATACAAAAGCAAAAAACCTGAGAGCTATGAAACCACCCTAACCTAAAGGGAACTGCTTGGCCAGTATTTATTTATCTTCCAGAAGCTGAAGAACACGTCATCATTAGATACTGCTGAGAAGGAGACATGTACCCCCACACCCCACAAAACTTACAGCTTCAACATGGGATGTGTGTGAAAAACGCAGTCCAAACATGCAGTTACAAAGAGTACTCAAAAGGGACTCATGCTTCGGACTCTGAAACAAGACTGCAGCCATGCTATGATGCACTGGGGCATCTTTAGTTTTCCCTCTAGTCAGAAAAGTGGGATTGATGTCCTTCTGATGTTTTTTTCAGTTTTCCTCAAAATCTAAATAGATTTATTGATATTCACTGGGGCCCAACTTCTTCCATCAGGTATGACTGGAGCTGTTCAGAGCTTTCAGATGTAGCCACAGCTGTTTTACATTCCTTTTTATTTAACCTTATTAAGCAAACTTAAAGCCGTGGGACACGACCTGTATTTCTCACTTAAGATTTTCTCCTGAACTTATTTAGCAAACCACCCCTTAACCAATCTACAGAAAAAAAGGTGGCATTTTGTTAAGGTGATTCAAATTATTTCTCTATTTTTGCATTTCATGCTTTGCTGTTTGAAATTCCATTCACAGTTCATCGTTGGAGTTTGTACCTTCTCTGTGTTTTCAAACAGTTTAAGAAGAAAGCTTAATTAAATACAAAGACCGAAAGCCCTGGGGCTGTTGAGACTGGAGAAGAGCATCTTGAGAGCAGATCTGATCAATGCTCAACAAGAGCAAAAGGGTGGAGAGCAAGGCGAGGGGTCAGACTCCTTCTGGTTGTGCCCAGTGGCAGGACAAGGGGCTACAAATATAAACTAGAACCCAAGAGGTTCTATCTGAACAGGAGGAGAAAATTCTTTGTTATTAAGGTGCTGGAGCCTTGAAGCAGGCTGCCCAGAGAGGTTGTGGAGTCTCCCTCTCTGGAGAGATTCCAAAGCCACCTGCACATTGTGATCCTGGGCAAGCTACTGTGGGTGATTCTGCTGGGGGCATGGACTGGGTGATCTCCAGAGGTCTCTTCCAACCCCCACCATGCTGGGAGTCTGTGTAAAGAAAAAAAAACTCACCACAGGAAAGAGAAGAGACAAGAAAGAGACAGCTATGGTGCACTGCCAATAAAAGCATAATGCACAAATCACAGTGCAGATTTTTTGGTCCCAGAACAGTTTCCCAAAATGTTTAGATTCTCAGAAGTTTTTTGTTCTTAAAATTGAACCTGCACACACTAATAAGGTTCTAAAACTGCTTTTGATTATGTCAGGGAACAACTTGGCATATGGGTGTCTCTGTGTTCATTCTGATTGATATTTTGAAAGAAGCCAAAGGGTAGGTGGTGTGTCTGCCCACAGAGCTGCTGGGGCTGTTGTTTCCCACCTTAAATTTCCTGGTGGTCTAGACAAGGAGAGACAAAGCTGTTTTGTGTAGCTGCCTGCAAGCATGATGGAAAATGGCTAAATTGCTTTAACTTCACTCAGCTACTAAAATTGATGCATTTTGATGGGTTTTGTGCTGCTTTATGTATCTTTGAATCTCATAATAGGATGGTTTGATTTGGAAGGGACTTTCAAAGCCCATCTAGTCCAGTGCCCCTGCTGTCAGAAAGGACATCTTCAAGGAGAGCAGGTTGCTGCTGTATGCCCTGAGATAACCATCACTGACTATCTCACAGTTGTTCCTTCCTTCTCCAGAGGGATTTCAGGTCTTGATGTAGCTGTTTCTGCAGATTGCCTTTTGGGGAATGCTGCCCATGGCACAACAGGGAATGGCTTTGCTTCGGGTATCTAAGTCAAGATTAATTCTCCTTCTTTTGTTCCTATTACTTATAATGAAATGGATTGCTGTTTAATAAAAAAATCTCTTTCAAAGCTTTTCTTCAGTAGACTTTGAATTTAGAAGCACAATCTCATTAGGATCTGTGAATCTGGCACATATGGGGAGATTTAACACCTTTGTTAGTATTGCTTATGAGAGCGAAACATATTAACCAATTGTCTCTTACTGTGGTGTGAACAATGAGAGGAGTCTGGAGTCATAGCAGGGAAGGATGTTAAAAGCTGTGGTGATATTTGCTGATCAGTTTGCAAGAATTGCAGTTGGCTGCAATGCCACCCTCACCCATATGCTCCACTGCAAATTAATGTGCTGAATGACACGCCTGCCCACGCCCTGTCAGAAACAAATCTGAGTGCTGGGTTTGACAATTAGACATGAAGAATTGGAGGGCTGTAGCTGGTTGTATTCCCCAGGGGTCAGGATGGGCTCCAGTCTTGCTGACCATCTCCATTGACAAATTTGGTAAAGGGATGGGGCAGACTATCAGGAAGTTTGCTTGCTGGGAGGAGTGCCTGTGCTGCCATTCAGTGAGATCTGACAGACTGGAGAATTGGGCAGAGGGGAACCTCACAAAGTTCAATAGGGCAAGTATAGGGTCCTGCATCTGGGGATGAATAACCTCCTGCACTGGTATAGGTGAGGGGTGACACTCTGGAAAGTAGCTCTGCACAGAAGCAAACAGGAGTGCTGGTGCACAAATTCCTCATGAGCCAGCAATGCACCTTCATTACCAAGAAGTCCTCCTGGGGTGCACAAAGAACAGTATGACCAGCAACAGGTTGAGGGAAACTCTCCTTCTGCTCTACTCTGCCCTGATGGGGCCACACCTGGAGTAGAGTGTCCAGTTCTGGGCTCCCCAGTTCAAGACAGGGAACTCTTGGAGAGAGCCCAGCAGAGGCTGCAAAGATGCTGAGGGGCCTGGAACACCTCTGTGAGATGTAAAGGCTGAGAGACCTGGGGCTGTTGAGCCTGGAGAAGAGCAGTCTGAGATGCCCAACAAGAGCTAAAGAGGATGGGGCCCAGACTCTTCTCAGTGGTGTCCTGTGACAGGATGAGGAGTAATGGGCATAAACTGGAACCCAGAAGGTTCCATCTAGATGTAAAGAAAAATTTATTTGGTGTGAGGATGCTGTCACCCTGGAGCAGGCTGCCCAGAGAGGTTGTGGAGTCTCCTTGTCTGGAGTTATTTCAAACTCACCTGGACATTGTGATCCTGGGCAAGCTGCTGTGGCTGCCCCTGCTTTAGCAGGGGTGTTGGGCTGAATGATCTCCAGAGGTCCCTTCCCATCCCCTCCATGCTGGGATTCTGTGAATTTTCTCTTGTACCTTACCAGGATGCTATTATGTGTAAACTTCTATAGCACGAAACTCTCTCCAAGATGTAGAGGTAGAGCTCATTTTAGCAAACAATCTTCCCAGGATTATCAAGGTTATTTCCAAACTTTGTAAAAAAAAAAAAAAAAAAAGAGAAAAAAAGCAATGTCTCCATCTTGGTGACTAATGCTTCTGTTAGCCAAGTACACAGAGCAAGGTATGCCTTAAGTTGTGTGCTTTGCTGAACGTTCAGACAGAGCTGTCTCTCCTGAGACCTGTATAACTCATACCGCAGTTTAACCTGTGATTAATTACAAAGAGAGCAGAAGCTCTGCTCCTTCCCACTGCTGCTTTCATCAAACGCCCAAATCCTAGGGTAAATCTCTGCTAGGCAGTAGGAGACCCAAGTGACTTGCTAGGCTGATTAAAAATCAGCCATCCTGCTGAGCCTTGAAACAACACTGGGTGAAGTGAGGGCCTCTGGAATGGAAACATCTATCCAGGGATCAGCAATGCAAGAAGAAGAAAGGTTTGGGGCTTTTTTTTTTTTTTTTTTTGTGGGGAGAAATGACACTGAAAAAGCAGAAGGCTTCAGCACAAAGGTAAAGCTGATCAGTGGGAGACCAGGTAGGGCTTTGTGCTGTGGGGTAGTGTTTATTGAAAGGTATGAGCTTCTGATGTGGTCTGGGGGTCGAGGGAAGGGACTGGCAATAATACTGTTGGGGGCACTGCCTTTAGTTAGTGCCCTGCAGAGTGAATCAGAGGTTGGTGAGTGTTGCCATGCAGAAAAGCCTCTTGACTGATGCTATTTGGTGTGCATCTTTCCTTGCTGAAGAAGAATCCTCTGTGAAAAGGGAGGAGCTCTCACTAGTAGTCTAGAAGGAACTTTTCCATGAAAAAAAATCTCAATTAGCATTCTCTATTGAGTCATATTCTGCTATTTTAATGCCTGTTTGTGGTCTAGATACTCTAACAAACTCGGTAGGCTATTAGAATAAGATGATCCTTTTGGATGCTGTGATCCTCAGAAACCTGGTCTGTGTAATCCTGCTCTAGCAGGGTGGTTGGACTAGGTGATCTCCAGAGGTCCTGTCAGCCCAAATCACGCTGGGATTCTGTGACTCTGTGAGGGATAGGGAGGAGAAGAGCAAGTTTTCATTATGATTTTGCTTGTTTTTTGAGCCACTTCTATTTTTTTTTGTCAACCTATTTAGGCCAGATGGTAGGTGAGACTCGCATGGTGGGACAACAACCTAGAGATCAGGAAAGCTGGCTCCCTGCCTTGCTTTTGCTGTGCCTATAGCTGAAGAACAGCATTGAAAGGAGGTGGGGAACAGAAGCCCCATCTTGTTTTGAATGGAGAGTGGGCAGATATCAATGTGTTGACTGCAAAGGAAAATATGGGAGTAGCTTGCCTGGCAGGTGGTTTCTCTTGAGAGAGCTGTGAAAAGCCACCAAGAAGGCCTCTGGGAGCCCCAACTCCTCGGTCTCCCTCAAAATAGCATTTCCTTGCAAAGGATTAGCATCACTGAAAGCACATAAAATAGTTGTTTACCATTATTTCTCCACTCCCAGTTTCCTCACAGATTCTAATACCTTAATTACTCTTAGTAAGAAATGGGATTAGCAAACTACGAAAGTTGGGGCCGTGAGACTTGTTGCCATCAGCAGGTTGTGGCGGTGCTGTCCCAGCTCTCCTATGGTCCTGCCCAGGCCCTGTGGCACAGCTGGGCACTAGACCCAAAGTGCAGTGCTCACTCCTCTCAGCAGTGTTCAGGGGGCTGAAAAAAAGGAGGTGAGACATCTCACATGGGCAAAAAGAATAACAAAAATAAGTAAACAGTCCTGAGCTTTAGTTTTGAGAACTTCATGAGAAGAGCAGCAGCTGGGGCTGAGTGGGAGGGAGGGAGAGTCACAATCAGCATCCTCATTTTTCAGTAAGTCCCAGATGCAGATCAAGAAATGCAAAGTTTGTGCTGACTAGGAGACCAGGGCCTCAGATCTCATCCAGCACAGAGTAAATTTAAAAAAAAAGAAGAATAGCAGTTCTCTGAAAGTGTTCAATGCCTTGCATGTTTTGTCTGTAGATAATGTCTCTCTGTATCACAGAATCACGGAATAGTAGGGCTTGGAAGGATCTCTGGAGGTCATCCAGTCCAGCACCCCTGCTAAAGTAGGGGCAGCCATGGCAGCTTGCCCAGGATCATGATGTCCAGGTGGGTTTGGAATTTCTCCAGAGGAGACCACACAGTCTCTCTGGGCAGCCTGCCCCAGGGTTCCAGCACACTCACAGCTAAGAAATCACAGAATCACAGAAAGTCAGGGGATGGAAGTGACCTTGAAAGATCATCCAGTCCAAGCTCACTGCAAGAGTAGGATCACCCATACCAAAACACACAGGAACACATCCAGGCAGCTTTTAAATATCTCTGGAGAAGGAGACTCCATAACCCCCCTGGACAGCCTTGTCCAGTGTTCTGTCACCCTCACAGGGAAAAAATTCCTCCTCATGTTTACATGAAACTTCCTATGGCTCAGCTTCCACCCATCGCCCCTTGTCCTGTCACTGGGCATCACCGAACAAAGTCTGGCTCCATCCTCCTGGCACTCACCCTTTACATATTTATAAACATTGATGAGGTCACCTCTCAGTCTCTTTCAAGCAGCACAGTCCCAGCTCCCTCAGTCTCTCCTCATAACAGAGATGTTCCATTCTCTTCATCATCTTTGTGGCTCTGTCCTGGACTCTCTCAAGCAGTTCTATGTCCCTCTTGAGCTGGGGGCCCCAGAACTGGAAACAGTGCTCCAGGTGCAGCCTCACCGGGGCAGAGTAGAGAGGCAGGAGAACCTTTCTTGACCTACTAGCCACAGCCCTTCTAATACACCCCAGAATGGCATTGGCCCTCCTTGGCTACTAGAGCACATTGCCAGCTCATGGTCAACCTCCCATCAACTAGGACCCCCAAATCCTTTTCACCTTCACTGCCTTCCAGCAGGTCAGTCCCAAGCTGTACTGATACCTGAAGTTGTTCTTTCCCAGATGCAAGACTCTACATTTGTCCTCGTTGAATTTCATTAAATTTCTTTCTGCCTGCCAAGGCTCACTGAATGGCAGCACTGGTGTGCTTCTGGTGTGGTAGCCACTCCACCTAGTTTGGTGTCATCAGCAAACTTGCTGAGAGTGCACTCTATGCCCTCATCCAGGTCATTGATGAATATATTGAACAGAACTGGTCCTAGTACTGACCACTGTGGGACTCCACTAGTTATAGACCTCCAATTAGACTCCACCCCATTGACCACAAATCTCTGGCTTCTTTCCTTCAACCAGTTCTTAATCCACCTCACTACCCAATCATCCAGACCACAGTGCCTCAGCTTAGCCAGAAGGATGCAGTGGGAGACAGTGTCAAATACTTTACTGAAAACAAGATAAACCACATCCACTGCTTTCCTTAAACTTAAGTGGAACTTCTGGGTTCCACTTTGTGCCTGTTGCACCTTGTCCTGTCGCTGGACACAACTGAGAAGAATCTGAACCCTTTCTCTCTCACAGAGGTGCCCCAGGCCCCTCATCATATCTGTGGCCTCTGCTGGACTCTTTCCAGCATTTTCTTGTCTCTCTTGAACTAGGGAGCCCAGAATTGGACCCAGGACTCCATTTGTGGCACCACCTAGAGAAAAGCAGAGTGGGAGGAGAACCTCCCTTGGATACACTCTTCTTTATTCACCTCAAGATGCCTTCTTGACCACAAGCGCACATTGCTAGTTCATGGTGAACTTGTCACTAGTACACCCAGGTCCTTCTCCTCAGAGCTACTTTCCATCTAGTCCACCCCTCACCTGTACTGGTGCAGGAGGTTATTGCTCCCTAGGTGCAGGTCCCTATACTTGCCCTTGTGAAGCTCCTTTAGGCAAATTTCTCCCAACTCTCCGGCTTGTTTAGGTCAAAAGCAAGAAAACTGGGAACAGCAAGGAATGCTTTTGCTCATTTAGTGTTTGCATGGACTGAAAGAACTCAGTTTTGGGGCAATGGACACGAGGATTTTTTTCACATTTTAGCAAATATTGAACACATCTGATCAAGTTGCTCAGACTTGTCCTAGTGCTACCTATGCCCCAAGCAGGCCTGATGCTGCATCATAGTTTCAGGTCAGTGTAAGTGCGATGATGAAGTCAGTAAATAAATATTTATCTTCGACCTCTAACACTTTGACTGACCTCATCTGAAATCCAGATATCTTCCCTGTGTGATCTGTTCTCTGTCACTTAATGGATAACCAAGTTAGGTAATGTTGATAGGCCCATAGAGGGAAAGGATTTAAGGAGAGATTGCAGGTTCTTGGCCATTTAATTGGTTCTTGTTTTATGTTTCTGTTGCCCCATGCGTTACAACACAGGCTGCTCTCCAGTATATCTTGGGAATGCAGAGAAAATATGAATAACTTGGTTCATCTATTTAAAAACGGCTAAAAAGCCCCAGCTCATTCCTCATGTGTTTCCCCTTCCTCTTCTAAATTACCCTCAGCATAAAGCCTGTATTTACATTCCAATCATAGGTTCCCACAAGAGGCACACAGCTGTGGGATGTGTTACATATCATAATTATAAAGACATATTTGTTCCTTTTCCCCTCTGAATGGATTCTCATATCGATTCCTTCTTCCTTCTGCACACTTACACCGAGGCAGTTGGGGGAAGGTTGATTTGGTGTGAAACAACTTTAATTGCTTTATCTCTGGGGAAAAAATGCAGTCTCTGAAAAGCTTCGTTGCCATTTTGTAACTGTTTTTGCAAACAGACTTCAACTAATGATCCAAGCCACTTTTCTTCTTAATTAAAACTGAGGTTATGAATGGTTACTGGGATGCTTGGAAGGTTTGAGAAAAAGAGAAAGCCTAGAAAGTTCAAGAAAAAAAAAAAAAAAAAGATGTCAGACACACATTTCCAAATTGAATGAGAGCTATAGCATCTGTAAATTGCTTGGAGAAACAGAGTTATCCAGCAGATTCAAAGCCATCTAATAAGTGCAAACCTGGACAAAAGCTGGAGGTTTTCTTTTAATCCTATAGAAAGAAAAGAGCCAACAAAGAGTCAAAAGACCAGAAAAAGAACCAACTCAATTCTAAGACCACCACAAAGAGATCTTTGTGGGACATTGTGACCCTCAGGCTTGGCTCTTGTTTTCCTGGACATAAATGGAGGCAAAACTCAATAGAGATGGCAGACGAGGCCAGCAAGGTACCCACACGTGTGTCACTTGAGGATTAGCTACACGAACAAGGACTAGTTGTTTGGCTTAGAGCCTTTTTCTTTTACCTTTAGCACCTTCTTTTGAAGTGATGTCCCAAAATTTTCTTGTATGTTGGCATGCTTTAGAGGTAGTGTTTTGAACAGCAGTGATAACTGTTAAGAACCACTTCTCACACTGTTGTCTATTTTTATCAAGTCAAGGTGCTTTCAGTTCCAAAATATGAAGGCCTCCCAAATTACTGCAATAATGTGGACAATTATGCCCCATTCCTGAAGGTGTTCAAGACCAGGTTGGATGAGGCCTCGGAGACCTCGAGTGACCTGGTCTAGCGGACGATGTTCCTGCTCATGGCTGGGAGCTGTGTGTGGGGGGTATGGAACCAAATGATCTTTAAGTAGTCCCTTCCAACAAACACCATTCTATGAATGAGTCTATGAACTGTTACTACAAAGAGAAGATGTCATCACTCTCTAGAAGTCCCTGAAGGGAGGTTGGAGTAAGGAGGGGGCAGCCTCTTCTCCTTGATGACAAGTGGCAGAACTGGAGGAAATTGTTACAAGCTGTGCCAGAGGAGGTTCTCAAACACTGACATGGTCTGTTCAGGATAATGGTGGTGTCACCACCCCTGGAGTTGTTTAAACAGCATGTGGACCTGGCACTTAGGGGCATGGTTTAGTGCCGACCCTTCAGTGCTGTGTTGAGTGTTGGGCTAGATGATCTCAGCAGTCTGTTCCAACCAGATATATTCTGTGTGAGATTCTTAGATGTTAATGTAGCCATTACATTTTAGTTTGGTTTAACAATAGTTAGAATATGCCTATTAAAAATAATTAAAAAAAAAATAGAGGAAAGGAAAACCAAGCCCTGTGTTGTACCTGATACGTTGACCTCTGAAGATCTGAATCCTCAACAGGCATCCGGCAGAGATATTGAGCGGGGAGAGCTGCGCAGAAATGCTGACGGAGAATGTTGCATCTGATAAATAGATCAATTTTCTTGGCAGAAGAACAGCATTTCCCTTTCTTTGATGTGGGGGAATGGAATTGCTGAGCTGTGTTCTCAGCTGAGATTAGATACACATTTTGAGCCCAAAGCTCCTCTTCATCAGAAGTTAATATTTACAAACTCCACAAAAGCTTCTCTGCTTTAAGTACTGCTACTACTGCTATTAGTGTGTGTGTGCCTGTCTGGTAGTACAGCAGGAACAGCTCTTCCTCTGTATCCGCACAGAAATGTGTTCAGCTCTTTTAGAGGGATGGAGTGAAGTGCTTCATAGAATCACACAACCCCATCATGGTGGAGTTCAGAAAGGACCTCTGGAGATCATCCAGTCCAATGCCCCTACTTGAAGCAGTCACCCACAGCAGCCTGCCCAAGATCACAATGTCCAGGTGGGTTTGGAATCTCTCTGGAGAAGGAGACTCTGCAACCTCTCTGGGCAGCCTGCTCCAGTGCCTTGCTGCCCTCAAATGAAATTCACAATATTGCTTCTTCTGTAGTTTAGACGAATACATCACTTCTGTTTGAAGTTCTCCCTCCTATACACCAAGAGGGATACATTACAGTTCTCTCTCACCTCATCACCTACCCAAAATTGGTCTTCTTCTTTTCTGGAACTTCTTAATCCTTCTTCTTCCTTTCTTTTTTTTTTTTTTTTGCAAT
>VWZI01004918.1:58221-76074 GCA_013396835.1 Psilopogon haemacephalus
AAAAAAATTTAATTAAACTCTCGTAAAAAAAACAAAAAAAAAAAAAAAAAAAAAAAATCTGCTGTGTGTGGATGATGTCACATTTCCATTATCTAACCCTTAATAACTGATTATAGCCTAATTGAATGTACCAGAGGAAAACCAGCAGGATGTCAGGATATAAAGTTCATTAAGGAAAATCAATTTGCAAGGCTTTAAATTGCATTAAGGGCTACCCTTTAAATCATCTAATGTATTTCTTCCTGGTTTGGGAAGGTAAATAGGCACATTGTGGAGGAATATGTGCAAGAAGAAGTGGTAGATTTTGTGGGTAAATTAAATTGCAAATGACTGAAGACAACAATTCCGTTATCAATGACAAGCTGCCAAGGTATTCAAAGCAATCCTCTGCCAGCTGCTTTGGTGTTTTCCATTTCTTTGTCAGTTAAAAATAAATAAATCTTACTTGTAGGTTGGACCAAGATGTCCCTCATTTTATGAAAAAAAGCCAGGAGAGAAGGGCTGTTACTTACTTTCCAGGATGGATTTGGCACCACCTTTACACGCCAGACCCAATGTTTTCATCTTTTTTCAAGTCTGTAAACAGTAGAAGCTGCTTAGAGTCATATTCTTGGCATCATCATCAGCTGGATGCATTTCAACTAGTGTCTTTGGCAGTGTTGAGTCAATACGGTACCTTTGTGAGTGCAATGAAAGCAGACAGTGGGAGACAACCTTACCCTGGTATTTAACTCCTGGTAGTGATGTGGTGGTACACTGGTGACAGTTGATGTCTGGTGAAACCAGGGTGTTTCTGTTGGGGTTTCAGAGCTGGGAGGCTCATGGCTTCCTGGATCCCCAAGGAAAGTAATTTTGGAACAGTTTTGGAGAAGGATGGTAGTCACCGAGGCCTCTCTATGCAGCCTTACATGTATTAGCATGGCCTGACTGATAGTAGGACAGCTCTTGCTCTCGGTGTGACCAGGCAACAATGGTTTTGTTCAGAAATGACAATAAAGTGACAGAAAAATGCCATAATATTATGAGATAAATGAAACGAGATTTGGTTTTCAAGCAGAGGCTCCTCCCTCTAGCATCTTTGTTACTTCTTGGGGCTATTTTGGGATGGATTTGGGAAACGTAACATGTGTTGGTCCATCCATACCTCTTCTCCCTGACCTTTGGTGTTCCCACATTCTCAGCACTGCATTGGGAGATAAAAGTCGTACTTCTGACTGGGACTCCCCTCTGGGGTCAGCACAGTATGACCAGGCAGCAAATCCTGCTGTTGGACTTCAGCTGTTTATTTGGTACATGACAGACTTTGATGAAAGGCTATGTCCCACATATAAATCCACTGCCATGGACATACTCTACACCTGTGTTTCATTGTTCAAGACATGATAACTTACCAGAACTTCTCATGGTCTTCCTGAGCACCAGTGAGTTTGATGAACCCAGATATCTCAGTATGCAAAAGCAGATCCATAGTTTACAGTGATTTTCGGGTGAGATAATTAATTAGGACTTCAAAGGAAGAAGATGGTTCATTTAGCATAAGTGTTAAGTCACATTTTGTCACCTTCCCAGAAGTTGTTTAAAGAGTGGGGAATTGGTACAGTGTGTCTTTCTCTTTGAGATGGTTTATGCAGAGATTTTAATTACATTGGAGATCTCTTAAATATGATTTTGTATGATGGCATCTGGTACAAACTGGATGCCTCACTTTGATCTCCCGTGGAATAGAGGTTGACAGTAATCTTCAAATGAAGAGTAACTTCAGCAGAAAAACAGGGGTGAAATTAACATATTGGAGCATAGCTTTTCTTGTAATCATCACCGTATTAAATATGGAGGGAAGGATCCTGAAAATCCGGTTTGCATTTTGAACAGCGTTGGTGGGGCTGAGTTGTCCTCATTAGCTATTTCGTATTAAATTTGATGAGAAACCTGTTGCTGACAAGCACTGGAAATGCTTTTTTATTTTAATCATCTTAGATAATCTACTGAAAATCTTGTAATGCTGTAATGGGTGCCTCATTCATGGTAAAAAGGAAAAAAAAAAAAAAAAAAAGGTGGGCAAATTGAATACAGAGAATGAAAATGCTCCTTGTAATGGTACCAGAAGGAAAGTTATGGTCTCTTACCATGCTATCCATTTGAAATCACATTTTGCTTATTTGATAAGATTGCAAAAGTGTGTTGCATTATTTTGCAATGGATTTACATTTCAGGTACACAATTTTGTCCAGTTTTCTTGTAAGTGCCACATGCCTCTAAAGCTCTCTCTTTTTTTTTTTTAATTTGCAGTTTTAGGACATTCCCAGTGTCTTCGCTGGGTGTAAATAAGATGCATTAAAATACACAGCTGCTCACTTTTATGTGCTATCATCCCATGAATGAAGTCACAGTGAACATTTTCATGCAGAATATGTTCAGCTGCATTTATTTATTTATGTATTTATTTATTTGAATTTTATTTTTCTTTTTAAGAAGAGTTACATATTTGGGAATGCTAAAGAATGCCATGTTGGCATTCTTTAGCATTCCCAAATATGTAACTCTTCTTAAAAGAGAACCACAGAATGCCATGTTGGCAGGGACCCCAAGGATCGTCTGGTCCAACTTTCAGGGTGATGGTGGAGTTGAAATGAGCCTGTCCAGCACCCTGTCAAGCTGGTTACATCTAACCAATGGTGGGGTGTAATGGTTCTGGGAGTTACCTGTCCCACCCTAATAATGAATTCACACAGACTAGACTCAGCCAACTGGAAGTTAAGGAATGAAGCTTTATATTCACATCTTAGCACAATATACAAGCAGATATTTACAATATATAACAGATATTTACAGCTATATACAGAAATATATAGGTTAAAAGTAATAGAGAAACACAAGACCCCTCCCAGAAGTCAGAGTGTCCAGGAGGGGCTCCCAACCACTCTCCCACCTTTTTTCCACCCCCCTCTGTTACCTCAGAGTCTGTCTTATGTGCAATGTGAGTTGGAAGGATCGGCAAGGGGATTAGGAGCAGAATGATTAGTTGGGTTACACAGATCCAACTAGAAGACAGTTAATACAGCAGAAGCCAGGGAGAAACACAGAGTGCCTTATCTATATTTTTGTCCTTGTTTTTATATGTCTCAGCAAACCTATGATTGAATTAGACATCACCACTGTTTTCTTTTCACAGCATAAAGTCTATTTTTTCTCATTAAAATGTCCCAAGTAGCTTTGAACCAGCACAAGGGTATTCCACTGCTTTCCTTGGGAGATGATTCCAGTATATGACTATTCTGATGGGTAAACATTTCCTTCTGGAGTCCAATGGGAATCTTCCCAGCAGTAACTTGTCCCCTTGTCTTCTCCATGGGACTCCTTGTAAAAAGTGAGTCTCCACCCTCCTGGTAGCCATCCTTTCTGTACTGGTGTGTGGTGATAAGATCTTCCCTAAGCCTTCCCTTCTCTAGACTGAACAAATCCAGCTCTGGAAGCCCTTTCTTGTATGGCAGGGCTGCCAACCCTTTGTCCTTCTTTGGACATTTTCCAGCCTGTCCACATCTATTTTGTACATCAGGGACCAAAACTGCAGGCAGTGCTTCTGTTCACCAGCGCTGAACAGAATGGGACAATGACTTCTTTTTCTCTGCTGTTGATGCAGCATAGCATCCTGTTTGCTTTCTTGCTGCTGCAGCACACTGCTCACCCATGCTGAACTTGCTGTCCACCAAGACCTCCAGGTTCCTTTTCACCTGGCTTCTTTCACCTGCTTTCCAGTCAGGTGGGTCCCAGGTTATGTATTCCCACGATCAGAACCTACACTTGTCCTTGCTGAATCTCTTAAGGTTCTTGCTAGCCCACTCCTGCAACCTGTGCAGGTCTTCTTGGAGGGTGGCTTCTGCCTTCTGGAGTGTGAACCTCCTCACCCATCTTGGTGTCATCTGCAAACTTCATCAAGGTGCTCCTGATCCCAATACCCAGACATTAAACAGCATTGGACCCAGTATTGATCCCAGGGGGACCACACTTGTGATTGGCTGTCAGGCTGAGAAGGAGCCATTGACTGCCACCCTCTGGGTAGGGCCAGTTCCTCACCCACCTCACAGACCACACAGCCAGGCTGTAACATCTGAGTTTCTGTAAGAGGCAGGATGCACTTTTTGTAAGTACTTGCTTTTTTTTGGTGGAAACATCTAAATAATCCAGAAGCATTAACTGAAATGTTTCCTCCTTAAATATTTTGATTCCTAAGGAATATAATAGATATTTTTTGTGTCAAAAGCATCGGATCAATTTTGTCCCTAGAGCAGCTCCAGGGTAGTCAGCAAAATCTTTCTTGCAGGAGACTGCACCTGGAGTACTGTGTCCATTTCTGGTGCTCCCAGCATGTGACGAGATAGCACTAATTAGATGCAATATCTCGTGGCGGGTGGTGGTCTTAGTGCTCGCCTCGCCGGTTCTTTTGGGTTTTCGGTCGGCAGAAAAGACACAAATATCGCTCAAATGTCAGGTACAACAGTTTAACAACTAGAGCTTGGGAGAACAGAGAAGCTATACACAGAATAAATCCCGACGCGCCTATGAAATGCCCGCGGAACGCAAGGAAGGGCTAAAACGTGCTCCTTCCCGAACTGAGGGGGGGACCGTGGAAGGAGGGAAACCGATTTAAAGAAAATAAAAGAGAGATCAGAAAGAGGGAGAGAAACTGGGAAAGGAGAGAGAGGGGTCAGCCTTGCCGCGTAGAAGAAAGCTGTCGTGCCTCGCTGCCTGTTGCCGTGCACATGGCTGGGGCTTCTCCCAGCTACTGCGTGGACGACGGTGGACGAGGAGAGCGGGAAGAGAGGAGAAAATGGCTGCTGACCCGTTTAAGTACCCTACGGGGGCGTATGAAACTGTCCATCAGGCGCCCAGCATTTCCTGGCTGGCCAATTGATTCAAAGTTCCACGTATATGGGCATCCCGAGGTCCCCCCGCTGGGTCCCGGGGCCACCTGGGATGCCCCACCCTTCACCCCCTACCAAACCTTTTAACAGTAGAGGGAGAAGAGAGCCCAGGAATTGGATTAATCCTAGGATGCTCCGTCATTCTATGATGGGACACAGCATAAGAAAGACTGGAGATTAGGAAGAAATTCCTGGCAGTGAGGGTGGTGAGACACTGAACAGGCTGCCCAGGAAGGTTGTGGCTTGACTTGGTATTTGCAATTGAGTAATTTGGTCATGCAGTGAATTGTTTCATGCTTAGCACAACAAATAGCTCAACAAACAGAGAGCAAAGATCCAGCAGAAACTAGACAAAGCCATAAGAAGTAAGTGGGAAAGCAGGGCTTAGTGAGATCTGGGATAGGGAGTGGCATGATAAGAAAATCAGAATCACAGAATCACAGAATGTATCAGGGTGGAAGGGACCCTTAAAGGTCATTTTGTCCAACTGTCCCCTGGCAGTGAGCAGGGACATCTGCAACTAGATCAGGTTGTTGAGGGCCTCACCAAGTTTGACCTTTCAAAAACTCCATTGTGTGTTTTCTTTCAGGCTGAAAATCTTCTGTAATTTAGGCAACAAGTAGATCATGTGCTTTTGTGCTAGTGCTGATGAGATTGTGCTGCTCCTGGATGGCAGAAGAGAGGGAAGCAATCTGATACATGAGATGTAACCACCTGATGCATAATTCAGCCTTGCAAGGGCAGTGTAGGAAAACAGTCTCATGTCTCGACAAATGAATCTCTCTTAGGTTTATGACTATCTCAAGGCCTTCTCTTTCATTATAAGTTCAGTCACAGGTATGGATGTGATTATTATTTGAAATGGAAAGTTCTTCTCCAATAGCTGTTTGTGAAAGATGCTGTCTCACAGCAAAACCACTTCAGTGAGGTATGCTTTCATTTGAGAGTACAACAGCAGCTGTCAGTTCCAGCCGTCATTTGTTTTGCTTTGTTTGGTTTTGTTTCTATTATTTGTGTATGATCATTACAGGAAATAAATTTCTGTGGAAGCAGTCAGTGCCAGACGTCTGAACTTTCATTTGTCACTCCGGATGCTGGCACTGTTGTAGTGCATCAAGCTCAGCAATCCCAATCACCACCAACTGCATAAGGCTGGCTGTACTCAAACCTTCTGACAACTTAGCAAATGCAGAGGGGAAAAGGAGTATTATGATGCTTTGCAGGAGACTAAGGCACAGAAAATTTTGTCCTTCTCCACACAAAAGCATCTGGATGTGTTGATTCCAGAGACCAGGATCCATCAGAGATCCTTGACCAGCTCTGGGGGTGTTGTTCTACACATCATGATTTAAGTCACACAGCCGTTGGAGGTGCAGTGTCTACTGGTGGCACATTTGAAGTTAATGGCCTGTCCTAAAAAAACCCTGAGTTTGAGAAATCAAAGAATGATAGGAATTGAAAGGGACTCTGGTGAGCATCCAGTCCAATCACCTTGCTTACACAGGGTCACCCACAGCAACTTGCCCAGGATCACAATATCTAGGAAGGTTTGGAATCTCTCCACAAAACAAGACTGCACAACCTCTCTGGGCAGCCTGCTCTGGTGCTCCAGCATCCTCACACCAAAGATATTTCTCTTCATCTTTACATGGGACTCCCTGGGTTTCAGTTTATGCCTGTTGCCCCTTGTCCTGTCACTGATCACCACTGAAAAGAGTCTGGCCCTATCCTCTTGATCCTGGACCTTTAGACATTGATCAGCATAGAGAAGAACACATCTTTGACTGAAGTTGACTGTAGACACCATGATAATGGATTAAAGGTAAAAAATGTATATAATATAGGTTGCTGTAAGTGATAATATAATAATTATATGTGCATCATTATAAGTATAAAGGATTTATGTGGCATATAAATATGGTTATATATCATATATTATAATAAATTTTAACATGGTGATAATGTGGATCCATTTCCATTCTCCCTCCCTTCCCCAAATACAACTCTGAATTCAGGCTTATTTTTTCTCCACCTTCCATGTGTTTTCTTTACTAGGCATGAAGTGATTGCTACAACCAAGCCACCTAACTGACAGGCTGCAGTCTCTCCAGGTAGCTGTTTCATGTTTCTGCAGACCACACCTGGGTTGGGGAAGGCTCCCCATGAGAGGAGAAGCAGTTCAAACATGAGCAAACATCATCCACAGGGAGATGACAGAGCAGGAAAGAGTGGTTTTGAGGTTGGTGTTAGGGTTTTCATATACAAAAATTGAAGGTTAAACAGCTCCTGTTTCCTCTATGACAAAACATGAATAGAGTGTGTTTGTGGCTCTTATCCCTCAGGCTATCTGAAAGGTTATGGATGTCCTCTGCACTGTGTGACATACTGAACATTCTTACACCTCACTCATGTGTCATTATTCACAAATAAGGTCAGAGCTTTAATGTCCAGAGAGACAAAAATGTCATTTTGCATTAGTCCAGTCTTTATTCTGGGCTTTTTATCTAGTTCCCTATTAGAAAGGTTTGGATTTTTCTGTAAACAACAGAAAATAGCAGACAAGGAGCAGGATATAGCACATTCCAACACTTAGGTTCTGTCAGCTAGATAATTCTTCCTATCTAATAGAACAAACACACACAAAAAAAAAAAAGTGAACAAACCCATGTTTTCCTTCACTAAGTTCCTTTGGTGCTGGAGCAGATAAAAATCTTGAACGTGTACCCACAACCTTCAGCAACAGAAGAAGGAAAACAAGTGGAAACAGGGGAGGTATAGGTTGGAAGTTCTTCACAGAGAGAGTGATCTGCCACTGGAATGGGCCGCCTGGGAAGGTGGTGGAGTCGCCATCCCTGGAGAAAAGACTGGATGGAGCACTTAGTGCCATTGGATAGGGCTGGGTGATAGGTTTGACTGGATGATCTTGGAGGTCTCTTCCGATCTGTCTTGCTCTATTCTCATTCTCATTCTCATTCTAATTCTATTCTATTCTATTCTATTCTATTCTATTCTATTCTATTCTATTCTATTCTATTCTATTCTATTCTATTCTATTCTATTCTATTCTATTCTATTCTATTCTATTCTACTGATGTTACACAGCACCTCAGCAAGGGTGAGGGACAAATGGGTTAGAACTTCGGGAAGGAAGGTCTTTGGAGAGCACCTCAATGTGCTGCTGTGTTTTAAATTTCTGCTCAGTAAGTTCCTGAACTGCAGACTAGCAAAAGGTGGGAGGCAGAGTTGAAGAAAAGATCACTCTCCTCTCTTTTCGTAATGCTCTTTCCCCAGGTCAGCTGTCTGGCCTGACTCTAAGCAACAAATGATCTGCAGAGCATGGCTGGACTAGGATTGTGTCCCAGTGAAACCAGCATTCCTCAAAAGAGAGAGATTTCCAGAATAACAATCAGGTATTGTTTACACAAAAGCATCTACTAAGTTTCTTACCCAGATATATATTTGGAGGAGCCAAAACTTCCTCATAATGGCACCAAACCTAGCTTGCTTTTTGTATGGCCATTAGGATTGAATCCATATATCTAAAGGTTTCATTTCTGAGGGCTCTGGAAATCAGATTTTGTTCTTTGTGCACTGAAATACTAATAAATATTGCATATCCATTTTTAACTTCTCTTCTCTTTGTTTCACTGGATATGGCTCATAAACATGTCCCTTATCCCAGTTACTAATATCCAGACTAGGCGTAGCAGCACTGTAACAGGGCACATAAATACAGCAGAGATCCAAGTGAAAGAATTCTGGTAACAAGGCTTGCCTGAAGAAATCCCTACACATAGTAATATATATTTCTTCCCAAATGTCTTAAAGATCTTTTGCTCTCCCTCCTGCACATTATAAAGCACTCAAAGAATTATAGATTCAGTCCTGGAATACATTTAGATCATGATTCCAAATGACAACAATGCAATTCTTTGAACAGGCTGCATTTCATATACAGAGAGCAGCAGAAGAATAAATAATTTGGACATTGCAGAGGCAGGAGGAAAAAAAAAAAAAGATACATTTCATGATTCAGTTAGAGATTGGCAGAAAAATAGGAACAGGTAGATATCCTCACAGAATGATTATGAGCTGTCTGGTGAAGGTCTTCTCAGTGAATGATTGCAGGCAATAATTCTGTTTTCTGTGATTTAATATAATGTTAGAGATGTATATCAACAATGGAGGTAAAGCAGGACATGCTGGAGATCTGGGCAGAGGGGAATATCTTGACGCTCAGCAAGGACAAGTGGATGGTCCTGCACTTGGTGGAGAATAACCCCCTGCACCAGTACAGGTGAGAGATGACCTGCTGGAAAGCAGCTCTGCAGAAAAGGATGTTGGAGTGCTGGTGGACAAACTCATGCCCCATGAGCTCTTGTGGCCACGAAGTCCTGGGGTGCAGTAAGAACATTATGCCTTGATAAAGTATTTCGTCACATTCTGGGCTCCCCACTTCAAGAGAGACAGGGAACTACTGGAGAGGGGTTTAATCTCTGGGAACACTTACTTGGCTTCCCCTCAACCCACCTCAATAGGCCCAGGTCTTTCCTGTGCTGAGGGCTCCAATAATTTTTTAGCTGTAGAGGAGATCATTATGGAAGCTTGAAATTTGAAGCCGCAAGTGGGCTCAGCTATGCCGTGTCAGAATTTCACCCTCATTTTAAAATGGAGAAGGGCTAGGAAAATGTGAAGAAAATTCATTAAAATGGGTACAGTGCAGTTGACACCACCAATGGGTGTCACTGGGTGTATGCTAATCATTAGGATCAAGGTTCTTTAGGTAGCACTACTGATCTTGTCTGTCTAGGGGATCACTGAGCTGTATGACAGAATGTCTTCAGATTGCACTGAGGACAGGAGTAGGCACTGAACCATTCCCCAAATCCACATCTAGAACATTTAGACCATTTGGGCGGTTTGACCTAGGAGCACTTTTCACAGAATCAAAGAATGTTTGGAGTTGGAAGAGGCCGCTGGGGATCAAGTCCAAGACCCCTGCCAGAGCAGGATGACCCACAGCAGGCTGCACAGGATGGAGTTTATGTGGGTTTTGAATGACTCCAGAGGTGGAGACTCCACCACTTCTCTGGACAGCCTGCTCCTGTGCTCCCCCCACCTTCAAAATAAAGAAGTTCCTCCTCACAGAATCATAGAATCAGTCAGGGTTGGAAGGGACCACAAGGATCATCTAGTTACAACACCCCTACCATGGGCACAGACTCCCCACCCTAGATCAGGCTGGCCAGAGCCTTGTCCAGCTTGGACTTAAACACCTCCAGGGATGTGGCCCCAACCATCCACCTGGGCAACCCATTCCAGGCTCTCACCACTCTCATGGTACAGAACTTCTTCCTCACCCCCAGCTTTGCTCCATTCCTGTGTTTAACTTTGTGCTTGTTACCTGTCCTGTCACTAGGCACCACTACTGGTAGACCTACCTCCCAAAAATCTAAAGTACCAATGCTGCCTGGGATCATCTGAGTCTCACCACACAAAATGAACATTGAAATGCATTAACTGCCATATAATTTGGTTCAAAAGTTTTATGAGCAGGAATCCATTCAGTTCCACTTCTGTCATGCTGAAAACAGCTTGTCTTAGATTAAAATAATTTTGGAGTCACTGACATGAAGTCAAAAGTGATAAATGTCAATAACTGGATGTTGGATCAGTTTTCCTAGACTGGGCAGCTTAATTACCTTCACCCATGATCTGGAGGGCTCACCTTTGAGAGGTTTTGGGCTGTGTATCTTGATAAATATCATTTTCACAAATCTGATATTAAAAAAAACCCAAACAAAACAAGACCAAACCAAACCAACAAACAAAACAAAAAACATCCCTTCCTAATAAAGCGCCTCAAATCCTTACCAGTTTTTGTCTGGCCTACTTTAGAGATAATTTTTGTGTGGTGATATTTGATTCTCCACTCTTGATGTGGTGAGGGTGTTGGTTTTTTATTTATTTATTTTTTTTCCCCAGAGATTATCTTTATATAAACATGTTATCCATAACATAAATCAAAGTAGCTGGAAATAGTAACATAGTGTGGTCATGTATATTCATGGTTGTTTGATGAAGGAAAGGCATTAACATATTTCTAGATTCTCTGTCATTCCTTCTCTTTATTATCATTATTTTTTCCTTGAAAGAAAAAAAAAAATCAAGAGAGGAGGAAAATGTTCCAGTAAATCTATGTAGTTATGAGAGTAAAACTATCTGAACAGGTAGCACAAGAGCTCACTTTTCCTCACTAAATTGGTGATTTGTAAATTAATGAGACAAAAACGCTTTTTCTGGTTGCATCCATCAGTGATGTAGCGGATCTTATCATTAAGTGCAGCTTTCCCTTCTTCACTTCAACATCGGGAATTTAAATGCTTCTGAAATAACCACCAGCATCACGTTGACAAATGGGAGCACCTACAGTGTTGGCAGGGAGTTTGCAGCAGTTCTGCATGCACTGTCAGGTGGATTTTATTTTTTTCCGACCATCACCTGCCAGTATTGTTCACATCTACTTCATTATCTGTTGCTTAGGATTAGAGCTGAGAGACACTCCTGTGTTGTAAAGTGTGTCATTATCCAGATGAAAGGAAGGACAACAGCTCAGCTGGAGAACTGTGCCCTGCAGCCATTCACTCAGCCTATTGCTAAGTGCTTGCCCTACTCTGCTTTTTGGGGTTGGAAGGGACCTCTGGAGATCTTTCAGTCCAACGCCCTGCTAAATCAGGGTCATCCACAGCAGCTTGCCCAGGATCACAATGTCCAGGTGGGTTTTAAATCCCTCCAGAGAAGGAAACTCCATGACTTCTCTGAGAAGCCTGCTCCAGGGCTCCAGCACCCTCACACCAATTAAGCTTTTATTTATGTTTAGGTGAGACTTCCTGGGTTCCAGTGTGTGCCCACTGTCCCTTGCCTTGTCACTGTGCACCACAGATGAGAGCCTGGCCCCATCCTTTTTTCCCCTGCCCATCAGATATTGATTGGCTTTCAGAAGGTCCCCTCTCAAGCTGTTTTTCTCCAGGCTCAACAGCCCCAGGTCCCTCAGCCTTTCCTCCTCACAGGGATGCTCAAGTACCCTCAGCACCTTTGTAGTCTCTGCTGGACTCTCCATCAGTTCCCTGTCTTTCTTGAACTGGGGACCCTAGGGCTGCAACCAGGACTCCAGATGCAGCATCACTAGAGCAAAGCACAGGGTGAGGAGAACCTCCCAGAACCTGCTGACCAGACTTTTCTTCATGTACCCTCAGAGACCTCTGTCCTTCTTGGCCAGAAGAGAACACTGCCTTTGGAACTTCTGCTACCATATCAGAGTTCCTTTGGACTCTGGGAATGTGACAAGAGCTCACTAGGTTTCTACAAGCTTTAGATGTAGGAGGGAAGCCTGATTAGGTCTGAGTTTCCTTTGTGAGGCTTCATTACTGTTCTGTTGTTGAGAAAGATAAATGAAATGAGACTTGCCAGTGTAGATAAGCACGAAGAAAGGAAAAACTGACAGTAACAGTCTGATCTAACAGTGTCATGATGTCAAAAAGGGAATTGAACAATAAATTGAATAGTAAAACAATAAAGAGGTGGTGGAGATACTGTGATGAAGGGAATAACTGAACACATACCTGTTTAATTAAGGATGCCATTTATCTAAGCACATGCACCCTCTTTGGAATAGTGATTTAAATTGCTACAGGTCTGATTGAGCAATATCATTTTCAGGTAAAACTGATCTTGGAATCATAGTATGGTTTAGGTTGGAAGGGGCATCAAATGTCATCCAGTTCCAATCCCCCTCTGCCATAGGCAGGGACACCTCCCACTAGAACAGCTCACTGAAGGCCTCATCCAGCCTGGCCTTCAACACGTCCAGGCAGGGAGCAGCCACAACCTCCCTGGGCAACATGTGCCAGTGTCTCACCACCCTGAGAGTAAAGAACTTCCTCCTGACATCCCATTTAAATCTCCCCTCTGCCAATTTGAACCCATTCCCCCTCGTCCTGTCATTACAAGACCTTGTGAACAGTCCCTCCCCAGCCCTCCTGTAGGCCCCCCTCAGATACTGGAAGGCTGCTATAAGCTCTCCCCGAAGCCTTCTCTTCTCCAGGCTGAAGAGCCCCAACTCTCTCAGTCTGTCCTCATAGCAGAGGTGCTCCAGCCCTCTGATCATCTTTGTGGCCTCCTCTGGACTCTCTCCAACAGTTCCATGTCCTTCTTGCATTGGGGGCTCCAGAACTGCACACTCCAGGTGGGGTCTGTTGAGAGCAGAGTAAAGGGGGATGTTTTGTGCTGTATCTTTATAGAAACTGGAAAGCATGAAAAATTAAAGCATTCCTATAATGGTATTTGTTTTGTTTTGTTTTGTTGTTTGGTTTTGTTGTCATTTCTTTGGTTTGTTGTTTAATGTTTTTCTCCCCCTTAATAAACTGGACAAGCACCTGCATTTTACCAGACATTTCCAAACCCAATAGCCAAATAAAACTTGTCCATGCCTAGCAACAGGCTGCTAGGGGAAGTGGTGGAGTCATCATCCTCTGGAAGTATTCAAGAAATGTGCAGACATGGCACATTGGGACATGATTTAATGGCCCTGGTGATGTTGGAGTGATGGTTGGACTTGATGACTCTGGAGATCTGTTCCCTCCTTAAAGTTTCTATGAGTATCAAAGCGTAAGTGAAAAGCCTGTCTGTGCCTATAAGCTTCTTAGAATAAGACTGGAGCCTGACCTCATCTCTCTGTTTTTTGGTAAACCAGTGTGCAAAAAGATTTTGATGTATTGTAGTAACATCTACTTCTGATGACTCACTCTGTGTTGGACTGGGTAATTCCTTCAAGCACTGTCTCCTAGATTTCTAGAAGACAGCATTACTGCCCTCAAAGTGGGAGCTAACAAAGATACTTTGCAGCAATCTGCCACTCACATTGATTTATCAGAACAAACCAGAGTCTTAGCCAGCCAGTGGTCGGAAAATGTACATGAATCACTGTTATTTAAGCTCCTCATTTGCATGAAAATTGGTTCCGAGAAAGATTCCATATGAAACAGACATCTGAGCTTTAATAATCTGTGTTTTAATAGATCTGAGGCATCCAGCAGCCCTTTTGAACTGTACAGATTGGTGTTTGTCCTCTGTTGTGCCACGGATGGGACTGCAGACCTGCCTGTTGGATGCTGCACAGAGAGAAGGTGGGTGGCACAGCCTTTTCATCGAGCAGACCCGGCACTCTGGGCTTGCCATATGGCTGTGGGCAAGTTGCTTATGTTTAAAGTTGGTCTTTGTTTTGCTGTGGGGAAAATGCCAACTTGTTAAAAATCAAGACTGTATGAAGGAGCTTCCTTTGATTAACCTCCTGTTCTGGCGTTCGGGTTGGTTTGATCAGTTTGACAAACATCCACATGTCCAAATTCTTTCAAAATGTAAACCTCATAGTTTGTGGAAAGTTGAAGGTGAAATACACCAGAATATTAGCAACACCTAGTTAAGTTTGTTGAAATTAAGTGTTTCTTGGGGTTCCAATCCAACTGAAGGGAACTCTAAGTCTGAAATGTCTCGGCCTCTCGTTTTTATCCATTTCAGAATGGATTTTCCTCCCAAAGTTCTTATAGAGCTGCTGATCTGTTTTTTTGCCGTGCTCTATTTGATAAGGCTCCAACCTCAGAATGTCCCCAGATTAAATGATTGTTTTGCTGTAGAGAGAGCAGCAGATGTTCAGATGTTCTAAATTCTATTTCATTTTTTAAACTATATTTTTTCCTTGTCACTTGGGCTTCTGTTTCTTTTTTAGCATCTCTCTGTCTCTCCTTCTCCTGTCCTGGCCCAAGCCCAGCAGGCCTGAAGACTCAATAGTTTCTCGAGCAGACAAATACCATCCTATCTGAGGACATCACTGTGACACGGGAAAAGGCTGCATTCAATTGAGACTGTCTTCTAAGTTTTTGTTAAAGTGCACAGTAAGATTCCAGCTGTTTTTCAGGTGGGGCTCAAATGACCTGACCTGTAGCTGCATGCCAGGTCAGAGAGCTCAAACCTTACTGCTTCAACACAGCATGGCCAACCCATGCCCAGTTCTTACAGAAGTTCTGCTGCCTTTGTTCCCATTGAACAAGTAATTTACATATTCCAGTCATTCAGTGCCAACTAAATCAGAATCATAAAGTCACAGAATCATTTGGGTTGGAAAAGAACTTTAAAGTCATCAGGTCCAACCATTATCAAGCTGTATGCACAACTCTAACGTTGTAAATCCTTCTTGTTGCTCTATAACTTCAGGTGAGGCTGGTGAAATTTGATAATCTGCATAGCTCTGAGGATAGTGTTGCATATGTCTGTGTTTGAATGAAATAAAGTGGATCTGTTTTAGCAAAATGCATTTTTTTTTTCGTTATTGACTATGTATTGTAGAAGCACACAGTGTTACAGAATCACAGAACTTTAGAGGTTGGAAGGGACCTCCAGAGATCACTGAGTCCAATCTCCCTGCCAAGGCAGGATCGTCTAGGGCAGTTCACTCAGGAACACATCCAGGTGGGTTTTGAAAATCTCCAAAGAAGTAGACTCCACAGCATCTCTGGGCAGCCTGTTCCAGTGCTCTGTCACCCTCACTGTAAAGAAGTTTCTCCTTGTCTTAATGCTGCTGACCAGCAAAAAGAGATTGTCCCATCTGCTTGACACCCACCCCTCAGATATTTGTATACATTGATGAGATCTCCTCTCAGTCTTCTCCAGACTAATATGCCTCAGATTTCTCAGTTTCTCTTTGTATAGGAGATGTTCAAATCCCCCAATCATCCTCACGGCTCTCTGCTGGACTCTTTCCAGCAGGTCCTTGTCTCTCTTGAACTGGGGAGCACAAAACTGGACACAGTAACAGAAGGAACATAGTAAATGGGATGGTAAAGCAATTCAGGGGTGTGTGATCTGAGTAACTGGCATGTGGCAAAATTTCCTGTGAAAATTAATTTACTTAAATAAACCTGTGTAGCAGAAGTCATGCATATTGCTAGCAACATAATGCCCATGAAATCTCTGCTCACCATAACCGGGACAAAGCAAGGTCTCTCAGGACTCCTGATTCACTGTGCATGTGGAGAATTTCAGGGATTGGATTAAGCAGAGGATGAAACCAAAACTGCTCCCAGCATGCTGGCTGATTTTCTACCTTAAAAAGAATCCATGATAAAGTGATACATATTTATATGTGTCATATTCTTCATCAACTTGGTAACTATTTCAACAGCTTTCCTATTCTTTAATTGTTTCTCCTAGGTGCTTAGTTAGGCAGCTGTCAGGGGTTTGAAAGTCCTGAATGCTCTGCTGACTGGTCTGTCTTAGAGAGTTGGGTAGGGCTAACTGAATGGTCTGAGAAAGCTCAAAGAAGGACTATACCTGCAACTTAGAGTTAATAGCAGTCCATGGCTCCCTGAAATGAAGTGAATGCACTTCAGCGAGGTCTGTAATATTCTGAGTATCCAAGCATCAGGGAGCTTTACCAGCTTAGGAAATTGGGTCTTCTAAACCAGGTTAGCTCTATCAATGTGTTTATCCATTTATTTATAATCTGTTGTCTCCAAACTGAATATAGTAAGAGGCAGCTGCAAGAGACAGCATGTACCAAGACCCACTTCTCCTCTTTGAGCATGACACAGAATAACAAAATCTCAGCAAGGTGGGAGTTGGAAGGGAATTCTGGAGATCATCTAGTCCAATTTCTCTGATAAAGAAGAGTGACCCACAGCAGGTTGCACAAGAACACATGCAAGCAAGTATTACCCAGATGAAAAACTGGATTTGCATTGGCTAGGCTTTAAACAGCATTAAGGAAGGTACCGTGCCCAGTGCTAGACTGCCCAGTTCAAGAGAGACAGGGAACTACTGGAGAGTCCAGAGAAGTGTCACAAAGATGCTAAGAGGCCTGGAGAATCTCTTTGAGGAGGAAAAACTGAGACACTTGGGGCTGTTGAGCCCGGAGAAGAGCAGCCTGAGAGTGGGTCTGATCAATGCTCAGCAAGAGCAGAAAGACTCGAGCTGACTCATGTACAGCTGGACCAGGTGGGGCGGGAATAACTTTAGCACAGAGGCAGTGATAAATACCTGGGCATCAAGTTGTTCCACAGGAGGATAGGGAATGATTGCCTCTCCCTGATGAATGAACGACATGACTATCAAGATGCTTTATAGCAATATAACCAGACCAACAAGATGCACTGGAAACTGGTGCTTTGAGGACACCAATGTTATGAAAGCAACGTGATCTTCGTGTCAGGAGTAGCTTGAAGGGGACAGGCAGTGAGGAACTTGTAGTGTTCCCTGGTTCTCTTTCACTGACATTTAACCTGTAAAAACAGTCTTGTTTCCAGCTGTATACTTTGATATAAAATGGTAACAAAAATAAGTTTAAGAGCCTTCTGCAGTTTTCTGTTGGCTTCCCATCTGTCAAGGCTTTCTTTTATAGTTGAGCTAGCTTGCTTATATTAGTCACTTGGGAGGTACCACATTGATTTACATTACAGCATGTCATAAAGCAGTATGTGATGGATCTAGTGCCCTAATAAAAGCTAATGATACAGGTAGAACAATATAAGGTGGGACAATGCTAATGTTACACCTTCCTGAGAACATATCATTAAGCCCTCCTTAAGTTTTTACTGCTTTATGTGGGTTTTCCCCCTGTAATCTCAAGGTGACATTTACATACTATTTTTAAGAGGGTTTAGTGGTTTTGCTGAGTCCTCCCTACAAAGCAGAACTGTGGTGGATGTGTGTTTTAAATCTGCAATGTATTTGTTCTCTGTGTAACTTCTCCATTGTTCTAGTACAGAGAAAACTGTCACTTCTTTGGGAATCATTGCTAGTTTCTGCTAGCTGAAAAATCTGTTCTTCTGCCTTATTGACTTCAGCATTTCAATACAAAATGTGCTTTCTCTGCAAGAAA
>VWZI01004918.1:76085-115677 GCA_013396835.1 Psilopogon haemacephalus
CATCCTGAATATGGAAGTGATGAAGCAATTCTCAGCTCCTGTGTGTTGATAGAGTGGTTCACAGACGTCCTTCATATATTTGGTCTGGCAGGAGAGAAGTTTAGTAGAATTTCAGGTGTCAAGACCAATGAGGTGTTAATTAAAATGACCTATTTGCTTGTCCCCCAAAGTCCTCTTCTTTAGTTCAGTGACAACATGCAACAAAAATCTTACAGGTACTTCTGCAGTTCATCAAAGCAAGAAAGTCACATCATCTCCTGTTAGGCAAAGGGAAACCATTGCTGGGGGGGATTCATAATGGGCATAATCCATGAGTACTTGGCATTATTCTGCTGGAGGGCAGGAAGGTTCTACAGAGGGACCTGGACAGGCTGGATAGATGGAACTGATGCCAGTTGCATGAGGTTCAACAAGGCTAAGTGCTGGTTCTGCACTTGGGTCACAGTGACCCCATGAATGCTCCAGGCTTGAGGCAGAGTGACTGAAAATCTGCCCAGAGAAAAAGGGCTTGGGGATGCTGGTTTACATCTGAACATGAGCTAAGAAGACCATCAACATCCTGGCCTGGATCAGCAACAATGTGGACCCCAGGAGCAGGTGACTGTCCCTTAGCACTGGTGATGTTCCATCACTATGAGAAGGACACTGAGGTGTGGGAGTGTGTCCAGAGAAGAACAATGAAGCTGGTGAAGGGTCTGGAGAACAGGTCTGGCAAGGAGCAGCTGAGGGAATTGGGGTTGTTTAGTCTGGAGAATAGGAGGCTGAGGAGAGACCTCCTTGCTCTTTACAACTCCCTGAAAGGAAGTTGGAGCGAGGGGGGGTTGGTCTTTTGTCTGTAGTAACACATGACAGAAGAAGAGGAAAAGAGCTCAGGTTGAATCAGGGGAGGTTTAGGTTGGACGTGAGGAAAATGTCTTCCCTGAACAGGTTGTCAAAGACTTTCCCAGGCTGCCAAGGGAGGTGGTGGTGTCCCCATTCCTGGAGGGCCTTAAAAGCTGTGTAATTGTGGTGCTGAGGGACATGGTTTAGTGGTGTTGGGTTGATAGTTGGTCAATCCCAGAGGTGTTTTCTAGCCTAAACAATTCAATGATTACACATGAGCTAATACACACAGTACATAGTCCCCACGTATTTAGAATCATAGAGTCAGTCAGGGTTGGAAGGGACCACAAGGATCATCTAGTTCCAACACCCCTGCCATGGGCAGGGACAACCTACCCTAGGTCAGGCTGGACAGAGCCTCATCCAGCCTGGCCTTAAACACCTCCAGAGATGAGACCCCAACCACCTCCCTGGGCAACCCATTCCAGTGTCTCATGGTGAAGAACTTTCTCCTCACATCCAGTCTGAATCTCCCCACCTCCAGCTTTGCTCCATTCTCCCTAGTCCTGTCACTACCTGATAGCCTAAAAAGTCCATCCCCAACTTTCTTGTAGACCCCCTTTAGATATTGGAAGGCCACAATAAGGTCACCTTGGAGCCTTGTCTTCTCCAAAGTGAATAGCCCCAACTCCTTCAGTCTGTCCTCATAGGAGAGGTGCTCCAGCCCTCTGATCATCCTCGTGGCCCTCCTTTGAACATGCTCCAGCCTGTCCAGATCCCACTTGTTCCAGAGGCTCCAAAACTGGACGCAGTACTCCAGGTGGGTTCTCACCAGGGTGGAGTAGAGGGGGAGAATCACTTCCCTCGTCCTGCTGGCCACAATTTTCCTGATGCAGCCCAGGATCTGGTTGGCTTTCTGGGCTGCAAGTGCACACTGCTAGCTCATGTTGAGCTTCTTGTCCACCAGCACACTCCAAAGTCCCTCTCCTCAGGGCTGCTTTCCAGCCAGTCACTGCCCAGCCTGGATTTGTGCTTGGGATTGCCTCGACTCAGATGCAGGACCTTGCACTTGGCCTTATTGGCTGAGCCTTAATATATTAATTGCCCTTCTGATGGTTGCTCTCTGCTGCCCTTCAGAATGAGCCAATGTTGGAGTTGCTGTTTTATTTTACACATATATATATATATTCCCCCTCGGGGTGTAAAATGTATTTTAAAAGATTTAATTTAAATACCAGGATTTTTCTCTATGGTTTTATTTCTGTTTTTATCTTGTGTGGTATTAATTCAGTCCTATTTTCATGGCCTGAAATCCTACCGCGTGCACAACCAAAATGGAGTTTTGGTCATGAACAGCTAAGCCAGTGGGGTGCGGGTTACATTTTCATTTTTCCTTGCTTTATGGCACAGTGAATCATTGTTACTGCTATTAGAAAGCAGATGAGATCTCTCTCACATGCATCTGCAGAGAAGAAAGGGGCTTCACGTTTTGAGTTTGTGTGGAGCCTATGAGTATGTACAACTTCTGCACACAAGGAGCTGGGTTATGAACGTGCCCATAACTGTCACTGTAGGACAAGACTAATATATAGATGAATGAAGTGATCAGTCCCCGTTCAAAGCCATCAGAGAAAGTTTCCATCTTTAAAGCATCTCCCCAGCTACGATGCTCTTTTGCACCTGCTCCAACACAGAATGGTGCTAGCCATTGTGATGTTGGAGGAGCCTGCAAATTTATATGTCCCCTGAGAATTTGAGGAGTTTTAGTCAAAATTGCATCAGACTCTGCCTCTCCCCCTTTTGATGTGAAAGCAGCCTGATATTCTGCTGAACATCTTTCCTCCCTCCCTTCCCAGGAAGCAGTGTGACAGAGGCTCCCCCAGTGAGGCTCTGCTTGCTAGCTTTTGCTGGAAAGGTTAATAAGGGAGAGAACGTGTGATGAGCCTTAGCTAACAGATTTTTCCCAGAGAGAATAAATCAGAACCAGACTGCCTCTCTGAAATCTTTTCCATTGAGATTCAAAGCCCTGGTGGCTGCTTCAATTACTAATTAGAAGTTACATTCAGCCATGAAGGGAACAGGACAACAACCACCGTATGACTTAATGACAATAATGACAATAATGACACTGTGATGCTCCAGCTTGAGTTGGGATTGCTGAATGCTGACGGGCTGTGGATTGGGTTCGCATGGCAAGGATTTAGCAGCAGGGAGGCTACGGGAATGGTTCCTGTGAGAAGCTGCTAGAAGCTTCCCCAGTTTCCAATAGAGTTAATGCAAATCAATTCCCACCTTTGGCCAAGGCCAAGTCCATGAATGGTGGTGGTAGCTCCTCTGGGGTAACATATTTGAGAAGTTACTGTGCAAGAGCAATTGGAGCCAGAAAGAGCAGTGAGAATATGTGAGAGAGGAAACTCTGTGGACACCAAGGTCAGTGAAGAAGGAAGTACAGAAGGTGCTTCAGGCATCAGAGCTGGCAACAAAGCCTTGTGGGATTTTTTTTTTTTTAAATAATTTGGAAGCAGAAGTGCCAAAGTAGGGACAGTCTGAGCTCTGCTCTTACCTCTGCTTCAGGGTGGTTCCAAAGAATATTTATTTGTGTGATGACAGGAGCAAAGACTCCCCTGTAGCCTGTGGTGAAGGCAGGATGTTACCCTGAAGCCCATGGAGCAGATATCCACCTGTAGCCCATGGAGGTCCCCTGACCACAGCATGTGGATGCCTGAGAAGGCTATGAATCTGTGGGAAGCCCACATTAGAGCAGGATCCTGGCAGGACCTGTGGAGCTATGGTAAGAGGGCAGCCCATCCTGGAGTAGGTTTCTTGCCAGGACTTGTGGCCTCTTGGGTCATGCACACTGGAGCAGTCTTTTCCTGAAGGATCTACACCCTATGGCAAGGGACCCATGCAGGAGCAGTTCATGAAGAACTGCAGCTTGTGAGAAGGACTCATTGGAGAACTTTGCAGATTACTGTCTCCTGTGGGAGGGAGAAGGGGAAGGGTTTGAGAAACCCTTCTCCTGAGGAGGAAGGAGTGACAGAGACAATGTGTTGTGAGCTGACCACAACAACCATTCTCCATCCCCTTGTGCTGTTCCGGGAAAGAAGGAGAAATGGGAATGAGGTTGAGCCAAGGAAGAAAGGAGATGTAGGGAGAAGGTGCTTTAAGACTTGGTCTCATTTCTCATTATCATACTCTGATTTAGCTGGTAATAAATTCAGTCTGGCTTCCCCCAAGCTGACTCTGTGTTGCCCACAGCAGTAATTAGTGAGTGATCTCTCTCTGTCCTTATCTTGATCCGTGAGCCTTTTGTTGCATTTTTTTTCTTCCCTGTCCAGTTGAGGAGGGAAGTGATAGACTGACTTTGATGGGCATCTGATGTCCTGCCAGGGTCAACCGACCACAGACTGTAACCATTTCTTGTCCTTGGGTCAAAGAGGAGGAGAAAAAACCCCTGTAAATGTGAAAAAAAAAAAAAAATGTTGAAGAACCTGACAGCAAGAACAGTGTTGTATTAAGCCTGCTTGTCTGATATTGTGTCCTAAACTCTATATGTCTTGCTTTCCTCCATCTAGAAGACTCCTTGTTGATCTCCCACTGTTCACAGTAGAAGCTTAATATTCTCTAGTAATTTCTCTTCCACTCATGTGTTGCTTCCACCCCCTCCTGGCCACTGTTTCTATTTGATTATTCACCTGCTTCTGTTGTGACATGTTACCTCCCATTATTGTCATCCATCTCAATTTTCATCTTTATTCTTTGACTCTCATCTCTAATTCTGTGTCCCAATTGATTCATCACCATTAATCCAAGTCCATAATATAATTACAGATCCAGCTTTGCTCTCAGCTTGCTCTTCTCTATTCCCTGTCCCTGACTTTAGTTCTGCTCTAGACATTATGGAGACTTGGCTTATGAATTTCCCGTGTCCTTCACCCCTATTGCTCTCCCTTTGGGCTCTCACCCCCACTGTTATTTCATCTGTCCCACCTACATCATCCTGAACTCAACAGTGTCTATTCTGGATGTCTCTTTATGAGTTTTATGTCAAGCAGAGATCTTTTTTCTATCAGAAATTCACATCCTTGCAGGCACTTAAAAGTCATGGAGACATGTTGCTGAGGGACATGGTTTAGCTGCAGACTTGTTTACTGATTGTTTAAAGGTTGGCCTCAATCATCTTAAAGGTCTTTTCCAGCCTAAACTATTCCAGGATTGTAGGGTTCTAAAATTCTAAGAGTCTATACTTGTTGACATAGGAAATAAAATGGAATGTGCTGAGTTCCAGCATATCACAGCATCATAGAATGACTTAGGTTGGAAGGGCCCTCAGAGATCATCTACTCCAATGCCACTGCCATGGGCAGAGACATTTCTCAACCAGACTAAAAAGTGCTAATTAGGTTTTACTTCATTTGCCCAAAGAAGTCTGCAATGTCCAGAGTAACTGAAGGGGATCAGGAGCCCAGATTCATGATGGAAGCTGAGTGTTGACTGCTCTGAGATTCTTTCAGAGCCTCAGCCAAAGAAGTTGCAAGTAGTATCAAGCAGCATGGCCAAGAACCATGGAATTTTTGCTCCAGCTGAGCTGCTTTAAGTGCTTTCTGATCACCACACTCAGAGAATATGGCCTGATGACCACTGTGTCGTTTTCCTTCTTTGTATGAAATTGGATTCTCTTTCATGTTCAGCAAAATGGAATCCTTTATGAGAAGACTTGAAAAGGGGAAAGGATTGACAGAGTGATCTGTGACTAAAGATAACAGCAACCACCTGAAATTAGGCAGGCATAAGGTATCACAGCAGATTAACAAGCACAGCAAGTTTGATATCCCACAGGAAAAAATACCTTAAAGTGATTGAGGGTTCATCAAATATTTACTGCTGAGAATAAATTACAAGGTAGAAGATGGTCGAAAGCCACCAAAAGTATGTGAAGTTATGTAAGTAAAGAGAGACCTCAATGTACTTCGGTGTCTGATATTTAGGAGCAAACACTGATGAGAGATGCTTGAAAATCAGTTCTGCACAAATTTCCTTTTTTGCAGCCTCTCTCCTCTGTGTGTTTGCATTAGGATTAAAATGTTGGCTTTTCTCTTTTTTATTTATTTTTGTTTTCTTTCTTCCTTTTTTTTTTTTTTTTTTTTTTTAATCAATCATAGATGTAAGAACAACTACATCAGCAGTTTTGTCACCAGAGGACTGAAGAAAATACTCAAACACATACTTAGTCTGAGGCTCAATGATATTTGAGGGTTGTTAAAAAGCCTTTTCAGTCAGAAATTTGATGCAATTAGCCACCTTCCGATCCGCCATATCAGCAAAGCAGGGCTTTGTGCTGTGCAGACAAATGCTGACACACGGCTAAGGAACTTTACTGAGTTTCCTGGCAGACTTAGCTGAACAGATTAGAAGTGTTTTAATGCAGAATCTGTAAAACAAGTCTGCTGATTTACAAGAAAAGTCTCTTTCACAGATTACTTAAATACTATAGTCCAGTAGGTGAACTGGTAGAGATCTAGCAGAGGTTGTCCGTTAATATGTCCAGGTTCATTCCTGCTTTTAGGCAACATTTAATTGCTATTTTTTGGGTAACAGTTCACAGAATCATAAGATTGTATGGGCTGGAAATTACCTCCAAGATCACTGTGTTCAATCATCAACCTAAGACCACCACAGCCACTAAAACATGTCCCAAAGTGCTGTGTCCATGTATTTCTTGAAAACCTCCAGGGATGGTGACTCTACCATTTTGTGAGCAATTTGTTCCAATGCCAGTGGTCACATCAAAGGTAAGATCTTGATGTTTACTTGTTTCATAGCCCCAAGGACCTGCAGGGAGGAACAGATGGGACAGGTGACCCTCAGCTGCCACAGCAAGGGATTGTATCCCATGGATGGCATCTTCAGAAGCAAGGCACTTTTTCTCTATCTGGTGTCCCAGGAGGAGTCTATACCTTCTGCATTCCATCCTAATCTGTGTGTTCCTGAATACAGTTCCAGAGTCCAGCTCCTGAATCTGGTTCCCTTCTGCTGCTATATTCAGTCTGGGACTTGCCCAGTGTCTGCTTCCTGCATCAGTGGCATCAGTGGTGCTGTCATTGCCATCAGGGGTTGGCTTGGCTTTTGGTTTTTGTCTCTGTCTCTATTTCATGACATTGTTCTTTTCCCCATACCAGCTAGTTTAGTTTCATCACCACCCTGTCAGTCTCCCTCCCTTCTTCCCTTTCTCATCCCTTTGGGAAGGCAGAGAGCCTCTGGCACTTGTGGTTCAGCCCTGACCCTTGACAACCATTTTATTTTCACAAGACTTCATCCTTCAGCCACTAAGCAAGCCAGATCAGTGAATCTCCACCCTCAGACATACCATAAACATCTCTTGGTTGCAGTCCTGACCTTTCTCCCTCAGCACACTCAATGAGCCTGCATTCCTGTCTCACAGCAAGCTGGGCAGTTATCCCTCAGCAGCCTTACTGATCTGATTTGTGTATGATTATTTATGTATTGATTTACCCCTCCTGCTTCTGGACACCATCCTGATCCAATCACCTATCACTGTTGCGCATTCATCCACATCAGAAGGCTTGTAGTACTTTTAATGTGCTATTCATGGTGCACAGCTTTCTGCTGAGCATTGGACAGCAAAGTTGTCTTTCTTTGCATCAGTGACACTTGAGAATGTTGCCACAAATTAATTAAAGGTGTGAAGTGAAGGCATTAATTAAAACCCACGAACACCTGCATGGATCCTCTTAGTCATAACTCATATCATGTTAAATTGCTTTTGCACACCAGCAGACCTACTTTGGGACTGAAGAGACCTGTAAAGGGTGCTTATGAAAGCAAGAAGGAAAAAGCCTCATTTGCAGAGGCTTTGACGTCGTGATAGGCTTGGAAGATGGCCCAAGCTCATCAAAAAGCATGAGAAGGTTTTAAGCACACTTGGGGCAAGATAATTTCAAATGAAGGTGACACTTGTGGTCTGAGACAGCTAGTGAAACACCATGGTTTTGAGAGGGTTCTGCTTGGGGACCTAAGATTTAGTAGCATGTCAAACTCAAAGTCAACACAGCAGAATTTAATGTTGTGTAAATGGGAGCCAAAGACAATGCCCTGGTGAATCCATGTGATAGATGTGCACGGCTTCCCCACAGCTGCATTCTTGAACACCAGTCTTGCTGCAAAACAACAATCATTTCTGGGTGAAAGAAAACTACTATTGATTTCCAGTTCACAGGGAAGCTTTCTGGAGTATTTTTAGCTGAGAGAAAGCCTTTGTATATATATATATATATTTTTTTTAAATTTAAATTGTCTATTTTTTTTCCTTTTAAAAACCTGTTCAGGTGAAGCAAAATCATGAACATAGCCAAAATCAGGCGGTGCTGAAAAGCTTTAAAGACTGTTCCTTAAAGGAAATAGTGAGTAATGGATAACAAATATATCACACAGAAAGACGTACAAGAGCCGTACCCAGCTGGAATATATCTGATAGCTGCTGGCAGCTTGCTTCATGGGGTGGTTCGCAATAGTCACATTAAATTCCCTCCAACCACTTTGGTTTCCATTAACTGTCTATTGTGTAATCGAAAGGATTTCACCTGACAGCTCTCAACTTTGCCTAGCAATTGGAAGATGTGGATAAAACACACTAAATGTGGTGAGAAAACAAAGCTGTCTATTGTAATGCTTGAGCACTTTCTTTTGTTCATAAAGATTATGTGATGATTTAGTGCAGAAACACTTGCTGAAAGTGGAGAGGTGTTTTATTTTATGAGTTTCAATGCAGTGGAGGTGGCTGCTTCTTTCTTACAAACTAGACAGTCTTAGGAGTAAATAACATAGCATGCTTGGGAAAGGCAAGCTAGCTGCCTCCTGATATAAGGGCACTGATCAATCATCAAGCAACGATGCCAATTTTGTTTTAAGGATGTTTGATGCATATTCTCTATTTCCTGCCATCCAGACTCCTCTCTAGCACCTTTCATTTCAGAGACATCCTTCTCCCACCCCCCAGTTTCATATCTAACTTCTAAAAAGGCTGTGTTCACGCTAGCTGAAAGGGCATTGACTTTGTGCCTGTTCTTTCACACTAGTGCTACACGAAGAGTGTTACTGAGAACACACTAATTACAACTAGATGGATGTTTTAAAATCAGTTGTCATTTATTCGCGTTTCCTTTTCATCGGGAAACAGTTTCAGCAAAACCAAATTGCTTGGAGGATTGATTTAAACGAATCTTTCATTGTAAAGTTTCGTTTAAGAGTTTTGAGATTGTTGAAAAATCACTTTTGTTGTCTTTCTTAGGTAATGATGTTCCATTTTTGGCCAGATGGAACATTTATTTAAGCATCTAAGTTGATACACTGCATAGAAACTGGAAAAGGACAGAAATCTAACTCAAATATTTCAAAAAAGATGAAGAAAAATGAGCTAGTTAAGGTTATCTCCTTTCCTGTGCAGCCTTCCCGTTCCAATTTTCAAGTCAAAAAAGCACTTCTCAGGTGTGTTTGCCTTGGTTCTCCACAGGGTTTGTTCACAGATCTGTTTGAAAACTCAGCGTAGTGCTTATTGCTTGCGGCAATGTGATGAAATCTAGGCACGTTAAATCCTTCTGTCCCCTTAATTCTTTTGGCAGCAAGTTGTAGAGATATAAAGGCTTCATTGTCAGTGAAATCAGATCAGTACTTAAACGGTTTGAAAGAAGTGGTGCTTTTTGTTGTGCAAAAGAACTAAACAAACAAATTAAATGCTTATTGAGGTTAAACGTTCTTAGCAGCTCTAGGATGAAGTCAAAGGACTTGTCTCATTTCCAAGGTTTTCTTATTTTTTTTCCCCCCTTTATTTTCCTCCCCCCATTTTTCCTTTCCTCGCAGAAAAGAAAGAAAGAAAGAAAGAAAAAAAAAGAGTTGTAATGGCGAGCCAAAGTGCCTATTTGTTAACGTTTCCGTATATTTTTTTTTCTGTACTAAAGGGGGAAGGAAAAAATAGAAGAAGAGTCTTATAGATCTTGTGGAGTCTTGAGGCAAGAAGCTTTTAAAAATTAAGTTAAATTAAATTGTTCGGAATGTGACCTTTAGCAAAATGCTTCGGTCTTTCTCATCCCCTTTCCACTCCCCCTTCCTGATTGCTGCTCCCATTTGTAGAGCACAGCTAATTTAGAGCATCTGCCTGGGAACATTATGAGGTTGTTATCATGAACACTGCTGTGCTGGAGAATATTTCTGTGTAAGAGCAGAATCCGTCATTTGTTTGATAGAGACTATGAGTAGTCTGTGCCAGGCCAGACGGTGCTCTCATCAAGCAGCACGGCAGCCAAAACTTAGCAAAACCAGCTTGCTGCAAACATATCTGTAGGGAGTTTAAAGAAGGACAAAACCAGGAGCTGGTTGGTCAGTTTGCACCTGATGCTAGATTTTGAGGATGAAAAGTATGCCGGAGTCAAATAGATGAGGAGAGACCACAGAAAGATATTTAAATATGTTAAAAAATTTATGAGGGAGAAGGTAGCTGGCAACAGGAGCCTATATGAGATCCCCAGGGAAGCTGTTGGTTAATTGTGGATCCATTAAGGCATTCACAGGAAAAAAAAAAAAAAAGAGTATTTCACAGAATCACAGAACTGGTTTGATTGGAAAAGATCTGAAATCATTGAGTCCAATCTTCAACCTAAGATCACCATGGCCATCAAACCACATCCCAGTGTGCCCTATCCACACATTTCTTTAACAGGGTATGGCACAGGAGAACTGTCTTCATGGCAGCGTTTTCCTGTTCGATTAATTATTGTAGGAAGAGAGAACTGAGAAACTCAGATTTTTGGCACAAAGCTTACATAAAGCACTTTGGAAACTACATTTGTACAGAGAGGAAAAGCTGAAGAACACCCAAAGGAGCATCACGCGCTTGAAGCTGCAATAATAGTCATATACATTTGCTGTGGTGAATCATCTTGCTGAGGATGACAGTGAAGCTGGGATGAAACCAGTTTTTCTTTCTGATGCACGTAGAAAACAAAGCCAAGGGAAGACTTTGACTTGTTCGTATTTTGGAGACATTTCATAGGCTACATCACTGACACCTGAGCAACTTCAACATATTGAAGAGAGAAACTGAGATTAACTGAGCTGCACCTTGAATATCTCCTAGGATGGGGTCTCATCTACCTCCCTGGGCAATCTGTTCAACTGTTCCATTAGCCTTATGGTGCACAACTTGTTTCTAACATCCAATATAAATCTACTCTTCTCTATTCAAACCATTGCCCCTTATCCTATCAAAACAAGCTTTTGGAAACAGTCCTTCTGCAGCCTTCTTGTAGGCCCCCTTCAGGTACTGGAAGGCTGCTCTAAAGTGTCCCCAGACCGTCCTTGTAGGAGAGGTGCTCCAGCCCCCTGATCATTTTCATGGAATAGTTGCTGCTTCTTTCATGGTGTTGTTTGCTGAAGAATGAATGATCCCACCCCCCTTCTGTAGACCACTTCAATACTTTTTGGATCTCACTTTTTGCCTACAGAAAAAAAAAATGTATCTCCAAGACCAACTCTCTAGAAACTAATAAAATGTACATACTTTAATTCTTCCCAGAATCATTAGGAATGAGAAACCTGAACCTTCTTTGCAAAGATGTTTTAAAAGCTTATTTTCATTCTTTCTGCCTTATAAAAGTCTATAAATAGTCTCTTATTATCCACAATTTATTTTTTCCTGAAGCAAACAACCCATAGATGTTATGAAGTTGTTTCTTACGCTGTCTCTGTTCTTACTTCATGTTGTCTTCCACAGTTTAAAAACTTCTGGAGATCTGAGCTCATTTTCTTTCTGTGGTTTTCTGCTGCCATCGTAGCACAGGACAAAATTACTGTCCTCAAAATAGCCTCAAAACAACCCAAAGATGTTCAAACCATGGGCAGACACTAAAGAGAGTAACCAAATAATCAGGTGCCTGTAGGGATATTTTAACTCCAGTGTGGATGGACAGGTGATGATCTGAACAGTGCGGGTACCAGTCCTGCAGTTTTACGGGCAAAGGGCAGTCAGAACAGCCCCATCGAATTCAATCCATATAAGCTTAGGCAAGCCTAAGCCTGCTAGAATGGTGCCAGGTATTTTATTTATGTTTGTTTCTTTGCGTGTCTCCCTCTCATTTATTTTTCACAAAGTGCTTCCTCTATCTGTTTGTCTGAGATATCACATTTCTGCTAAGTCCAATTATTTGTGTATATTTATTTTTCTGCCACAGCTCCATTCTCTCTGGTTTTGATCTCTTGCGAGAATATACACTTTTATTTCTCTCCTATCTGGGAATAAACAGTGCCTTAGAACCACGAGACAGTAATTATGTGCATGGCAAGCCACGTTCTCTTGCATTTATAGTAGGCAGTGTGGTAAATAACAGCTTATTTCTCCTTAGTATTCAAGAAGGAGACAGGACATAACCCTTGTGGCCACCCTGGAGATGGGAGATCAAAGGGCAGACTTCAGGTTTCTAATGCTTCACCCTAGTGCTCTGTTAACAACCCCAAGAGTCAATAGTAAACCTACTGCTCTTTGATTCAGGAGCTAAGTGATTAAGTGCAAAATTCCAACATCTTTATTCCTGCTGGACAGCATCTCCCTCAATGAGCCAGTTTCCAGGTAAAGAGCAGTTGGTGTTTGATGTGAATCTTGCTAACATGTCCACTCTCTGAGATGGGAACACAACCAACTGTGTGATTCTGCAATGGGACACTTTCATTTGGACAAGACCAGTGAAACCCAGCAAACTCTGCTGACATGCCGGACACAAACCCTGTATGTTCTCTGCTGCAGGAGAACATGTGAAATGTGAAAATTCCCAAGGGGCAGATTGCAGGAGCCCACAGCCTGTGGTTTGCTCTACTTGCTGTGTGTGGTGGTGCCACAGGGAGCAGACAGTGCTGTGCCATGGCGCAGCTCTCAATCCCCATTACTCAATTCATCTCCCTTTTTATGGAGATCAAAACATACCTCCAGGTAATTTCAAGGTCCCGTTGACCTGAGATGAGCTAGACAAGGTAAGAAATGATGAAGTAGATAGGAGAAATTGCCAACACGTGGGAGGAAACACAAGACCTTGCTCATGCAGAGATATCTGTGTCTCCCCAGTCAGATCCACAAGGCAGCAAACATGAAAATCTGTGCTGCATTTTTCAGTGAAGTGCAGACCTTTGTGTAGAAGAAGTCAATCTTAATTTCCATTTGACTCTCAAGGCTGGGAGCGTTTTGTTTCACACAGCTGGAATAGAAATGTAGAATTGTTTTGTTTAGAAGGAATGTTTAAGATCAAGTCCAACTGTTAACCTAGCACTGCCAGGCCACCATCAAACTGTGTCCTTCAGCACCACATTTATAAGGCTTTGAAATCTCTCCAAAGGTGGAGAGGGATTACGCTCTGTTCTCCACCACTACTCTGGGCAGCTTGTTCCAAGGCTTTACAAACATTCTGGGGAAGAAATTGTTCCTCCTGCCCAGCTTAAACATTCCCTGGTGCAACTTGATGCTGCTTCCTTGTCATGGTATGGGTGTGACAAACACCCTAGAGTTGGTCCAGCCCCTGGAGTCTCTCCTCCCCCTCCTGTAATAAGGTCCGGGAGGGGTTGAGGGGCGGGAGCACACCACGTGGCCCTGGGACCCAGGGAGACCCCGGGCTGCATGTATGCGTGGAGTTTTTTGAACCAATTGGTCAGCTAGAGAATGCTGGAATACCTATTGGACAGTTTCACGCGCCCCCCTAGGGTATTTAGGCAGGGGTCAGCAGCCGTTAGGGGCTCTTCCTTGCTCTTCTTCGCTCTTCTTCGTTCTTCTTCATTGTCTTCATCATCTCCCTGTCGTGGCTGTGAATAGCCCAGCCACGTGCAAGGCAGCAGGCAGCAGGCAGCAAAGCATAGCAGCTTTCCAGAGAAGCAGCAAGATTAATCCCCTTCTCTCTCTCTCTTTCTCTCCCTATCCAGGCTAAGTCGGTCTTTTCCCTTCTTCCCCTCGGGTTGGGGAAGGAGCGTGGTTTCCCCCTTGCGCCCCCGCGGGTTTGTGGGCGTGGCTGGGGTCCATTCTGTTTGTATACTGTCTGTTCCCTAAATTCTGACTGTTAAACTGTTTTATCTGGCGTTTTGAGCAACGCGTGCGTTTGTTTTCTGCCAACCGTGAATCCAAAGAACCCTGGGGGCACCAGGACCCACCCGTCTGCGGATATCGACATTAATTAAACAATATCTCCTGACATTCCTCTTGTCCTGTTGCTTGTAACTTGAGAGATCAATGCCTACTTGGCTTCAACCTCCTTTCAAAGAATTGTAGAGAGCAATGAGGTCTCCCCTCTGCCTTGCTGTCTCCAGGCTCAGCAACCCCAGATTCCTCATCTGCTCCTCACCAGATCTGTACTCTAAGCCCTTCACAAGCCTTGTTGTCCTCTGGACCTGCTCCATCCCCTCAGCGCCCTTATAAGTAAGAGGCCTAAAACTGAACTCTGTATTTGAGGTGTGGCCTCAACGGTGCCGAGCACAGGAAGACAATTCCTGCCCTGCTCCTGGTCATGAAATAACAGCAAACTGAAAAAATCACCAGAATGCTGCTGCAAACACTTGTTGTTTTTCAGTAGCTGTGGAACAACAGGTTAATCATCACAATTAAATGCAAAATCTGGCAGAAGGCTTTTGTGCCTTCTTACCCAGTGCTAGTCTGCAGTGGGAGAAATCACTTGGGTACAATTAAACGTGACGACAGTTAATTTTCACACTGACTCTGCAGCACATATGCTAGAAGGGGCGGGATCTGTGAGTGCCAGCCAGGCTGTCACAGCTGACACCAATGGCTCTGCCTTGGCCTCGAGTGCTGAATTTTGGTGTTTTTATCAAGCCCTGCCTGCCTCCTGTTTGCGGCTTCAGCATGCTCATTGAAAATGTTTTATGGCTTTGTGCTGGGTGGTTGCTGTCATCGTTTCCTGTGCTGGTTTGAACTAATTGGAGGATTTGATTGAGAAATTAGACTATACGCTGAGAGAGAAAAGCACTGATGGTGCTACTTCACTCACAGCTTTACTGAGAAAGAAAACAATTGTTTTAAGAGTTATAACCCAAATATAGATAAGTGAGATGGTTTCAGACTGCTCTGGGCTGTGGCTTCTCCTCCATGGTTTTCTCCTTTTGTAGCTGAGTCTGAAAATTCCACTGACTTCTTTTCATGCTTCTAATCCCCCTGGCTGATCTATCTCTGCCTATCTGCTGCATAAAACAGAGGGTGAGATAAGACTGGGGAAAAAGGGAAGGTGGTAGGGGTGGTTAGAGGCCCATCTTAGGGATTTTGATCTCTGGGAGGGGTGTGGTGTTTCTGTATATATCTGTAAATATCTGTTATACATTGTAAATGTCTGCTTGTATATTGTGCAAAGCTGTAAATATAAAGCTTCATTTATTAACTTCCAGCTGACTGAGTCCTCGCCTGGGTTACTTCAAAGTGTGGGGGGGCAGCTGACTGCTAAACCACCATGTTTCCCCACTCGCTACAAGAAAAATCTGCCCCGAATTATTTACTTCTATCACACCTCACCTGTCACCCATTCCAGTTTCTGCGGCAATATCCTGTGCTGTCTTGGTTTCCTGGCTAGTTCCTTTTGTGCAGCTATAAAAATAGTCTAAAAGTGAGGTTTCTTACTTCTCACATTACTTTTTTTTTTTTTTTTTTTGGTCTCCCCATCCCCCTATTCTATTTTCAGTGGAAACTACATGCTGCAGGAAGGAGGAAAAGAAACAGGAGAATTTTTTTTCAGATGGACACCAAAAGGTTTCTCAAAACCCAAAATGGAATGGAAAGACAACCTGCCTTTGTAGATGGAGATTTATTGCACCAGGAAAAGACAAACTGGCTTAGTGCCTCTTTCTGTACAGTGATTCCATGCTGTCCAATTTGCCTGCTGATGCTTTAATTGGATAACCCTCTAGATGCTCAATAATTGAACTGACTGCTCAAGTAGGTTTGAATCAAATGTATTAAAATGGTCTGCAACTCTCCTGGCTTGGCAGCTGGGCAAGTGGAAGAAAATATCCCGAATAGAATAGAATAGAATAGAATAGAATAGAATAGAATAGAATAGAATAGAATAGAATAGGATAGGATAGGATAGGATAGGATAGGATAGAACAAGCCAGGTTGGAAGAGACCTCCAAGATCATCCAGTCCAACCTATCACCCAGCCCTATCCAATGCCACTAAGTGCTCCATCCAGTCTCTGTATGTCTTTTGTTGTTCTCTGCCATTCCCTGGCTTTTATTTCATACCTGTTGACTAATGAATGTTTAAGAGAAAAAGCAGGTGGCTTCTTGCTACCCACTGTAGAGACTGCTCCCAGGATAAGATCCGCTTTACTGGGCTGTTGAGGCCGCCTCAAAAAAGTCAAGCTGTCTCAAGTTCGGTGCTTGGTTAGGAGCTATAATAACATTAGCAACTGATCTACTCTGCTTCGATTTGACTAGAAAATGATGACATATATTAGAAATGGCTTTCTTTTCCAGCAATTTCACCTGGTGCCTGGTTTATGTTCAAAAGGGCAAGACTGGCTAAACTCTGGGTTAAAACACTAAAGCCCTAAACTAATGATGAAACCTGCTGGTTGATACGTGGTTTTGAATTCTGTTCTATGGTAGCAGTTCTCCAAAAACTAACACTGATCTAATGAGGCCTTGAGCAGTCTAGTTCAGAAATGTCCCTGCCCAAGGCAGGGAGGTTGGAGCAGATGATCGCTAAGGTCCCTTGCAACCTAAGCCATTCTATGATTCTGTGATAAAAATGTTGCTAGTTCAGAGAAACCAAAACCAAACAAATTTTGAGTGTATACCTGTGTGACAGCTGGGAAGTTGTTCTTAGCCCTGCTGCTGAATCAACCTAGAGACACCAAACCACATGGAATCATACAATCACAGAAAGGAAAGGGCCTCTAAAGTAATTGAGTCCAACCATCAACCCAATACTACCATGCCCACTAAACCATGTCCCAAAATGCCATGGCAACATATTTCCTGAACACCTCCAGGAACAGTGACTCCACTGCTTCTCTAGTCAGCCTGTTCCAATGCCTGACCACTCTTGCAGCAAAGAATTTTTTTCTAATCTCCAACCAAAACCTCTTCTGGCACAATCCAGGCCATTTTCTCTTGATCTCTCACCTGATCCTAGGAGAAGAAACCAACCCCCCACCTCACTCCAACCTCCTTTCAGGGAGTTGTAGAAGACAAGAAGGTCTCCCCTCAGCCTCCTCTTCTCCAGTTGGAATGATCACAGTTCCCTCATAAGACTTGTGCTCGATACCCTTCACCAGCTTCCTTGCCCTTCTTTGGACCTGCTCCAGAACCCCAATGTCCTTCTTGGAGTGATGGACTCAAAACTGAGCCCAGTATTTGAGGTGTGGCCTCACCAGTGCCCATCAGAGTCATTGCTGATTCAGTCCAGGATGCTGGCATCCTTGGTTTCCTGGGCTCATGTTCAGCCACTGTCAATCAGCAGCTCCAGTTCCTTTTTGGCTGAGCAACCTTCCATTCTGCCCCAGGCCTGGAGCATTTTGTGGGGTCATTGAGGCCCAAGTGCAGGATCTGATATTTGTCTTTGTTAAACCCATACAACTGATCTCTGCCCATGGCCCAGCCTGTCCAGAGAAACCTCTGCCATAACTGACTGCTTCCCACTGGGTGTGAACATGTAGAACCATAACACAAAGCATCCTGTTGTGTGCCAGTTTCCCCATATCAGTCTTGCTCAAGGTCAGGATTAAATTCCTTTATTGGGAATATTCAGTGAGGTTTAAGTCTCGGTGTAGTTCATTCCATATAGTAAAAAAAAAAAAAAAAAAAAAAAAAAAAAAAAAAAAAAAAAGATAATTACAGCTGTAAATCATTTTATTAGTTCCTCTGCACACCAGCCAGTGTTTGACATATGAATAATATCTGCTTTACAGAGATAACCCATGTCCAGACTTACTGTTATTTTTTTCCCCAGCTATGTATTTAATTCTAAGCATTTTTCTGCCCTGTTTTGCCAGCCCAACTGGAAGGCAACCCAACCTGCTGCTTATGCAGCTTCTTTTACTAACCCAATCACATCTGGTGGTTTAGTCACAATCTCTGTCCTAGTTAGAATCCTGCTAATTGCTCTGGGGTTTAAGTGTTATAGAAATATGTCTCTTTTTTTTTATGTCTGACCAAAATATAGACTTAATGAGCTAGGGATAAAGAAGCAGGGAGCTTGGAGATCCTATTGCTCTGAAATTGATGCCTTACCCAGGGGAGGAGCCTGTATCTCTACAAAGGCACCTGTGACCCTCCAGACCCTTTCTCTCTTCTGCAAGTGACAGATATCAGGTTTCTCTTAATGACAACATTATCAATTTGTAGAACCAAAAGCCCAGGGGCTTTTATTTAACTCCTAGAAAGCTTTCTGAACTTTGGCCCACAGTAGTTGTCCTGGCCTAAACTAGACCAGAGCTAATTCTGTTCTCATTGGACTTCCCAACTCACTCTGTGTCCACTGAGGCACTTTCTGAAGTTCACGGCAGGTTTGCACAGCCAGGGGCTGCTTCTAGCAGGGAGATGCTGATGGGCAGACTTCATGCCAGGGCTGAGCTGCAGAAAGACTCTGGCTGGGACTTGCTTCTCTGCACACCAAGGGCACTGCCACAGCTTGTGCTGCACCTTGAGGGGCAGAATGCCAGAGGTGGCAACTGCAGAAAGAAGCAGACAGGACAGATGACCCTAACTGCCATGGATGGCATCTTCAGGAGCAAGCTGAGGGATCACCAGGGTCAAGCCTATTCACTGGCTGATGCCCCAGCAGGACTCTGTCCCTTCTGCCTTCCATTCTTATTTGTGTGTTCCTGAATCCAGTTCCAGAATGCAGCTCCTAAATCTGGTTTCCATCTGCTGCTGAGTGCAGAGTGTGATTGCCAGTGCCTGCCCCCAGAATCAGTGGTGCCAAATGGTGCTGTCATCAGGGGTTGGTTTGGCTCTTGGTTTGTGTCTTTGTCTCTATTTCATGGCATTGTTCTTCTTCCCCTACCAGCTGGTTTAGCTTCTTTCCCATTTAATCAGCCTCTCCCTTCTTTCCTTTCTCTTCTCTTTGGGAAGCAGAGTGCTTTGTGGAAAGCCTCTGGCATTTGCCTGGCACCCAGCCTGGTCCTGAATTTAGGGAAAAACACCAACACCCTCTATGGAATAGGCTCATACTCAGTTAGAAGGGCTTAGGAACCTCTCTAATCCTACCTAATTCCAGTATTTCCTTTCTCCACATGTGAAAGGAACATGTCTAGAGATTTTCTGAGAGAAGAGAGAACAAGCCAGAGGATGTTCTCACAGAACAGGCAGTTGTAGATGGAAACAGCACAGGTCTTTGTGCTCAACGCTGGTGACTGAACTTCTTGCATCAATTAAACAAAAGAGAATAAAGCCCCTCTTGTTAGCACAAGTATTGACATAGCTTGGATTTGCAAGTGTTCTGTGTTTGAAGAAGTGAGATAGATGCCCTTCAGACAGAAGGGCAAGCTAGGCAGGAGTGGAAACTGATTTGAAAAGGACAGAGAAAGCTACTCCATCTTCAGGAGTTTAAAAGGGGCATCAGATTTTGAGTTTTCCGTGGTAATTATTCAACTGTAACCTTCTCAATGCCTTGTCACTTCTTAATTTATTCTGTATTGTAAACACCTGCAGGCGCAGATGGCTGAGCTATTCTCTAAAGCTTTGGCTATTTTGCTGTGCTAAAATGAGGTAGGGCACTGGAGCAATACAGATGAGGTTCATTGTTGAGAACCGATGGTGATATCCCCAGCTTCACATCTCTGTGGACAGAAGGATGATGCTTTATAAGTCTCTCCCAGATAACTGATTTAGGATTCTTCCCCATCCAACCTTCCATTAAGTGATACTTGCTGATGACAGAGTTAAAGCACATTTGATAGCCATAGAACCTGTTGCAGTCAGGGTCTGGCGTTCTGAAGAATCTCGTGTTGTAATGGAAAGATAGGAGTCCCTCCCTATAGCCAATAGCCTTGAGTTAGGACGTAGGCAAATGGATGTGACGTTTTGTACACTATAAGAAGCACTGCCACATTTTAATAAACGCTATTTTGCCATTTTGCCTTTTGCTATCCATCACATTGATGTCTGTAGCGGATGGCCCGAGCAGCCTGGGTTTGGCTGTTCGTGTTGCCCTTGAACCAGGTCGTCACGCCTTTCAGAGTAAGGCAACAAGAACCCTAGAATGGTCTGTGTTAGAAGGGACCTTAAAGATCATGCCCCCTCCCTGGAGGTGTTCAAGGCTGGGTTGGGCAGGGCCATGAGGAACCTGATCTAGTGGAAGGTGTCCCCGGCCATGGCAGGGGGGTTGGAACTGGATGATCTTTAAGCTCCCTTCAAACCTAAACCATTCTATGATTCTATAGTGTAGTTTCAACACTTCTGCCATGGGCAGGGATGCCTCCTACTACACCAGCTTGGTCAAGGTGCCAGCCTTACATCTAATCTGAATCTCCCCACCTCCAGCTTTGCTCCATTCCCCCTAGTCCTGTCACTACCTGAGAACCTAAAAAGTCCCTCCCCAGCTTTTCTGTAAGCTCTTTTCAGATACTGAAAGGCCACAATAAGGTCACCTTGGAGCCTCCTCCAAACTGAACAGCCCCAACTCATTCAGTCTGTCCTCACAGCAGAGGTGCTCCAGCCTTCTGATCATCCTCGTGGCCCTTCTCTGGACACACTCCAGCATGTCCACATCCCTCTTGTCCCAGAGGCTCCAAAACTGGACACAGTACTCCAGGTGGGGTCTCACCAGGGTGGAGTAGAGGGGGAGAATCACTTACCTTGACCTGCTGGCCACGCTTCTCCTGATGCAGCCTACGCTCTGGTTGGCTATCTGGGCTGCAAGTGCACACTGCTGGCTCATGTTGAGCTTCTCATCCATCAGCACCCCCAAGTCCCTCTCCTTAGGGTTGCTCTCCAGCCAGTCACTGCCCAGCCTGTATTTGTGCTTGTGATTGCAGGACCTTGCACTTGGCCTTGTTGAACCTCATGAGGTTGGCTTGTGTTCACCTCTCCAGCTTGTCCAGGTCCCTCTGGATGCCATCCCTGCCCTCCAGTGTGTCTGCTGTACCACACAAATTGGTGTCATCAGCAAACTTGCTGAAGGTGTACTCAATGCCTTTGTCTATGTCGCCCACAAAGATGTTGAACAAGACTGGTCTCAGGACTGATCCCTGTGGGACTCTGCTTGTCACTGGTCTCCACTTGCACATGGACCCATTGACAGCCACTCTTTGGGTGTGGCCATCAAGCCAGTTCTTTATCCATCTGGTGGTCCACCCATCAAAGCCATGTTTCACTAGCTTGGAGACCAGGATGTGGTGCAGGACAGTGTCAAAGGCTTTGCTCAGGTCCAGGTAAATGACATCAGTTTCTCACCCCTCATCTATTAGTGTTGTGGCCTGTTCGTAGAAGGCCACCAGATTTGTCAGTTTGCAAACTGACATGAAATAAAGATTTACCAATGTCTTAGATTGAGTTCCTTGATTTGGGGCAATAAATTTGCTTTGGGCCAAAATTTGTTTTCCTTGCTTTCACAGACTTGGACAAAGGCAGTGGGACTCAAAAAGCCTGTCAGAGTCTCAGGACACCTTTGGAGTTTATTGTATCTTAGGGAATGGTGTTTCATGGATATGTCTCATTTTCTGATAAGTGAAATAAGGGTGGAAATCAATTTCCATCATTTGTTGCAGTCTGGCCTCCAGAGGCTGGGACTTGCATGCTAGAAGAGCTGTGGAGGGCAAGACTTGGATGTTGACTGCTGATATACATGGCTGCAGCATGGAGAATAGCATTGATCCTTGTTCAGTTTATCGTGATGCTGATCTCAGTCAAATCTCTCTCCATAGACTCAGAGTGGAGGCAAAGTGAATGAAAAATCACTTCTGACCTCCACCAGTCAGCTTCTGACCTCCACTAGTCAGCTCTGCAGCCACTTCTCTAGGGATAACTGGTTTCTCGGTAATAGAAATTCTTTCCCACCCACACATACTGCCTGTATTTCAGCATAAATGGAATAGAAACCTTACAATGAAAAAAAATAGAAGAAAATGTCATTTCCACAAAAATACTTCTGAAAAAGACAAGAACTTATGGGTTTTGATAACACAGAATCATAGCAATGTCTTGGTTGGAAAAGATCTTTAACATTGAGTCCAGCCTTTGAGCTAACCCCACCATGGCCATTAAACCATGTCCAGAAGTGCCATGTCTACAGGTTTTTGGAACAACTCCAGGGATGGTGACTCCACCACCTTCCTGGTCAGCCTGTTCCAATGCCTGACCACCCTTGTAGCAAGGATGTTTTTATAATATCCAGTTTAAACCTTCCCTGGCACAATTTCAGGCCATTTCAGGCCATGAATCCTGCAGAGACAGGGCTAGTTTTACTTTGGGGCTAAAGGTCCAAGTACACTAAGCAAAATGGTGAAGTGTACACCATTTTCAGCCTGGAGAAGAGGAGGCTCAGGGGTGATCTCATTGCTGTCTACAAATACCTGAAGGAGGTTGTAGCCAGGTGGGGGTTGGTCTCTTCTCCCAGGCAACCAGCAACAGAACAAGCTGACACACTCTCAAGTTGTGCCAGGGGAGGCCTAGGCTGGATATTAGGGGGAAATTCTTCACAGAGAGAGTGATTTGCCATTGGAATGGGCTGCCCAGGGAGGTGGCGGAGTCCCCGTCCCTGGAGGTGTTCAAGAAAAGACTGGACAGGGCACTTAGTGCCATGTTTGATTGGATAGGGCTTGGTGATAGGTTGGACTGGATGATTTTGGAGGTCTCTTCCAACCTGCATGATTCTATGATTTCCTTTCCTATCATCTGATGCTAAGGGGAAGAGAACAACAGCCCTCTGCCCCCACCTCACTCCAGCCTCTTTTCAGTGAGTTGTAGAGAGCAAGGAGGTCTCTCCTCAGCCTCCTATTTTCCAGGCTAAACAATCCCAATTACTGCAGATGCTCCTCCCCAGACCTGTTCTCCAGACCCTTCACCAGCTTCATTGCCCTTCTCTGGACACACTCCATGTCCTTCTTGCAGTGAGAGGCTCCAAACTCAGCCCAGTACTGGAGGTCTATTGTTTTTATTAAATTACTCAAAACTAGCTGTGGTTCACAAAGCCACTGCACATCACCTCTTTAGTGCCCAGCAACCACCTAAGGAGAAAACCATACTGTCCTGTCAGTTGCTAGAAGGATGTTGTGTTTATTATGCTAATGTGAGGACTTGAGACAGAAAATTGAAGTATCATTTTTCCAGTTCATTAAGATTTGACTTTTGACTACTGTTCTGCAATTGATTAGTTAGTTTAATTATGCAGATACCAAGTGTTCTGATGGCTAGGCACGTTCTTCCTCGTGGCCACGTGCTATCTATGATAAAAGGTGCTGCTATTAAATGACAATATTAATTTTTTTTTTTTTTTTGAGTGGGATAACTGCTTCATTTGGCTTGAAGTAAGGAATCCACACCACTGTTTGTCTCCCTGACCTTTTATGGTATCCCTTAATGGATACCACGAAGCCATACATGTTCTTTGAGTGATGCAAATTACATTTAATGTGACAATTAAGTCTCTGCCACACAGAAAGACTTTCACACTCCATTAGGGATAAAATTAGGAATAGCATTTTCTCAGCATAATCCGTGGTCATTAAAAAACCATCCATGAGGATCAAAAATTGTGGTTGTTATTGAAATCTATCATTATAACAAGGGTAATGATTGCAGTACTCATCCAGCTGCACTCATCAGTTGCTCTTTTTTTTGCTCTGATTTGAGAAGGAAAAATCTGCACTTAGAAAGTCACATATTTGCAGAAAGTCAGTGCACTTCTTTTCTGTCACTTTGTGCTATGTTTAGCAGAAAAGCCCAAGAAAGAGGCAGAATAAACACAATTTTATTTTATAAAATAAATAAATGCCAACTCCGCTGCTAGGTAGGGTGATGTAACGAATTTGGCATGTAGGTGTGAATGTTAAATGGCATAATCTAAGCATTTTATTAATCTTCTGCTACAGGCAGCTCTTGCCCTCTTTATCTCCTCTCCCCTTTTTTCCCTCTTGTTCTCAAAGAGTAACTAATGCAATGAGATGACTCCATATTTTTTAAGACTAAGCCATTCTCAGTCAAGAATCTTATTGTGTCCAGGCTCTGTGCACACACTGACCTGTGCCTTGTCCTTTGTTCTCTTTGTGCTTTTCTTCTAGCTATGTGGTGAAAGATGCTGTGTAGGCAGATCTGTGCTGGAGCAGGCTACCCAGAAAGGTTGTGGAGTCTCCTTCACTGGACAGATCCAAAACCTGTCTGGATGCATTCCAGTAAATGTGTTAGAAGGGGTGTTGGAGTAAATCATCTCCATAGGTTCCTAATGACCTCTGCCATACTGGGACCCTGTGATTCTGAGACCTCTCTTGATTCTGCTCACCATGTACAGCAACAGGACTGCCACAACTATTTGAAGCACTTTTCCATCCCGTTTGCAGCCCACTGGTACTCCAGGTAATGTGTTTCTCAGGTGATGCATCAGTGATCCACCGCTACTTGTTATGAAAAGTGGCCTTTTCCTGGTGTAATCCTGTCTGTGGTTGATCACTGTGCCTTGCATGGTTTGCTACATTAGCTTTCTAGTGTTTGTGTGTCCTGGTTCTTCTTCTGCCCCTTCCCACTTTCAAATTACACATGCTTCTGCTTGCAGTGTCAAGACAGGAGTTTTCTATGGGTGTAAACTTCACAAATCCCTATGCTGAACAAGCTCCATCAACCTATCCTTATGGCGGAGGTGCTCCAGGAGCCTTGTTCCTTAGTGCTCTGGTCTTCAGACTACTGTCTCTCTGAGTTGGTGAACTCTCCTGCCTCAATGAGTGCATAAGGAAAGCATCTGACAAGTTTTGGGTAGTTATGGCAACCAGCAATGGGTGAAACCAGGACAACTGATACAACATCTGGGGTGTCTGTGTAATGGAGACATGTTGCTGAGATTTCATTTCCTGCAGTACAATTAATAGTCTTGAACATATGCTTTATGGAGACGTTTCCAACACCCTTTGCTAGATAACAGGGCTGTTTAAAAGATGTTCTCCCTCTGCCTGTATTTAGCTAAGGTGCCAGTGCTGTTTTCAGAGGTCAGATCTGAACAAGGGAAATATTTCCCTTGTTTTTTTTATAGCAGTATTTACTGATGTTTCCTGTCAAATAGGAAACTAGGAAAGGCACCAAAACCATGACTGCATTTAATTCTTCCCCCTCTAAACCAAGCAAATCCAGATTGTGACCCAGGCACATGTGGATGTATATTTACTAGCAGGGGAGTCACATATCAAGGGATATGACATTTTCCATGCTGCTGTCAGGGTTTGAATGAGGACTGGGCCTGCTTTTGGGCTTTGTTTTGGAGAATACTCCTGAAAAAATCTCCTCTAGAGGAAAAGCAGAGAACTCATGCTGTATAGAAAGCCATACTACCTGCTTGCAATGTTCTTTTCAACCTAGCTGGCTTTTAAAAGGATTTATTTTATGGTAATAGGGAACATGGCACTTTTGCTTCTGTTAAGCACATAAGAAATACAGGATTGCCATTGGAGTCAAAATCTTGAGCCACACTGGCCACATCTTGAGCACTGTGTCCAGTTCTGGTCCCCTCAATTCAGGAGAGATGTTGAGGTACTGGAATGTGTCCAGAGAGGGGCAACAAGCTGGTGAGGGGCCTGGAGCACAGCCCTATGAGAAGAGGCTGAGGGAGCTGGGATTGTTCAGCCTGGAGAAGAGGACACTCAGGGATGACCTCATTGCTGTCTACAACTACATAAAGGGAGGTTGTAGCCAGGTGGGATTGGTCTCTTCACCCAGGAAACCAGCAACAGAATGAGGGGACACAGTCTCAAATTGTGGGGAGGTTTAGGTTGCATATTAGGAGGAAGTTCTTCACAGAGAGAGTGATTTGCCACTGGAATGAGCTTCCCAAGGAGGTGGTGGAGTCACCTCCCTGAAGGTGTTCAAGAAAAGCCTGGATGGAGCACTTAGTGCCATTGCCTAGGGCTGCGTGATAGGTTGGACTGGATGATCTCGGAGGTCTCTTCCTACCTGGCTTATTCTATTCTATTCTATTCTATTCTATTCTATTCTATTCTATTCTATTCTATTCTATTCTATTCTATTCTATTCTATTCTATTCTATTCTATTCTATTCTATTCTATTCTATTCTATTCTATTCTATTCTATTCTATTCTATTCTATTCTAAAATTTGAGATTCTCAACACTGAAATTCAGTAGATAAAATCTGGATTTCTTTGTTCCCAGTGACATGAAGTAAAAAATATTTCCTTTTCGATCAATTAAAAATGTTTAAATTTTTCCTCCCATCTCTGGTTATTTATCCCTTTAACCATTTGCTTTTGAATTTAAAATGATTTTTCAGATGAAATAGCATTTAAGAACCCTTAAGCACAGATTATTTTTTCATATTTCAGAATGAAGTTAGCTTTTATTTTAGAAAAACAAACTCCAAACTCTATTCTCCCCTGCTTATTCCTTGACAATTTCTGTTGAAGCTCCCATTCACTGCAAATAAGTAATACATACATGAATAAATGTTTAGCTCACAGTTTAAAATGTACAGCTAGTTAAGATTTTGGATCCAAATCTGTCTGGAAAGAGTGGTAAAGGGAGTTTATCTAGCACTACACATTGCTTATGGTATGCTTATATATTTGATAGAAACTTAATTAACTGTCCAGCTGCTTCATTATGGAACAACCAGGGGCTTGCTGTAGTATTTCACATGAATTAAAAAAAAAAATCCTTTTGAGTAATGCCATATAAAATACTTACTGTAGAATATCTATCTTGTGTTCCTCACCCATGTTTCTCCTGCTTGGAACCAAGCTGAAGCTTTCCATCTGACAATATTTGTAATGTAAAAATCTATTTCAGTCAGTAAATGATACTGTGCTAATAGCTTGGGCTGCAATTGAGTAAAACCCTTAAGCATATGGATAATATCTGCTGAGGTTAATTGAGCTGCTGGCAGCATTGGAATTACACATGCTTAAAGACCTGATAGAGCTTAGGCAACTCAGCTGAGCTGTGTAGGGATGGGATTTAGAGGAATATATCTGGCTTTGACAGGTCTCACTCAGTGCCTGATGAGGGCATTCGAGATTCTTTTGGGTTGCGTTCAGCCTGACAGGGACATGGATCACTTCTTGTGAATAGTCATTCTATTACTAAAATAGTGACTTATGGTGTTTATTGACATCATAGAACCCTAGCGTGGTGGGGTTGGAAGGGACCTCTGGAGATCATCTACTCCAACCTCCCTGTTGAAGCAGTGTCACTCGCAGCAGCTTGCTCAGGATCACAATATCCAGGTGGGTTTGGAATCTCTGCAGAGAAGGAGACTCCACAACATCTCTGAGACTCCTGCTCCAGGGCTCCATCACTTTCACAGAGAAGACAGAACCTCCTGAATTCCAGTTGGAGTCCATTGCCCATTATCCTGTCACTGGGCACCAATGAAAAGAGCCTGGCTTAATTCTCTTGTCCATCAACCTTTAGCTATTGATCAACATTGAGAAGATCCCCTTTCTTCTTGTACTTGTGCAGGGTACCTCATCTGTCCTTGTTGAACTTCATGAGGTTCCCTCTGGTCAAGTCCAGGTTTTGCTGAATTGCAGCACAGCTCGATGGGCTGTCAGCCACTCCTACGAGCTTTTTATCATCAGCAAACTTAGTCTGTCTCTTTATCCAGGTCACTGACAAAAGTAATGAATAAGATTTCTTGACCTTTAGAGAATAGTGTGAGCTACAGGCCTCCAACTAGACACGGCTGCTGATCATAGAGCTGTCATTCAAGCAGTTCTCAATCCACCTCACTGTCCACTCCCCTAGCCCACACTTCCTAGGCTTAACTATGAAGATGTATTGGGAGATAACGTCAAAAGCCTTGCTGAAGTTGAGGTAGACAACATGTATATACTCAAGTCCTCTTTTGGAGATGGCTCTACAAGCATATGGGAAGCCATCATTAGTGACTGGTGAAATACAATTGGCTACTCTTCATATGACTGCAAGCACTAAAGAAAGTGGTTCAAAGAAAGCCAAATCTCTTGACCTTAGAGAACAGTCAGCTCTAGCCATGTGGAACCCATGAAGGACACACAACTGTAAAGCTCTACCAGAAACACCTGGGCAGTAGAGAGTGGATGAACTGCACTAAAAAAATCTACTGGAAAAAGTCCAGCAGAGGCTATAGAGATGCTGGGAAGCAGGGGTGTGTGTGTGTGTGTGTGTGTGTGTGTGTGTGGGATGGAGCATGTCTATGAGAAGAAAACATCAAACATAGGAGGAGAGGCTGAAAGACCTGGGGCTATTGAGTCTGGAGAAGAGCAGCCTCTGATCAATGCTCAGCAAAAGTATGAGAAGAAATTTCTTCGGTGTGAGGGTGCTGAAGTCTTGGAGCAGGCTGCCCAGAGAAGCTGTGGAGTCTCCTTCTCTTGAGAGACCCAAACCCATCCGGTCGTTTTGATTCTGGGCAGTCTGCTGTGAGTGACCCTGCTCTGGCTGTGGAGATAGAGTGGATGATCTCCAAGATGCCTTTCAATGCCCAGCATGCTGTGATTCTGTGGCAGACTGGGGAATGCCATATAGGAAAGAAGTGAAGCTGACAAAATCAGCATGGATTTCCCCACGTAAAAGTGATGAGTGTGATACTAAATAACACACTAGTAGATGTCTGGTGGGGCATGAAGTTGATGACATATTCAGGGGTACAGATCATACATACTCATCAGGTTAGCTCCTGCTTTGGGACATTACTCCACAGCAGAAGATTTATTCCAAGAGCTTTAACTTTCTTACCCTATCAGAACTTCTCTTTATCTTCACTGTATATCATCTTGGCATTTTCCTTGACTGAACTCTGCTCTCGCTTCTCTTTTTAGTGTGCCTGCAAATCTCTCTGTCACCACCTTTGGTATGTCTCCCAAGTCATTACTGTAGTACTTAATAAAAGGTACAGTAAAGTCATCTCGAGGATCTTCAGTTCTCAAAAGACAGTGTTGCCAGGGTGTCAATAACCAGGGTGTAAACAGGAGTAATGCCATGCCAGATGATGAAAGCACACCCGTGGACAAAAGGGCTTTGCCTGTCATCCATCACAAGGTGTATGGATTATGTAGCACAGCAATCTTCTACAGGCAGCAATGAGTACAGTCCACCCTGTAATATATCCAACCAGGGCAGCTCATATGAAAGAAATTTTTCAGTCATTTAATTGAATTTTAGCATGTCACAGTAATTCAGGCTCTACTTCACTTACACCTGGACAAATCTGGTTATGGCGTCTTGATGTAATTTTATCCATTATAAACTGGCTTAAATGACCCAAGAAGGGGATTTGTTTCCCCTTTCAATTTCCCAAAAGCCTTGCAGAGTTAATAAAGCAAGTTCTCTCTGTTGTTTGTGAAGCAGGCAGAATCTTCACTGCATGGCACTTTGTTATTAATTTACTCCAGTGCAGAGGGAGTGTAAGGTAGTGGTCATTAATAAATGACATAAATAGGAGTTTTTAATGTGTTTGGGGGGAAATTTTTCTTGCTAATTTTCATCTAGGACCCATTCATGAAAATGTAGCTAGACTGAAGGAATTAGAGTCAAGGGGCTAATTCAAAGCAAGATGACTAAAGTGGCTTAGGGTTATGTATAGGACAGGAGGGTGGAGTGAGGCTTTTTTGGCCTTTTTTGAAATGGAGAGAGAGGTCTTCCTGAGATGTGAACGAAGATCACAGTTCCTGTTTGAGGCTGGCTTGCCAAAGGAAGTTAAAGTAGCTAATACACTGCTTGATAGAGGGCATTAGTGATAAAGGGAAGATTTAGACTGGATATAGGAAAGAAATTCAGGACAGTGAGGGTGATAAGACACTGGAACAGGTTGCCCAGGGAGGGTTGAAGCACTTAGTAGATCTAGAATCCTAGAATGGTTTGGGTTAGAAGGGACCTTAAAGATCATGCCCCCTGGAAGTGTTCAAGGCCAGGTTGGATGAGGCCTTGAGCAATCTGGTCTAATCTAAGGTGTCTTTGTCCATGGTGTGAGGATTGGAACTAGATTGTCTTCAAGGTCTTTTCCAACACAACCCATTCCGTGAATCTATGCATCTGAGCAGACCTTACTGTTAGATTCTTCTCTTTATTTTTTGTTTAATTTTCCTAGTTGCTCAAGGATTCTTTCTGTTACAAGGCAAATTTGAAGAGCTGGTGTTTTTTGGTACCCTACCTAAAAGTTATTTTTGAATTGTACACACAGTAGTCAAGAACTCTCCCTATATAATTGTTGTGAGGCTGTGGAATTTTCCCTGCAGTGAGTTTTAATTATTCTGTTCTAATTAAGCAACTGATGCCTACTGTGAAAAATTTTCCCCTTGGAACAATGTGAGCAAAGGTGCAGCCATAAATTCCATAACATATGCATAAAAGCATCCTTTTTTTTGTCTCTGCTACTAATTTCATGCCCCCTTATAGTCTGTGGAATGAATAAATAAAACTCTTATTATTGCCATATACAGTGTGCTCAGAAGACACAATATTAATCTTTTTCCATTTGAAAAAAATCCCCAGCAACATGGTATTTTTGGTTCTTCTGGATCCTCTCTTTCTGGTAAAGACTGTAAACTGTTACAAACTTAGACTAAAAATGAGATAATGAAGTAAATTCCAGTGTTTAAAGATGGCTACAGGAGAGATGGAGAGGGACTTTTGTCAAAGGCATGGAGTGACAGAAAGAAAGAAAAAAAGCTGATGGCTTCTGTTGTGATTATTAATAATTGGTTAGGAATTATATATATATATATATTATTACTAATATTAAAAAATTCGGGAAAATTCCCTGAGATACTTTGGATGTTTGGTCGAGAAGAAGCAATTACACAAAGGCTATTTACAAACACAGAATTAAAGAGTGTAAACAGTTTAAACAGTCCAAATTTGGAAAACGGGGACCTGATAACAGGAAAAAATCCGACCACACCTATGGACGATATAATCACTGGTGCAATAGATACAAAGGGTCTCAGTAGAGGAGGAGGAAAGAGTTGCCTTGCTGCTGGCTGCTGGTGCAGGCTGCAAACATGTGGCTGCTGTGAGAGAGCTGTGAATAGACATCTGGTCCCAGTGAAAGGCAGCAGGAAAAGGGGACAATGCAATGGCTCTAAATCACTCCCTTAAATACACTATTGTGAAGGTGAAACTGGCCAATAGGCACTAGCACTCATTGTTTTGGCCAATGAATTCAAAGTCCTGTCCCTAGGTGTCCATCCCAGCACTTGAGGGGCAGCACAGGACACCTGACTTGGTGATGTGCCAAGCAGTTGGCCTTCGGGGCTTTATGGGGCCAAACCCTCCACTGTTCTGCTCACACTCATCAACCCCTGGACCTTGCTACAGGAGGAGAGCAGGGGTTTCAACTAATTTGGCAGGAACTTATGCCCTGCCAGGTCAGCTCATGACTGGAAGAATCTCAATTTAGATAGGCATTAGGAGGAAACTCTTTCCTGTGAATGGTGGTGAGGCACTGGAACTGGTTTCCCACAAAATTTGTAGAAGGTGCATATGTTGAAGTGTTCAAGATCAGGTTGGATGGGGCCTTGATCAAGCTGGTTTTTGTGTGATGTGGCCCTGCCCATGTCAGGGAGCTGGAACAGGATGATCTTTGGGGTAAAGTAGAGCAGGCTGCTCAGAGCCCCCAGCAACCTGCCTTGGAATGATTTGCAGTTGCAGTGAAATTGTGAAGGGCAAAGGGCAGAGAGAAAGGGAGATGGGGGAGGGGGCATCAGAAACAGAAGAGAGATGCTTTCCTCTGGGAAGTGTGTCCACAGCACTGTCGACTCTGTTGGGAAGCACGTTGAAGAAGTGGAAAGATTAAAACTATTGATGTGGAATTGCTGCCTCAAAATAGAGGGCAAGCAGTGGGAAGGATATTTGGAAACAAAATCAAATATGAACATATAGAAATGCCTGAAAGAAACCCCAATTTCTGATTAAAATAAGTAAACTTAGATTTATTTCTTTTATTCCATCTGAAACTAACCAGATTTTATTTTGATAGCTGTGCTGGAGGTAAATGATTTTTTTTTTGAAGAAACTTCCATTGCATTAAAATCCAAGTGTGCATTGTTTTTTTTTTAGTTCCTGAAGGAAAAAAAAAAATAGTCAATATGGGAATGAAATCAGCAGTAGATGTTTCAGATGGTGGTTTGGAAAGAGAGCTGTCTGCTTCACAGATGAAACATGGCACTGGTGCATAGTATGAAAGCAAAGCTGAGTGGAAGAATAATTGGATAATTACAGCACTTGTGGGACCCTGGGTAAACTGGTTCAGGACTTTACCCTGCTCCAGACTTCAGCTGTATCTGCCCTGTGAAGTGAAGGCACACTTGACAGAGCCAGATGGGTGGACCTGCATGGACTCTTGCCATTCTCCTGGTTCCCCCTCTGACTGTTGCTGGGGATCATAACATCCCAAGTGTAACTTTAGAAGTGGAAAGCCCTACGGAACAGGGATGGACTGGCATGGAAGCACTTGACAAGCTCTTTGTTTAAGGAGAACATGAAGACTGTGTTTAAGGCTTTATTTTATCATGAATCCGGTACGATGGAGTCCTGAAGCATGCTGCCCAGAGAAGTTGTGAATCTCCTTTTCTGGACATTTTCAAAACCCACCTGGACGCATTCCTGTGAAACCTCATCTAGACAAACCTGCTTTAGCAGGGGAACTGATCTAGATAATCTCTGGCAGGTCCTTTCCAACCCCTACCATGCTGTGATTCTGTGACAGATGAGCTCCTGAGCATGTTAGCAACATGCTGAGCATGCTGATAGCACCCAGCTGGGTGCACTGGGGCAAACTATAAATCTCTTTTCCAAGCCACATGAAGCCAGTGGGAGGAGCTTGGGCTTCAGCTGCTGTACTGCAAAGGGAGAATCTCGTCAGAAGCTACATACAGATTTGGAAGAGCAGAACACCTCATGGTGCCAAGCCCAGTCCTGGACCCACAAAAGGCCATCCAGACTGGACCTGCCTGGCTGTGGCTGCTCAGCAGGGAAGTCCCTGGGGCCTGGGGTCAGTGAGAGGGCAGAAGCACAAAGGAGTAAGGAGACTGAGACAGGGATAATATTGAAAACCTGCCTAGATGCAATACTGGGCAACCTGCTCTGGGTGATCCTGCTTTAGCACGGGGGGTTGGACTAGATGGTCTCCAGAGGTCCCTTCCAGAACCCACAACCCACCATGCTCTGAGGTTCTGTGACTAGCCTCCTCTGCTCAACACTCCCTATGTCATGTCTAGATGCTGTATTCAGTTTTTGGACATCATCATTGGTGAATAGGAGCAAGGCCAGCACAGAGCCTCAGGAGATACAAGGTGATGGGCAGGAACTGAAATAGAGGATGTTCAGACTGAATGTAAGGAAAAACCTTTTCTTCATGAGGATGCTTAAGCAGTGAGATTTTACCATCTCCATCCTCCAAGGTTTTCATGTTCTCACTGGAACAAGCCCTGAGAAGCCTGGTCTGATGCCAGAGCTGCCACTGCTTTGAAGTTGGATGAAAAACCTCCTGAGATCCCTTCCAGTCTTGAGTTATCCTGTGAAAAGGGGATGAGTACTGAGAGAGAAGCTGATTTTTGCTCAAGGTGAAAATTGTCTATATGAACAGAGTGAAATTATAGGGGGGGAAAAAAAAATCCTGGCTGAATTATCTTTAACTCAGCCCATTTTTCCCTCCTCAAATTGCAGATCTGTCATTTATATAGGTTTTTAATTCAATTATCTTTAGCTCCTGCTAACTGGAAACTCCTGGTCTGTGTAAAGGTACAGGACTAAGACTGTCTTTTGGCAGCTCAGCCTCATCTTTTCTTGTCCTGACAAAGTGCTTCAAGAAACCACAGGTTTCAAACAGGCTCATTTGTCTCCTATATTACTGCAAGATAGTCTGGGCAAGTTCATCAAGATGATTTCCAGATTTGCTGCTTTTTTGATCTCTTTCTCTTTCCTGTCTTAGCCCTGTTCAACCTTGCAGAAACACACAGATGTAAATTTCTCTGTTCATTTCTTTTGTCAATGTGTGCTCATTTTCAAGCTGTGCTGGAGCTTCCCTTCCTACAGCACATGACACTCAACAGTCTGAAGAGAAAAGCTTCATGAACTCTAATACTCCCTCTTCCTCCACAGCAAAATGTGGGACCAGAGCAGACTGCAAGAGATCATCACAGAGAGCTTCTGACTGTTCTGGTTTGTGTCCACAGAAGGTTTTTCCTCCTTAAATTTAGAATTTTCCCCTGTAGAATAGAATTTAATTCTGTGGAAGGTTCCAGAGCTTTGCTTTCTACAACTCCTTGAAGGGAGGTTGGAGTGAGGTAGGGGTTGGTCTCTTCCTAGTATTGAGTGGTAGAACCAGAGGAGATGGCCTGAAATTGTGCCAGGAGAGGTTTAGGTTGGAGACTGGGAAACATTTCCTCCCTGAAAAGAGTGGTCAGGCATTGGAATAGGCTGCCCCAAGAGGTGGGTGAGTCACCATCCCTGAAGCTGGCCAAGAAACTCGTGGACATGGCACTTCAGGACCCATTTAATGGCCATAGTGTTGTTGGGCTGATGGTTAGACTTGGTGATCTGACTGGGCTTTTCCAACTGAAGTGATTTTGAAGTGATTCTGTGGTTCTGTGGATAGATTTTCATTTTCGAAGGAAAAAAAGGGAAATGTTACATCTTTCTTCATAAATTTTTAGGCTTGAAAACTGCAGCTTTTGTGTATCAAAGTTGTTTTTCTTTGGCCATTTCTAAATATTGGTTTTCTTTGTGAAACCAGAAGAGCCTTATGGCTGCTGTTGACCGAGGTGGCTTTTCCAGCCCGCAGCAGCAGCAGAGCTGCTTGGATAACCAGTCCCATGATGTAATCCTGTTTATTCATGGAGGTGGTGCAAAGCTTTCTGCCTTTGAACATGGGTAGAACAAACAAGCAGGAGACAGCACTTGTTGCTGCCCAGCCTGTCTCCTGCAGCCAGTGTTGTGTAGATAAGCCCAGCTTTCTTTTTCTTTTAACTTGGAGTCCTGTTTGCTGGACTATGACTGTGGATGCTCTATTCTTTCCTGCAGTCCATGCTTCCTGCACTAACTCCCATGTTCTCTTAGCTCTGCTGCCCGGTTCTCAGTAGAGATTCCCCACCACACATCAGCTGTATTTTGAGTGTTGCTCATATATCCCCCCCTAAAGTAGTTTGATGACAGAGTGACGACTTTAAGATTGAGGAGGGCAGATTTAGACTGGAGGTTAGGAAGAAGTTCTTGACAGTGAGGGTGGTGAGACACTGGAACAGGCTATCCAGGGAGGTTGTGGATGAATCCCTCCCTGGAGGTGTTCAAGGCCAAGCTGGATGAGGCCTTAAGCAACCTGATCTAGCGGGAGGTGTCCCTGCCCATAGTGTGGGGATTTGAAGCAGATATTTGAGGTCCCTTCCAACCTAAACCATTCTATAAATCTTTGAAAAGCAGCAGTTCCCATAAGCGTCCTTGGGGAATAATCAACATACTTTCCTTTACCTAAATGTGTTAAAATAAGGACTATTCAAAGGTCTGAGGTGTGCAGTGATCTGATATATTAATTGTTTAGTAATATGATGCATCTTAACAAATACAAATGTACCTCCTGCAAACTGCTGCAGCCCAGTAGAAATCATGTATGCAATACAAAACTGCCTTGTCCTAGTGCAGGGCGTGACCTGCTCAAGGAACTTGCAAGTGATCAGCAGGATTTAGACAGATTGGAGAGTTGGAGAGGAACCTCATGAAACTGGTTGCCCAGGGAGATTGTGGATGCTCCCTCCTTGGAGGAGTTCAAGGCTAGGTTAGAAGAGGGAACAACCTGTTCTAGTGGGAAGTGTCCCTGACTATGGTGGGGGGTTGGAACTAGATGGTCTTTGAAGTCCCTTCCAACCTAAACCATTCTATGATTCTGTGATTCTAAGTTGGACAAGGGCAAGTGGCTAGTCCTGCAGCTTGGGTGGAATAACCCCCTGCACCAGTACAGATGAGGAGTGACGTGCTGGAAAGCCGCTCCCCAGAGATGGAACGATCATGGGGAGCAAGTTCAGCACGAGCCATCAATGTGTACTTATGGCCAAGAAGGCCAGCGACCCACCAGGTGGAGGGAGATTCTCCTCCCCCTCTACTCAGCACCACTGTAGCCACATCTGGAGTACTGGGTCCATTTTTTAACTCCCCAGTTCATGTGTGACGGGGTATTACTGGAGAAAGTCCAATGGAGGGTACAAAGAGGCTGAGGAGCCTGGAAGATCTCTGTGAGGAGGAAAGGCTGAGAGCCCTGGGGCTGTTGAGCTTGAGAGAGGATCTGATCAATGCTTAGCAAGAGCTAAAGCATGGGGGACAAGAGGATGGGGCCAGACTCTTCTCAGTGGTGCCCAGTGACAGCAGAGGGGGAACAGTTACAAACCGGAGGTTCTATCTAAACAGGAGGAGAAACTTCTTTGTTTGGAGGTTGCCAGAGCCCTGAAGCAGGTTGCACAGAGTGGTTGTAGAATCTCCTTCTCTAGAGAGATTCCACACCCACCTGGACGTTGTGGTCCTAGGCAAGCTGCTGTGGGTGCCCCTGCTTTAGCGAGGGGTTTGAACTGGATGATCTCTAAAGGTCACTCCCAACCCTCGCCATGCTGGGATTCTGTGGTTCTGTGCTTCCTTTCTTTCCTGTCACTGCCAGAGACATTCAAACCCAAGCTGTATGCCAGGTCTGGTGGGGGGGAGCAGGCAGTCAGTGCAGCATCTCCATCCTCCAGCATGTTCTGCGCAGTGCCAGCGAGGGTTAGCAGACTTTAAGCATGACATATTCCAAAGTGCTCTCCTCAGTCAGATGAATCTTGGAGTGTCCCCCGCCCTGCTAGCGGCTGTCATTTCCTGGAAGGGGCACATTTGATCAAATATCTGTTACACTCCTGCTGAACGGAGCCTGCAAATTACTAATGGTTCTGGCAGAAGAACTTTAATTTTGTGCCAGTGGGAGATTGCAGGTTAATTAAACAGTCTTGTTGCTTCTGTGTTTCACCAAGTAACTGCTCTCAGCTGAGACCCAGGAACTTACAATTTGAGACCCTAATTCTGCCTTGGCCTGAGTTTCATCAGGCCGAGTGAACATTCCCAAGGGTCTGAGCAAGTTCTGAAACTCAGTTTAAAAATCTTGAGTGTTACACTAGGACAGGAGGAATTTTTTCACAATGAAAGGTGTAAAATACTGGAACAGGTTGCCCCATCCCAGGGGCCTTGATCAACCTGATCTAGTTGGAGGTGTCCCTGCTCACTGCAGGCAGGTTAGACAAGATGACCTTGAATGGCCTCTTCCATGTTGATGCATTCTGTGATTCTGTGTAATGCTGCTGACATATTCAGAGGGTCCTTTGCCTGTAATGGTTGCAAAGAGCATTATTTTATTCTAATTCAACAAAATCCCTTTTAATTAACAAGAAGAAAATATAGTAATAATAATAATAATAATAATTTGGACTACAATATTAATGATGAAAGCAATCCAGGTGCTGCTCTGCGAAATGCAGATGAAGAGAGGACTGAAGTGAAAAAGGGAAGCAAAGCAAGTACAATAGACATCCCTGGTGAACAAACCTTGTTTCACCTTTTGCAGTGTGAGGGTGATAGTAACACCAGTTTTTGTAGGGCTTTTTGCTTATAATGAGAAGAGGGATGGGAGGGGCTGTGAGACAAAGAGCCTGCATGCTATTTCTTTCTGCAGTTTCCTCTCTCTTGAAGAAAAGATCCAACACAACCTCTGTGGTGCATGCCTCTGCTTCGTAATGCGTACCTCTGGGCATAACAAAGCTTTCCAGCTTGCCTGTCTTTCTGCTGGCACAGTGGCTGCACCTTGTGCAAGCAGTGAGCAGAACGAGAGGTTCTCTCACTCACCTCCACAGGGTATGGGGCATTGAAGGCTGCTGTGGTGACTGCTCATTAAAATCATCTCTTTAGGGCAGTGCAGCTCCTGGCTGGCAAGTGACAAAGTTGTGTGTGCTGAATCTGCAGCAGAGAAATGGAATGGGCCAGGTGGAGGTCTGTAAATAAGGACACTTGGAGCTTGCCTGCAAAAACTGTACCCAGCCAAGGCAAGCTGGGCCCATGCACATGTCTCTGTGTTGAGCAGCAGGTAACCGTGGCTTGTCCTGATGTTATGAAGAAGCAGGTCATAGGATCACAGGATCACTTCGATTGGAAGAGTACATCAAGCCCAACATTTAACCCAGCACTGCCAGGTCAACACCAAACCAGGTCCCTTGGCTTCAAATTTGCATGGCTGTTCAATACCTCCAGGGATGGGGACTCCATCACATTCATGGGTATCCTGTCCCAGGGATAGCCAAGTCTCTTGGGAAAGACATTGTTCCCTGTGTCCAAACTAAACCTCCCATGGGCCATCTTGAGCCTATTTCCTCTTGTCCACTCACCTGTTGCTAGGGAGAAGAGACAAATTCTTTCTTCACTTCTACCTCCTTTCAGAGAGTTGTAGAGTGCAATCAGGTTTTCCCTCACCCTCCTTTTCTCCTGGCTGTACAACCTTAGTTCCCCTAGCTGTTCCTCAGAAGACCTGTTCTCTAGACCCTTAAACAGCCTTTTTGGGCACACTCCTGCACCTGATTGCTCTTCTTGTAGCAATGGGCCCAAAACTGAACCCAGAATTAAGGTGTCACCTCACCAGAGCTGATTATGGGGGTTGGGGGCAGGGGGAATCAGGGTTGATTGACAATTTGTCCATTTTTTACTGGAGAAGTTCACACAACACTCAAAGCAGCCAGTTTCTGACCACTGCAATTTGAACAAGCTCACTGCTCTTTCCAATTCCCATCCACCCACTTTCTCCCAGTGCCAGTGATCCATGATTCATGGATCCTGCACACAGTGGCCTTCTTCTCAGACAGACCATATTCTAAATCTGCCCATTTTTTCAAAACCAAATGTAAGCCTGATCTTTGGAAAACCCTTCAGTGAATGCAGGACCTCTGAAGAGCACTGTCTGAACAGGCCATGCTTGTCTTCCCAGAAGCCACCTTGCCTTTAGCTATCTCAAAGCCAAATGAGTATCTGTAATCCCAGATTTTTACTGCAGCATTCCTTATGTCTTTGCCTTCCTTAGCTGGGTTAACATTGCTCCTGCTTATTTGTTAACTGTTAAAAGCCAAGGCTGACTCTTTGCATTTGAAGTGCAGAACTGTGATGGTTTGAGGTTAATTGGAATATTTTAATAAGAGAAATTAGATTATAGGCTGAGAGAGGAAGATACTGGTGATGTCTCCTTAACTCATAGGTTTGCTGACAGATACAAAAGTAAGAACACAAACATAGATCAGACAGGGCTGCTCAGGTCTGAGCTCTGGGCTGTTGGTCTCTTCCTTCCCTTGCCTTCCAGCTGGATCTGTGTATCCCAACTAATCAATTTCTGCTTCTAACTCCCCTGGCCAATCTTCCCTTTTTACCTGGCATGTAAAACAGATTATTGGATAAAATTGTGCAGTAGTGGTAAGGTGGAAGGGTGGTTGGGAACCCCTCTTGGAGACTCTGATCTCTGGGAGGGGTGTGGTTTTTCTGTATTCCCTTTTTTACTGTATGTGTTGGTTTGAGCTAATTGGAGAATTTGTGTGAAAAAT